>JANITX010000009.1:55645094-55655477 GCA_027564395.1 Erythroxylum ulei | reverse complement strand
ATTAATAATAAATTGTATACAATTAATTATAAATTTAATAAAAATTTTATTAATGAAAATAGAAAATATGTAAAAAAAATATTCTTTAATTGTTTGTATATATTTTTATATAAATAAATTATTTTTAATATAAATCACATAAAATAAAATATATTAAATAAATAATACTAATATTTTTATATAATTAATAATAAAATAATAAACCTCCTGCAACAACCATTTTAATATAAGGGGCATAAAAGTTATTTATTATACATTACATTCCATTCCATCCATTTTTCAAACAATATTTCACTACATTACATTATGAACCCTTCTATCCTTCCCAAACAACATTTTACTATATTACATTCCATTCTATTATAAATCATTCCATTCCCTTCCATTCTATTACATTCCATTCCATTAATTAACATCCAACTTAATAGGGCCTAGAGTCCCGGACCAATCAACTCCGCATCTAACCCAGCCTGATTTAACAATGTTTCATTCCATAAACAAAGTTACATTTGCAACAATTTCCTGTCATTCTTTTGAACTTAAGAAAAGTAAACAAAAGTTAAGCTGTAAAGTAACATGTTTTTGTATAATTCCGATTTAAAAGAATTACATGCTCGAAAATGTTTTTTTTTTTAATCTGTAAACTTGCAAGGATCGTTTCCGATATAAGATTGTTATCTTCGCAGCTTCCAAGGTGCTTCAGGAAAAGAGTTGCAAGGTTGTGTTACTGCTGCGCCTGGAACGTTTTTGTCTGCGGAATTTCCAAGCAGAAACAGAGAGCATTTCCGTTTCCCTCCATCTGAATATAAGGCATTTATCATTTTTATCGAATGAGCATAAACTCCCATTTGCAGAGTTCTTAAGCATCAGTTCTGCTTGATAGAAAGCTGACATGCTAAGTTCCTTCTCCACCATTGAAAATTTCGTTAAGTAGACCCTCCAATCCTCCATTTTCATGTGCTTGAAAGCTCTCTTGTCATCGTCAGCTGCTACAACATCCAGGATTTCCTGTCCCAAGCAATCTTCCAGAACATTCCTGCATGAATCTGCCCTTTCCGTGCAAATGTCAAGTCCATCGAAACAGGCACTGTAGAAGTGAAGTGATTCATGAAACCGATCTATAAATATTGGCGAATTGTGATTTGCCTCAAAATCAATGAACACCATCACTCGTGGCTTTAGATTTCTGAGCACTCCCATCAGAGATTCCAGCCCGTTGGTTTCTGCTACTACAATGTTCCTCAGGATAGCCCAGAAGTAGATTGCAACAGCTTCATCTTCGTTTAACTCCAGCATATCTTCTTTGAGTTTTGAAATGCTCATAACCATGACTGTTTTGAACTCGAACGGTATGTTGTAGGTCTCAGCGAAATCTGCTAGCCTCCTACCTGTTGCTTCGATCCTGTCTTTTGATGTTGTTCCTACTGCAGTTATCTTTAGAAGCTCAATTGGTCGGTCAGTTCTAGTTGCAAGAGCTTGCATTAGAACTGTACAATGCTCTCCACTTCTGATTGCTAGATCAATGAAATGAACTTTTCTAGCTGCCCCCAGATTTTCTACAACTGCTTGGATTGCGGTGAACTGAGTCACTTTAACGTAGGGAAGCTGCAGAGAACAAGCTGCAAGAGCAGGATTCAGACCTACTGATGTCTGTTCAGGATGCAATATCTGTCCTCTACTTTCCAGGCCCTTGGAGATCACAATACCTGATTCTTTATCAATCCTTTCCTGAAGAGCTCTTGTAAAGTAGTAAACAACTCTTTGTACTGCATTTCCTAAGTTTGAGGACAAGAAATGACACAAGCTCAGGAACTTGGTTGCTTCATCTAGTTGTTTTTCACAATATTTGTGCGTAGAAGCTACAAGAAGAAGTGCAAGTTCCACATCTTTGATCTCCTCGTCGGAGAGAACTGGCCGAGAAGCAGCAGCATCAAACAACTGCTTAAGAGTAGATATCTCAATGCTTTGCTTGGAAGAAAGTTGTCTGAAACTCTGTCTTGCTACTCTCATCACTTCTTGAGATGATAATCTGTTAATGGCAGCCATGGATCAAGTGTAGAAAAGCTTGTATTTCTCTACCCTTTCCTTGACCCCTGGAATTCTTCTGCAGACACCCTCTGCATCACTTTCTCAAGAACTTCCATCTCAATATCCTGACACCCGAATCATTAGAAGTGCATCATTTTTAGAAGGAAGAACGAAGTTCATCATCAGAATATGGAAAAAAGGATCATTTCTCAAGAAGATTGTGCGGGGCAAGACGGAGCCAGATTTAAATACAATACTTCTTGTCATTATCACGATATACCTTACTTTCAGTGCAGTTCTCAATAAGAATATGCACAAACTCGAAAATAGCTAGTTCAGAAATTAATTAATAATCTTGTAACCTTTTATCTCTCCGTCATCTTCTCGATATGAAATTGTGATACCTTTTGTGTAGGATTTCCCACCTATTTTTTAACTCCATCAGAAACTAAGAAGTCCAAACTTTGCAGGAATCGAACTAGCCTGCAGTTGTTTAATCAGCCTGCAAGTGCCAGATGAAGTATTAGGACTAGATCTAGAACATTAAATTTTGAAAGAAACTACTATTTTGGCACATGTAGTTTGTCTTCATGTCAAAAATAAGAATCTCTACCTCAAGTAGCCGGCATTAGCATACAAAACCAAACAGAAAGAGGCTACTTCTGAAAGCTGAAGACAGATGCATAGAAATTGACTTGGAGGTGTACTACATTGATACTAACATAGTGAACTCTCAGAGGGAAAGTACAAAAAAGCTGATTTGATTCTTTACAAAAGAAACCGGTTTGATCCTTTCTAGTACCGAATAATGTCAATTTGCAGTATTTGAAATTTCACGGTTTTGTGAGAATCCTTCGTTATGCTGAAAAATCAAAAGTACCAACCTTTTCTGATATCTATTTACAGCTAATCACAGAGATTAAAAGAATCATGGAAATCAAGGAAATAAGAACTGAACTTGCTTCTGAATGGCAAGCAAATCTTCTCTAATGATCCTCTAAAATTGATGAAACAGAAACTATACTAAGGTTAATGTTCTTCGAATACTCAATTTCCACAAGCTATGTATCCAATCTAGTTTTTGAATGGTTCCTCTACTGAAGCTTCCATTTCCTTAAACTTCTCCTACTACTGACTTTTTTTCACATTATATGCTTAGTTATTGTGATTTTGTTCTAGCTTAGCTCTTTTAACTCTAATCTTGCTTGTACCTTGACAATATTCTATTACCCTCTTAAAGATTCTTTTATTCTATTTTCTTTTAAATTTCAAAAAATGACAGCATGACTAATACTTTCCCTTTATAATGGCTTGTGTAATATTGGCAGAGTTTTGCTTTCTTACTATGGAGATTGCTATTGCCTAGTATTGTATAAGTTAATTGACCTTTAAGATATATCTCACCAACTTAGCCCATAATGGGCTTCTATAATATTAAAATCCTATTCACTACTTATAATGATCTTTCATATATATAGGCTACTACCACCTTACCATTGAAGGGAAGAAAGAATAAATTCTAAGGTTTTAAACCAAATTTATGGGTTTCTATTAAAAAATAAAAATTTAAAACATTAAAATCTATTATCTTAAGGACTTGCCTAAATTTTGATTATTGAATTGTAGCAATTTGTTTGTTCAGATAAAAATATTTTAAAACAAACTGTTTAAGATAGAAAGCAAAAATTAAGAAAAAGAATAACAATTGAATTTTAATTTCTTTAATATTTAAGAGTGTAATATTTAAAAAATACATTTAAAATATTGAAAGTTTTTAGTAAATTTAAAAGGATAAACTTTAAAAGGATTTCTTCTTAACAAAATAAAAGGAATTGAATTACATCACGTTAAAGGTTTTTCTTAATTGAAGAAAAATTATAAATTAACCAAAGATTTCGTAGATTTGCTTGATTAGAGACTTTGAGAAGAATTAAATGTAGATTGAAATTTAAGAGAATGAACATTCTTATTATGATTAGAATAAAGATTATACTTCTCAAATGGATTTTGAAATAAAGTGATTTGTAGAATTGGGTCACCATTGAGACTTTCGGAAAAAGATGTTTTGGACAAAGAATGAGGAAAAAGAGTTAAAACAAAAATGGATATTGACCTGTATTTGAAAAAACAAAAATGATTGCAGACAAGTAGGCATCATTGAGGCTTTCTGAAAAGGAACTTTTGGGTAAAAATAATTAATATATAACAAAAGGTTAAAGGAAATTGGAATCTTTTTGTCTCGAGACTTCTATTGGAGTTATACTTTTGATTCTAACTTTTGGTTTGGGAATGAATAAGGATGGATTCGCACTAGGCTTTTGAGGATCGAACTTTTGAAATGGACTTGAGAACTAGACTAAAATTTGGTCTCCAAATGAAGTTACTTGAATTGGGATTAATTAAGAGGGTTTTTACTTAGATCAGGGGGTTTTATTTCGACTGAATGTTGGGCTTTGATTGAATTATGGCTTCGACTAGACATCAGGCTTTGCCTCTTTTTCTTATATGTCAACTAGGCTTGGAATTTGACGAACTTGAGGCCTTTTTTATCTTAAAATGGAATTTGGGATTTTAATTGGAATTAAATTGAGACTTAAAAACTTATAATTGATGGTTCTCTTGAATAATAATTTTAAACAGATACTAATTTGGAGTGCTGTCGACTTAGTCAGACACCTAAGTATAGCATGAAATAAAACATACACAAATAAGAGTGGTGACACTTATAGGAAGGTAAACAGCTAAACAAATACAAAAGATTATATTTTGAAGATGGGATTTAGACAAATTACTGCATCATCAATAATCCAAGGAGTAAAATGTTGAAAAGCATCTCGAGCAAGATTGGAAGCAAAGGAAGAATATTTGCTGAATCATGCATACATGTTGATTAGAAGTAGAGCAATCAAGTTCTTGGGTATATCATATCTCCGAGAATGAATTAAGTTGCAACAATTAGCACATACATGTTCATGATTATCCAAGGTACCGGTACATAATTGGATAAATATCATTTACGTATATATATAAATATTATTTATGAATATATAATCAACTGCAAAGCTCTACCATAGGTATGTATGCACAATCACATAACAAGAAAACTCATGTCATAAATCTTTAAATATGTTGAACAGTAAAAAACAGGTCCATCATAATTGATCAAAATATACCTCCTTAATCCGTAAATCATGACTCCACTACCTTGAGAAAATTGCTCCACCAAATTCTCCAAAATCTGGTTGCTGAGTTGGAATAAATAACCTTATCATTGATATAAATTGAAAGGCTACGAAATCACCATTATGCTGCAGCGAATGGATGATCTGGGAGCTTGAGAAATAAGTTTTAATTGAGGAAGTAAGAGCCATCGACATAGCAGAATTCAACGTAGAATAATTACCATTGATAAGGATGTTCGCAACCAAAATAAACTCAAGATTATCTGTTGGATGGAAGTAATAAAGATTCTTAAAGCTTTTAATAACTAAAAGATTGGATGAGATTGGGATTTTTTCAAAGATATGATATTGCTTTAATACTGTGGAAGACCAGAAACTAGTATATAGGTAGACGAGCTAGCTAGTGGTGCACACACTAATGTTAGGACGAAAATCGAAGGAAGACTACAAATTGCAATACTAAATCTATTGGGATAAAATAGAGGAATGTAAAGTAAACATACAAGTTTTATTTATTTTTATTCTCAATTTAAAAATAATTATTGGAGATAATTAATTCTTTAACTGGTCAAAAAAATATTTTAAAATGAGGTTATCTCGTATATGGAAAATTAATAATAATAATAATACACTTTGAAACTTTTATATCATACATGATCTTATACTAATAAAGGAGGTCCTTCTATATATATTTGGCCAAAGTTTATAAAACATTCACTTATGGAATTATCGATGGGGGCATATAAATATTTAATAAATCACTATTTTGGATATTGTTATCATTTAAATGGAATTTCTTGTCACCTGAGATCGCATTTGGGATAAAGGGAAACACTTATAGTTTTTTTTTTAATATAAAACACTTATAGTCCGTATTCAAATAATAAGCCATGAAGATTTGACAGCCAAGACTACAACAATAATAATTAGAGTTAATTGGAAAAAAAATATTAAACCTGACTCAATTTTGTAACACTAAGATGAACTTCAAAGTTATGGTAAAATGTTAAAACTTTCTTTTGTTAAAAAAATAGCTTGACATTATATGATATAGATAGCCATATTGGATAAGTATTTTTATTACTTGACTGGCTATTTATTTCATATATAAATTCTATTATTTAATAAAATAAAAATATCAAAAAACATAAAATAATTGCAAACTCTTTTACGTTTTTACTCCATAATATTTAATGGCATTTAATATTTTTAATTTACTAAATAATAAAATTTAGATTTAATACAAGTACAATATTTGACAGTCATATGATAAAAACACAAGTCACGTCACTCAAATTAACGGAGAGTTTAACGTTGAATTATTTTTATTAAAAATTAAATATTTTAATATTATTTTTTAATATTTGCTGAGAAAGTTTGAGAATTTTTAAATTAACCCTAATAATTCTTACTCTGTGAATTCTAGTGTACTATCGGCTCCATTTCCATCCAACTTACTGGCTCCAACTTCCGCTTCCAGGCATCCAGCTCGAGTATGGAGATAGATCTAAATGTTTCTAGGACTCTTGTTTTTGTTGGATATTGGCTTGAGAAGATGCTTCCAATATCCACTGAGATTCCTACAAGCAGGACACGAATTGCACTAGAACAGTGAGCATGTGGGAATCAAGCTTGTGATTCCGTCCAAGCAATCATATCTTTTTCCCACGTCTTCTTGCAATACCAAAAAGAAGAGATAAAGAAGTGATCCTTTGCCTCAACTGTCTCTGTCATGTTGGGACTCTCCCAAACCATGCACCTTACCCCTTGTACCTAAAAACCTAACTTTCTTAACTACCATCATGGCTTTGCAGTGGCTCTTCTATCATGCATGATAAGACTCTTCAATTTGCTACTGTCAAGCATATTAACTTGTCACTAGGTGGTGATTCTAATTAACTAATAAGACATAATTAATTAGGAAAAAATATCAGTAGAACTTGTAGCGGAACAGGTTGCACTTCTTAAAGGGAAGTACTGTGGTACGCACAATACTCATAACTTCGTAGTGACATTATCGTACATATTATATTGTCTCTATTTATAACTTTTTAACTCTATCTGTTTAGCAGCAATACAAGACATTTGACAGACTTGAGTACCATTCAGACCCTTGCTTATTTCCCTTGACACCTAGCATTCTAATGGAGGTTCCTAATCCTCCCGAATTTCATAAGCCTTATCTAATTATTAACGTTGGGATAACGAAACTGGTGATGATTGCTGAAGGTCAAGTACGATTTTAAGCTTCCCATGAGATATACAATCGTACTATCCCGAAATATCTAAACTAATTTAAGAGAACTTTTTGACTTTTGAAACTAAGCTATAAATAAAATTATGGCCTTTACCAAACAATCAAAGAAAAAAAGAAAGAGACAGAGTGAGAGAGAGAGTTGATTCCATTCCCATCTACCAAAATGCTGACAGCAAATTAATTGGTTTTGATGTGGCAGACAACCAAATCGAACGGAAATCATTAAAACATGATGAACATATATTAATTACATGAACTCATGATATGTATCGTAATCAATCCAGAGAGAGATAAGTGGGAAAGGGAGATCGCAAGTGCAAAACATCACTGGATTTCTCGCATTTGGATCCTCATTGCATATGTAGCGAAAGTGATGGTCTAATGATTGAAGAAGAGAGAAACTTGCAAAAGATGGTCCTTACAATGCTTAAAGCCATACCCACAACATGCGAGAGGCCAACTCATGAAAGCTTTCTTCCACTAAAATTGCCTTTCCTAGTTAGCATGAGTTGTGACTAGCTGCTATACATTATCCCTTCTTACATGTATTGCTAATTAGCTTCGACCTCCAGACCCCGCTGGTCACATTCAGTCTTTTCTCTTTTGTTCTTTTTTTGCTTAAGCGCGCCCGTATGTCTTGGACCTTTCCTTTGTGAAGTATATATAATCGGGTTATTAATATGAATATCCTTAAAATTAATTACAAGGTGGTACATGAGTAGCATCATTAAAATTCTTATGAATATATTGGATAAGTTATTTTAGTTTATATGTGAAAAACTGTAGGAGCAATAGTTTTGCAAACTTTCCGGTTCGTTTCTAGCAAAAAAAAACAGAAAATTAAAAAAACTAAAACTAAATCAAAAACGAGATTTGTTAACACAGTTTGACACACTATGTCCATGTCAGCGAGGTCCTCAACTAGCTTAATACTTTCACGAAAGTGTAATAGATTTACCCAAGGCTTTACTAAACCGACACTACTCAACCCTTGACACTATCTCTCAACCTAACTTCCTGTGAAAGTATTTCACACCCAATAGTATAACACGTTGTACTAACCTCGCCAAAAGATTTTCTCAAATAATGTTTAATGAAAAAAAATAAAAGACTCAAGTATCTGAACAATTAATATCAAAATCTGAACACATTTGAGATTGAAACAGAACAACTTTTCTGTGAGTTTAGCTCCACAAAAAGAGATCTGAAAGTTATTTACACATAATCTGTCCAATCGTAAGCTACTCCACAAATATGACAATCCAACGTGACCAATCCCCATACGATCAATACAGAATAGTGAATCTCCCACTAATGTTTACTCCAAAAAAAAACGCAGCCGTGTCTCACCAAAATAAGAAACCACAAAGTCACTTATGCTATATATCACATGAACGCAATTGACGCACCAACAATAAAAGCACTGAAGATAGCTGTGTCTCACCAAAGCCAGATGTCACAAATTCAAATCAGCTATCTTGCAAAAACGCCATTAACGCACCAACAACAAAAGCACTGAAGATTTTCATCAATTAACACAATAAAGAACACACGGCAAAGACCTAAAACCCATACAAAAAAACCCTGTGCCACACCTCTAAAATTCCAGCAGTACCCCTTAAGCCTCATACACATAATACACCACTAACGTGATAATAATAGACTTCAATTTTATGTAGGATTCTTTCACAACTATAAGTGTAGCAACCACATCTCTTTGAATCCAAGTCTAGTTAATATCTTATATGTCTAATTAATAAATAAGATGTCAAAACTAAATAAAAGACCTATACTATATATCTTAACAATCTCCCCCTTTTTGGCATTTTTGTCACAACTCTTAAGCTCCCCCTAAATAACATAATTGGACATATAAATATTGAATCCACAATACTCCCCCTTAATTTAAGATTCAATAGGCAACACAAGCACAAGTCAAGCATAAACAACAAATCACAGAAGATTAAGTACAACGTCAGTCAAGTCTTATTTTCTCCCCCTTTGGGACAATATATGCCAAAAAGACTAATTCAATAAGTGTCGAGAAAGCATAAAACTCATTGTTTTAAGTGGCGAAGAGCATCAATAGCCACTTGAATGATACCTTCAATCCTCTCAATTTCAATAAAGAGAGCTACATGGGGATTGACTGAAGTCGTCCCCGAGACATCCAAGGGGCCAAATGTTGTGTATGGTAAATCCACCACCCGTGGTTGACGAAAAATCCTGGGAGAGATGTTTACCAAGGCCACCAACTAAAGTATACTCAACTCTATCCTGGGAACTTTGTTGGCATATAAAAATTGAGAGATTAAGCATGGAAAGTATAATAAAGAATGTGGCTTACTCTCAATTACCAACACAGCTTCAATGATGAGGCATTCAAGATTGAATCACACCCAGTACCAATCACATAAATCAATTTGGCCTGTGCCAAGTAGACAGAAACAACGTGTGTGCTCGGCATCCAGTCGGCCATAACTAATTTAAAGAGTACGAAATACTTTTGAGTCATCATTGAAGAACGAAGTACAGAGCCAGAAGACTATGCAATCAATTTCCCACTAGTCAGTACCGTAGCAATTAAGTCATTTGACACATTCCAATCATCATCATAAAAGAGATCATGAATCAAATTATCAAATCTTAGAAACAGATTTAGATTAGCAGCATCAAAACGGACTATCCGACCTCACACATATACTGCTCTATAGCTCATAACATTCTCATTCAGAATGTTGGGACCCGGTTTTGAAACCGGAGCCTAACCGTAAAACGGAAATCACAAAGCGAAAGACGGATCAAAAAGCTTGCGGAAGCGGAAGGAATCATCAAGCGAAAAACCAAAGGAATCGAAAGATCGCAAATCAAACTTAAGTCAAAGTCCGACATCCGAAAACGTGTACTTTAGAAAAA
>JANITX010000009.1:55633598-55644994 GCA_027564395.1 Erythroxylum ulei | reverse complement strand
AAGGAATCATACCATATTTTCTCATTAAATTTCATTTAATAATTTCTAATTTCCAAGAAAAGTTCGGGGTCCAACACAGAATATCACAAGATAAATTACAATAAAATTCTTTTACCAAATCTGAATCATAGTGCTTCGGAAGCAGTGAAACTTGCAGTAAAAATCACTTCGATAATAAAGTGTTCAGGCCATGTTGTTGAAACTCCTCTAAATTAATTAGAAGATCAAGAATAAACCCGACAGTAGTGAGAGTTTTCCATTTTTGTTTAGCCACGGAAGAGTATAACTTGAAGGAAATCGCATTATCCATTATTAGGTGGATAGAAGAGTTACATCGACGTACTAGATTGTTTTCCAAGCCCGCACCTTTGTACGTTTCTGGGGAGCCATAGGAGGCACAGTTGGTAGAACAGGTGCTGTAGGAGTCTCATCGGAATCTGAAGCAAAGTCTTCAACCATGGATAATATGACTTAAGTAACATCATCATCTAGATTTGGTACTTTGTTCCAAATAGAGGTAGTTTTGGGAATATCAATAAGAGCTCCAAAAGATGACCCAGTCTTGGTGAATCTCCTGTCAGATGTCAGATTGAGTATTAATGGACTGGAACGATGTGTTGGAGCTACTGTCTTCTTTTCTGATACTGAAGAGAACATTTTCTCTTTGTTCTTACACATATTTTTTGTAAAACAGTAAAATCCCAACCAAAATCAACAAATCGAATCAATCTTGAAGTGAAACAAAGCAATACCGTAGAGTGAGGATATGGGTCTTCAATGAAGATTCAAAAATTGCACATATATACTGAGTTCACAATGGAAGAAGCTTGAACCTAATGTCGTGTGTGCCTTGAGAGCTTGAGAACCAACGTAGATGAGAAGTAGATGAAGCTTCAGTGGTGATGTCCCTTTAAATCCAACATAAATCCATTGCCCACGATGAAAATGTCTCCAACATAGTTATGGGAGTGATTTGAAGCTTAGGAGTGGACGGATAGAGAGATGTAAGAGGAGCATTGGTGAGTAGAGAAAGACACCTAGGGATTTTTAATCCCTAGGATGAAAAACGCTTTGTTAATTTCCCCCTTTTTTATATAAATAATAATACATCAATAATGTAGAGCACAAAGTCCTAAAGCCCCTCGTAGAAGTTCAAACTTTAGTGCATTAAGAGATTTCGTAAAGATACCTGCCAATTGCTTTTTCGTAGATACATGTGATAAGGTGACTATTTTGCTTTCTACAAGCTCTCGAATAAAGTGGTATCTGAGATCAATATGTTTCATTCTTGAATGCTGAATTGGATTCTTAGAGATGTCTATGGTACACTTGTTATCACATAAGATAAATAACACATTCTGATCAATCCCATAATCTTCTAACATCTATTTCATCAGTGGTTGATAGTGAAATTGAATTCTGCTTCTTGCTATACCAAGAGATCAACTTGTTCCTCCTGAAGTGCTTTTCTGATCGTCTAAGTTTCTTGCCCAATCCACATCACTATATCCAGTTAGATAAGATGTCGTGTTAGATGTTTACCATATTCCAAAATCAGATGTTCCGCTTACACAAAATTAAAATCCTCTTGACCGATGTCAGATGTGTTTCTTTTAGGTTGGCTTGATAGCGAACACATACGCCAACGTTGTAATAGATATCTGGCCTACTTATAGTCAAATATAATAAACTTCTGTCCTGCTTTGATATAGACTGACATCAAAGCTTTTACCATTCCCATTTTTGTTTAGTTTTGAGACACTCATAGGTGTTCTCGTATATCTGGCATTCTCTTCACCTTCCTTTCACCCTTTTGAGTTTTGGCTTGTTGTTTTAAGTTGTTATTCGATGAAATCCCACCATGCTGTCTAAACTCGAGTCTGTCCTTTATGATTCTTTTCATCCATTTACCAATTTTGTGTAAGTAGTACCGAATCTTCATTCTCATCCAATTCATCTCCCGCAACATTAACACCTTTTCCAGTTTTAACCTGTATTGCTAATCTTTTGCTTCTTTCTTGCTTATCCCTTAAAAGATTCATTTTGAAATTTGTAAGAATTCTAATTACTTCTTCCAATGACAGATCATTAATGTCGTGGGCCTTCTCTATTGTTGCAATTTTCGGAATAAATCTTGGAGGTAGTGATCTCAACGTCTTCGTGACTAGTTTCAAATTGAAATATTTCTTCTCGAGTTGATGTGCTAGAATCACTATATCTCGTAGTCTTTCATGAAATTCCCCAGTAGTCTCATTTTCATCCATCTTCAGTTCTTCAAACCTCACAGCTAACATCTATAGTTTTGATGCTATCACAGATTTGGACCCTTCATGAATAATCTGTAAAGCAACCTACGTTTCTTTAGCTGATTCACAAGTTGATATCATTAAGAAGCGTCCTTCATCAATAGCATTAAATATCGCAAGCATTGCTTATGAGTTTCCAAGTGCACTTTCTTCTTCAGCTCTTGTCCATTCAAATGGATCTTTTTGAACTGCCTCTCCTTTATCATCAGTAATCATCGGATGCATCCACTTATGTACTACCAAATGCCAAGGTTTTATACCCTGAGCTTGGATGAAGACTCTCATCTGTGATTTCCATGCAGGATAGCTAGATCCATCCAACAGTGGTGGTCTAATGATCGATGCACCCTCTCTTGTTGCCATATTACCAAGTTCTGAATTGGTGACATTTCTCTAATACCAATTGAAAAACGGTAGGGGTAATAGTTTCACAAACTTTCCGATTCGTTCTAGCAAACAAAAAAATCAGAAAAAATTAAAAGAACCAAAAATAAATCAACGCCGAGATTTGTCAATGCAGTTTGACATACCTTGCCTACGTCTGCGGAGCCCTCACTTTGCTTAATCCTTTAACACAAGTACAATAGATTTTTCCCAAGGCTTTACTAAGTCGACACCACTCCTCTTGACACTATCTCTCAACCTCACTTTCCATGAAAGTATTTCACATCCAATAGTATGACCACCTTGTACTAATCTTGACAAAGGATTTTCTCAGATAATGTTTAATGAAAAATAATAAATAAAAGACACAAGTATCTGAACAATTAATATCAAAATCTGAACAAACTTGAGATTGAAACAGAACAACTTTCCTATAGGTTTAGCTCCACCAAAAGAGATCTAAAAGTTGTTTACACATAATCAGTGCAATCGTAAGCCACTCCACAAATATGACAGCCCAATGTGACCAATCCCCATATGATCAATACAGAATCGTGAATCTCTCCCTAATATTCACTCCCAAAAAAGAACGCAGCCGTGTCTCACCAAAACGAGAAACCATGAAGTCACTTATGCTATATGTCATAGGAACGCAATTGACGCACCAACAATAAAAGCATTGAAGATAGTCGTGTCTCACCAAAGCCAGATGTCACAAATTCAATTCAGCTATCATGCAAAAACACCATTAACGCACCAACAACAAAAGTATTGAAGATTGTCGTCAATTAACACAACAATGACCACACGGCAAAGACCTAAAATCCATACCAAAAAACCCTTTGCCACACCTCTGAAATTCTAGCGATACCCCTTAACCCTCACAAACGTAATATACCACCAACGTGATAATAATAGACTTTAATTTTGTGTAGGATTATTTCACAGCTATAAGTGTAGCAACCACATCTATTTGAATCCAAATTCAATTAATATCTTATATATCCAATTAATAAATAAGATGCCAAAACTAAATAAATGACATATATTATATATCTCAAAAATATGTATTATGCTTACTGATGCATTTGAAAATAAGCAAACTATCTTCAAAGGAGGAATTATGTTTTGCTACCCTTATTCAAGAAAGATGACCTTCCCCACTATTTCGTGCAAATTTGTGATTGATCTAGTTTAAACCTTCTTTTAACGACCCCATTAAGGGATCTGAAGTTGTAAAGAATCATTAATATGGAATAAATTAATATCAGTCAAAAACTTAAAGGCATGCTTTCGGTATGGCGTGATTAGGAAGCTATTTATATAATTAAGATTGAGATAAAGATCAAAACCTCAAGTGTAATCATGATCTCGAGAAAGTAAGTAAAGCAAAGATGTATTTAAAAGAATTCAATTTCGATTTGAATAACTTAAAAAGAAATAGCCATAATTATTACTTAGAAGCTGTAATTGTTTAAATTCGTTAGTATTAGAGGTTAATTACAAGTCGAAAATATTAAGCATAAAACTATATATATCAAACTTGAAGAGTTTAATTTTTGACTCTTTTTGCCAACTTATTTTCTTATAAAAGTTATAAGAAAATAATCGTGACAGCTCTTCTTTACATATAGAAATCAAGTCATCGAATAAAGGATCACATGGATTATAGATGATTTTTCTGACACACGAAATGGTTATTCTTGTTTTGAAGCATTCAATTAAGTACCTAATACTAAGAAAATTCACAATTTAACCTTTATTTTCTTAGATTATTATTAAAAACTAGTAAATCTTGCGGACTTGTAATACAACTTTCATTTAAATAACAAGAAGTTCCCTTTTATCTTTTTATTTTAAGGAGAATTTACGAATTATAGCCATCCATAAATTATTTAGAGTCAAATAAATAGTTGATATTTTGATTAAGTGAGAAGATTAATATTGATTGGAATTTCAGAAATAAATCTCAATTTCAATTATATCACCTACAACTAATGGAGGGAAACAGATGAGAACACTGCAACAAAGTTAACATTTGCCTATGTTTTATTGAAATTGTCGCTAATCAACGTTTTGGCGACAATTTTGAATAATGTCACCAAAAGCTTACCGTTTTGCGACATTTTACAGAATGATCACTAAATGCAAATCTTTGGCGATGCCTTATAGAAATCATCACAAAAGGCTCATCCTTTTGTAACAGTTTAGTAGCCTTTGGTGTCAACTTTGTAAATCGTCGAGAAAAGTAGGACTTTTGGCCAAAAAAATTTTAAATCATTGCCAAAAGCTTAAATAACAAAATCATTCTCTTATTTATAATTATGAATTCGCTAACTTTAACTTAATCATTTTGTAACTAAACATCATAGTTGAGAAAAATCAAATTTAATATTATTGACAATAATTGTAAGTGTAAAAATAAATTTAGCTACCCAAATTGTCAAATCATTTTAATAATTTAGAAACTATAAGTCAAATGTTTCATCCTCTTCAAGATATATACATGTTCAACATCTTGAAGAAGAAAACAATTCGCTTAAGGTTGAATTACAACAAGCTGAAAAAAATTTAGTCAAGCATGAAAAGTACATCAAAAAATTACTCAGCTGGATTATAAAAGCATGAAAATGAATGGTATTAACCACATCTCTTATACTTTTTTCTTTTAATTTCTGTTTTTATTATAATTTAACTTCAATGCCTTTTCTCATATTACATATTTGAATACGATGCAACGGGACTAAGTGATTTTTATTATATCATGTAAACCAATATATGTATTTATTATTTTGTATATATGTATTATTGAAGTTGTAATTAAAATTTTTTGCACGATCAAATTTAATGATTTTTTATTTTTATATACAATACTTCAAATTATCAATTATTTTTGTATTATAAATTAACAAAAAAAAATCTAAATACACTACAACAAGGTAGACATTTTGCCACACTTTTTTCGCTATTTTTTGACTAGTAGCTAAAAGCAAGCTTTTAGCAATGATTTTCAAAATCGTCGCAAAGTGTGGACCCTTTGGTGACTATTTCTAAAATCGTCACCAAATGAGGACCCTTTTATGACGATTTCTAAAAATCGTTGCTAAAGAGTCTACATTTTATGAAGATGTTCTAAAACGTCGCAAAATGTTGATCCGTTAGTAACGATTTACAAAAATTGTTGCCAAAGGGTCCTCATTTGGTGTCAAAGGATGACCTTTATTGAATCTTTTGGTGATGATTTATGGAAATCATTGCTAAAAATGTCCCTTTGGCGGTGATTTTGAAAATGGTCGCCAAATATGCCAACTAATTATAGGAGGGAACAAAAACAAAATCAAAAATTTGTTGATACCCTTTTCTTGTCTTATTGTTATGTTTCTTTGCATTCAAAGATTGTGCATTACTCCTGTTTTTTTAACCTCCCAATATGTTTTATGCTTCGTTTGTATCGACTTTGGATTTGATTACATACTCATTTCGTGTTTGGTGGGATTGGAGAGTTCTTGACACAAGCAGAACCGAACAAAACCAACAAAGGGAGGTTCGTTTCAGAAGGTAACTCTGAGTTTTATATGGCTTCTTTACCTTCTTGTTTTTGCTCTCTCCTACTAAAACAAATAAAAGAGGAAACATGTTCGATTTGGGGAGCCCACTTTCACGGGAGATCTACATCATGGACCTAGTGATGAAACATACTCGTGAGTTTTGACACCACACTTCAACCCAAAACCTTAAAGCATTTGGTTTTTGGGTCCTTTCCACTTATATGTCCTTCAATAGTTTCGTCTCTTTCCAATGTGAGATTCCTACTCACACTTGACATCCCAACAATCTCCCCCTCAAGTGTGAACTTCCACATTGGGCTTGGGCTCCTCCTTGAGCAAAAGCCTTTTTCTACCTTTTTTTTTATAGTAGTTCAAGTATATGGCATCACCAAGAGCCCTTCTATTCCACTGTTTTGGGCCCACAAGGAGTATACTTGCTCTTCTTCTTGGGGAGGCAACCAAGAGATTCAACTACCATCTCTATACTCTTCCCTTGTCAAACCATCGGCTCTGATACCACTTATTGGATTTAGGGAGCCTACTTTCACGGAAGATCTACATCATAGGCCTAATGATGAAACATACTCATGGGCTTTGACACCACATTTCAACCCAAAACCTTAAGGCATTAGGTTTATGAGTCCTTTCTACTTATATGTGCTTCACTAGTTCCATCTCTTTCCAATGTGAGATTCCTACTCACACTTGACATCCCAAAAAAAATAGATAAAGAGAGAGGGAAAGAGATGGGAAAGTCAGAAATCTAAGGTTTGTTTTAGTGGCAGTTAGGGTTTTATGTTGATCCTCTTAACTTCAATCTTCTTCGTGGTTTTAATATACCAGCTCTCTTCTCCAAAAAACCTGAAATTTGACATCATAGCCAATTTTGTCTCGAGGAACATTTGGTTTGGGATTTGATTAATGCAGCGAGGAGATACTATGTGCGTGCAAGAAAAATTGCAAGTTAACTCCAATTTGATGCAGGTTAGTCCTTTTCTGTTGCTTTTTGATTGCTTCTCTATTTTGCCCTAGAATTTTCATGTGTCATAAGATGTTATTGATGAGTTTATTATGTTGGGTGATTTGGGTGATTGGTGGGTGTTAGGCACTGAATAAGATTGCATGCAATCGACTTCAAAAGGAGTTGGTGGAGTGGCAGGTCAAGCCTCTTACTAGTTTTGAGCACAAGGTCACCAATAGTCTCCAAAGGTTAGTCCTTTCTCTATTTTCTCAGTCCTTTTTCTATTCTTTTATTGGCAATTGTGTTTGGCTCTTGAGAAAATCAAAGGGGAATTAGTGAATTTTCTGACTTTCTATTTGTTTCAATTTTATATGATTAGAGTTGGTTTTCTGAATATTCTTATTGTTCTTCTCTGTTTCTCATACAATCTTTGTGGTTTTGGTTTTGTTTTCCTTTTTGGTGGGATTTTTGGATAAAGGTGGATAATTGAAGTAAATGGAGCTCCTGGCACCTTTACGCCAATGAGACATATTAGCTTCAGATGGATTTCCCAAAGCATTACCCTATAGAAGCTCCTCATGTTTCTAAGTCATGTTTATTTATTTATTGAAAAGTCTGCATCTTTATTGATGCCTAATTGTTGGGTCTTGTTTAATATTTGTGTTTTAACAACAATATTTTTTGGTTAATAAACTAGGAATGGCCTTTGACAATTGGATTTTGAGAGTGAATGATGAACGTTATAAAGTGACGGAAGATGAAGCTTATAATTCTGACATATTCACTTGGATGGATGCTCAAAATAGTTTAGGAGAAGGGTCGCGGCCATAGCAAAGTCGAACGATTCTGTTTCTCCATCAAACACTATTCTTATTGTTTAAAGTATTCTTAACCTTGCTAAATCTATGGATGCACTCAATGCATATATGTTACAATACTTCCTTTTTCTTTACTCTTAGGTTGGATTGTTGAGTGCTTACAAGATAAAGAAGTTATACTTTGGAATTTACCTATGTTTTTTAATGAATATTTTGTTGGATTACTTTCCCATTTCGTCACCCTACTCTTTTTTCCTAATTGAAAACAAACTAGTTTAATTATGGATAATTTCTGTCACTCTACCGATCTTCAAGTTGTTTTCATGATTTTCATGGCTTATCTTTCGTATCACGATGAAGCTGCTCTCGTTGACATAGATAAACCTTGAGTTATTCTAATTACATTGTAATTTTTTTCTAATCTCAACATTATTAATTTGTAAATTGGTCTCTGCATTTATTATTTTATCTATAAGAATTGATAAAGTTGTAGTAAAAAAATATGCGAAGAATATTTTTTGGTATAATTTAATGATATTTTCCCTTTTTATATACAATGTTTCAAATTATCAATTATCTTTGTATTATATTTTTGTATAATAAATTAACAAAAAATCTAAATATTATATACAATAATATGGAAATAAAAATGTCACAAATAATTATAATTAATATTGTATAACATTTCGTTAAAATATATATCAAAAAATTGACTGCATTTCACAAAATTTTTTAACTACACTTTCAAAAACGTAGCTAAAAATTTTTAGCTATGTTTCAAAAATGTAGCTAAAAACAATTAGTTACATTTTTTCTAAACAATTAGCTAAAAACAAAAGCGTAGCTGAATTTTTTCTATGTTTCTGAAAATGTAGCTACTAATTTTTAGCTACAAAAATTAAGCGTAGCCAAAATGTACTTGCAACGATTTCTCAAAGCGTCAATAATAGTTTTTCGCCACGAAAATAAAGTGTAGGCAAAAACTATTAGCTACAATTAATGCAAAACGTCACCTATGATTTTTAGCTACCAGAATTTGACGACGTTTTTGGAGACGAATATAAATCGTCACTAATGACTATTAGCGGTGATTTTGAGACTGTTAGCGATGAATTTTTTCGTAGCTAAATGTCGTTTTCATTGTAGTGATATTATATATAATAATATGAATTTAAAATGTAACAAATAATTTCAATTCAACATGGTATAACATTTATTTAAAACGTTTATTAAAATTTTGGCTACATTTTACAAAACATATGTTAAAACATCTGGCTACGTTTTCAAAAACGTAGGTGAAACTTTTTGGCTTCATTTTCCGAAAACGTAGCTAAAAAAAATTAGTTACATTTTTTGAAGTGTAGTTAAAAGCTTTCGACTGTGTTCCCAAAAACATATCTAATAGTTTTTAGCTACGAAAACTAAGCGCAGCCAAAAGGTATTGGTGATAAATTTTCAAAAATCCGTTAATCATTTTTTGCGACGAAAATAAAATGAAGGCAAAAACTATTAGTGACGATTAGCGAAAAACGTCATTTATAGTTATCAACTATAAGGATTTGGTGACGTTTTTGACAACAAATAAAAATTGTCGCAAATGACTATTAGCGACAATTTTGAGACTTTTAGCCAAGATTTTTTTTTTGTAGCCAAATGTCTTTTTTGTTAAGTGCTAAGGAGGAGAAAGAAAATAAAATAGCTTTGACAAAGATGACATAGTACATTTGTAATGACTTTGTCAAAGAGGATCTCTATCTAAAGAGAACATCGCCCTCTCCTTGTTAATAATTGAGAATGGTCCTGCGCAGAAAATACAGATATTAGAGGCAGTAATTTACCATTAATATATTGGACCACTTACGATCAAAGCAGTAAACCAATTCGCGCATTTGGACGGTCCAATTGAACCATTAGAACTAGATGGTCCAAAACGGAAGTACACATGTGCAGCGTGTGTAGTTATATGGGTGAAAGCAAGTCCAAATTCAACCATTAGAACTGGATGGTCCAAAGCGGAAGTACACATGTGCAGCATGTGTAGTTATATGGGTGAAAGCTGCCCTTGCATGGTACCCTCTTGCCATTCATAGTGCCTGCATGGCAGTCACGTGCCTCTGGACCATCCCATCCCGTTCATTTCTATATCAATTCTGATGCTGTTTTGACATTTGATGGAATTTACTTTAGACGTATGGACTGCATTTATTTAGTAGGTTAATTTGTTAAATTTGAATCATGTTTGAAAACCTTAATCCTTATGTTTGAGACTTATAACTTTGTTCCTAATAAACTAACAAAGAAATCGCAAGTGTTCTCCATCAATCTCAATGCAATTAAGTAGTAACTTAGGTAACAGACATGATTATTGTCCAGCTCTTTCTTTCTTTAGTACGAAGTTGGTACTCATGCGGTACTTATTATTTTGAGGAGTTGCTAAAAGTCAAAATTTAACTCAAAAGGCATTTGGTTTTTGTACTTTTAAATGAAAATCCTCATAAAGCAAAAGAGACTGGCTGGTCATGCGAGTACTTGTAGATTTATGTGGAGCTAGGATGGTTTCCGACATTTTGTTTGAACTGTTCTTGTCCTCGTCTGTATTGTGATACGCTATATTCAATATCTTGTTCAACTTACTGTTACTTCCGCTTATCTTAAAGTTCTAACATTAAGAATACTTACTTTTCTTCCACGTATCATCTGTATGTATTACGGAAACAAACTAACAGTTTTGAGACACTTGTGAGAGAGTATGATTACCTTGTTCTGTTATGTGTAGTATGTAGACATTACGAAATATGAGAATGATCAGTAATAATTAGTTAGCTAGTGATTACGAATGAGCTTGAAACTAATTCTTTTGAGTTAGTAAATTTAAAGGCCTAAAACATAATTGTTTGTAGGCTTGGTCATTCATGAACATGTATATTATTACCATCTATATTTTCTTTGTGTTCGCATCTTCATCTAAACCGGTCGACCAAAAACCTAATTTCAAATAAGCCTCCGTATCCATTAACGATATGCTTTTTCAATTAAGAGATTGAAGAGTGGTAAATCTCTGTAATTTACTTGGTTCAACAATAAGAAATCTAACTTCGAATAATCATACACAATCATCCTGGCTGGCTCCTAGTTCTTTAAATTCTTTTCCTTTCTTATTTTTTAGTTGAGGTGCAAGCTGACTGCAATTACTCGTCAATGTCACACAAGGTAACACCCTTTAAGTGCAAGGATTTAATTAAATAACCCATTAATTTAAACCTTGTTAAAAACCTTAGTGTGTGAAATGGACATGTTCATGAAATTGGTCAATCGGATCAAACATAATCATTTATATCAAACACAACCAGGCAGATAATCATGATTAATGCAATCACCA
>JANITX010000009.1:55592102-55604922 GCA_027564395.1 Erythroxylum ulei | reverse complement strand
CTGCAGGTTCGAAGACAACTACCCCCTCTTCATTACGTAAGCTACCCCCATTACGTAAGCCTTTAACGCGATTCTAATCTCTTCTCCCTTTAATTTGTTTATGGAAAAATTCGGTCACCATCCCTATACCAAAATAATTTTGCTTGCTGCTTCCTGCAAGTTTCTTCTATCAAAAGAATTAAATTCCACTCATCCTTTAGTCTCATGCAATTCAAATTATCACATAGCTCCTTCTCCAATTCTAGCTACCTGCTCACAATGTTTATTGCGCTTCTAGAATTCTCTGTTTCTATTTCTACCCCAACTTCGAACCACATCAATTAATTGGTCTCGACGCTCTATGAAATCAGGAACACCTGACGATTCCCAACAATTCTTCACTGTAACTTCCAGTTCACCTTCCAATAACCAAGAGTTATCAATTCTAAAAGGGCGATCCACTAGCTCACGTTCATTCAGACAGAGCTCAACTATAATTGTATGATGATTAGAAACTGGCGGCACCGTAGATGAAGAAAAAGCATTCAGAAAGAGGGAACTCCAATCAGAATTAGTCGATATATCTATCTGATTAAATATTTTTATAACGTATTAAGCTCCTTGAACCTTCACGGAAGGTTATCCTAGTACTAAAAGGCTCATGTTGGTGTATATCCCTATTCAATTCTTAATATATATGCCTAGGTTAATCTACATATATATGTTCTTTTGGCTACATGTATATGTAATATATATAGATATGTATTCTTTTGGCTACATGTATATGTAAATTTAAATTGGATCTAACTATCGCTTACGATCAACACTAAAGATTAACATAAATCTTATAACAAATTATGCTTTTATATTTATGCTTTCTAATGATTATGATGAATTATATTATTATAATTAAATTAATCTTGATTTTTAAAAAATAATGAAAATTTTGTATTTATTTCTATACACAAATGATGTGATCGTATTCAATTTTCTAACGGATAATTGTACTGTTGAAAGAAAGAAAAAACGTTCAGAGGCCTCGATGTTATATGTATAAGTTTTCCTTCTCATGATTTTTGTTTGTGAATTATAAATATATGGTGTCTCTAAAGTTAAGATTGATTTTTCTTAAATTTGGCGTTTAGTCGATCGGTTAAAGGTTGCAAATTATAAAAACAAATAATTGAGGTGCGTGGATGTTGTTTTAGTTTTTTAATTTATATAATATATCATATGGAATATCACATCATTGTTATCGTATACGTAGAAGTTGTCCATGATTCATTATTCATTATTTCAGTTCGATACCTGCATGCGCAGATTGTTACTTGGCATACATAAACTACTACATAATGTCTAATTCCAACATACGTCGTACTATTTCAGTTCGATAGGAGAACAAATTCTACTGTTAACTAATTGGTGAAGTATCTTTTCTTCGTAAAATCTAAAAACATATTCTGTTGAGTGATTCTTTTTTCCGTTGAGGAAACAAACAGTTTAGTAAGTATGTAATTTGTTTAAATTCAATTTAAGAATAGGCAAGTTTTAATATATATATATATATATATATATATAAACATTCCCTCTGTTTTTTAGTTTAATTATAAAGGAAGAGATAAGGAATAAATATGAGCAAACAGGAAAAGGAGAAGTAGATAGTGAGAGAGGCTGACCTGACAATGCTAGTTGGACCTTGAGAGAAGAAACCAGATGATTGAGACAATAAATAAAGACAAATGATTGCATCATCTGACTGGGAAGGTTTAAGTCTTTTTCCAGAGTTACCAAATGATCAAATACCAAAATTTGTTAATTAGTAGTGTCCAAGAAAAAGATGCTTAGAAGTAAGTAGTCGGCAGCAGGTGGATGGAATTAAGGACGGAGACATGGACCAAGAAATTATTAGTAGGCCACGCTTTTAGCGGTCCTAAGTCAGATTTAGAAGCTTTGATTGATGTTGATTTTCTCTTTTCCTCTCACTCTGCATAATTCTCTGTCATTAGTACTGATGGTGATTTCTACCCAATTCGTTTGGAATATAACATACCAACGACATGCCATTAAAATAGTAACCAACCGCAACCTTTCAATTTTTTGTTTTTTTATTGAAAAGTTCAAAAGATCATTACGTTTAAAGCATAGTGGAAAAAAGACAAATGGTTTCAATAAGGGTCCTCTTTTACCAAAATAAAATATTTATGAAATCTAAGAGGACCATCTTTGACAATTTCTCTAAGACATGGAAATGAGCAATTTCGGTTTAATCTTTACAACTTTATACTTATTGTCTTACCAGCTTAATTTTCGATCCAATTTTTAAAACATTAATTATAACTGATCTAATAACATTTTGAGAAATATTTTCTAAATTTTATAAAATTAAATTGTTAAAAGAAAGATAAGTTCAAAAAACAGGTCAAACTTGAGTTCCTACAAAAGAAGAATATTACTAGAATTCAGTTATTTAAATTAGTGGGTCAATAATTCATAACTTAGTTAATCCTTGAACTTCAACTTTCCAAGTAGCAAGCAGTTCATACTGTTGCTCAAGTTAATATGAATGCTATTAATTATGTCTAGTTATTAACCTTTTTCCACTCACGATCAAGGGCACAGGTTCGATTGAACAATTAGATTTTTTTTTTTTTGCATAATAGGAAAAGTACGAAACAAATTACAGAACTAGTCTAGGGAGGCTGAGCCCAGTCATATCCTCAAGGAGGATCGAGAGATACCCTGAGAGTGCGTTTACAAAAGTGGTAATCTCGAAGTCAAAATTAACAGCAAAATGTGCGAGCCAATAGGCACCCCCGATTGCCTTCCTTGTAGGTATGGCGGGGTAAGACAACCTAGTTGCGATTTAGTAGCTCGTTGATGCCTATGATGATAGGATTGAGGGATGTAGTGCACTTAGCGGAATCAGAAAGAATACTTGACACAACTTGAGAGTCTAGTTCTAATTTCACCTGACGCCCAAGTCCTAGGCCAGATTTAGACCAGAGAAAACGCCCCATATTTCAGCGGCAAGCGAGGAGCACCATCGTAGATTTTGAGCAAAGCCGCCTAGCCACGTACCAACGCTGTCGCAAATAAGACCTCCTGCTAAGGGCGAGTAAGGTGAGCGTTTGCACGTCCCGTTCGTGTTTAGCTTCACCCATCCAGGAGTCGGTTTGCTCCAGCCAATAAGTTACACAAGCCAGGGTCGGTAGCCAGGAAGTGTTCGGCCTTGCCAGACCGAAGTTGATTGTATCTGATGGACATAGGCTTGAATACTGGAAGCTGGGGAAGTCGGCCAAGATGCCTGTGAGTCAAAAAGTGCCTTGTTCCTCTAGGACCGCAAGAATCAACAGGCGGTGCCGAAGATTGAGGACCAATCGAGTCCGTAGACCAGGCAGTGCCGTTGAAGATTCGTGTGTAGCCAGTCATGAGTGTTGAGAGTAAAAAAGTCCGAAGAGACGGCATGCAGAGGAAATGTTAGCCACAGATTACGCCCTCGGGGGCAGTCACGCATTGTGTGCAGCGAGGACTCTTCGGCTCGGCAGTGATGACAATCAGCTGTTAAGCAAATTGCATGATACTGCATAAATTGTCTATAGTTATTCCTGGATAAAACCAGTTCAGTCCAAGTTCAAAAAAGTCTTTCATCATCCTGAAGTTCCAGATTTATATTAGCGTGGCATGCTAGTCATATCTATGGAGCAGTTCAAGAGGCTCAGTAGTTCAATCGAATGGCATCTGCTGAAAATTAGTCATTACACAATTATATTTCTTAATCGGGGGCATATATCTCCATGGAAAACTTACAAAATAGTTTATTATATATTTTTTAGGCCAAGCCAGATGTGCTATACATTTTTGGAGTACTTTTTTTTTGTTTTTTTCTTATTACCGGCAAGTACAGTAGATTTGAGAATGCATTAACCTGACTTATACCGTTCACTTTCATGAGTGTGTGGAGATCTTGTCCCCGTCATATCACTATCAAGGCTATATGTTTAAGAATTGTTAATGTTCTCCATCGGTATGTAGATATATCGACTTAACAAAGACTAGCGAGAATACCCAAAAGTAAGGATAAACTAATGCTAGCCGTCCCAAGCTTCCCCACTCCCAATTCTTTGAACTAAACATTGGGGCACTCAGGACTACAATCTTATCACGACTAGTTGTTCACGTTGGAAAAATTCGTAGTTTAGAAACTTGATCTTAACTTTGTTAATAATTATGAGCGTTACCTAAATCATCTTTCAATGATCTCACAACATTATCAAATGATTAAAAGACTACTATTGTCCGGAGTTAAGAAACATAATGATGGTCCAATAAGCTAAAAGATGTAGAATCAAAGCTATTAGGCAATTACAGGATAAGTACCACTTCGTCGATGCATAAATAATGTAGGGTTGGTAAAAGAGTCTTGGTCCGACTTGGAATTTGATCGAATACAAAAATTTAGTTAGACCCATTATTACCTTTCAATAAATATGTTGAACATCAAAGATTGATTTAGAACTTTAAAGCTTTTTTTAATACAAATATCAAGCGTTTAAAGATCTTATATGATACTAGAGTTCAAAATAATTAATGTGTTAAAATTTGATCAATTAATTCAAACAAACTCATACCAACAATATAATTTAAAGAGATAAAGCAAGAGATGCATCATCATTAGATCAAGAATATAATATAAGAATATTAACTTAAACAAACTCATAATGGATATTATAATTTAATAAGATAAAAGAAGAGATACATCATTATTAGATTAACAATATAATATAAGAAGATAAGGAAAAAAAAAACAAAAGAAACAATCATAGATCAACAATATGATGTAAGAAAATAAGGAAAGAAACACGTATTAAATTTTTTTGTACATAATAATAACTCAATTTTGTCGGAATGTATTTTCATTCCTAATATTTTGAAATTATTTTTGAATAGGTGAAGAGTAAACTCATACAATACTTTAAATCTAAAATTTACAAATACCTTATGAAATTTACACACTTTTTTCGAATTTAGATACAATAATAATTTAAAAAATTAACGTACCCCGTGGACAAAGCTACCCGCTTTTTGAAGGTCAGAGGAGGGTCATCAATGTACACGACCTTCCCTTTATAATTTTTACAAGGAGACTATTGCTGTGACCGAATCAGTAATTTTATGGTTACAAATAAGCAACTTTTACTAGTTATCCTAAAGCTTTGCCTTTTAATACAATAATAATGAAAATATGCTAACTTTGTGAATAGCCTTAACAATTTAATAATGATATTGTTTCTCACTCTACAAATGAAATATCAATCCTGCTAAGACTAAGACTATTCATCCTGGTATGTGAACACTGATGACTTGCGAACAATTTCAAGGTACATTTATTAATGATCTTAACAAAAGTTAATATTTTTTTCCAAAAAAAACAAAAATTAATATTTTGTTAGAATCATTACGATGAATTCAATCAATCTATAGTTTACAAAATATATACTGCTTGTAAATTAAAGGGGATATGATTTGCTGAAAAGACAAAGAGCCAGAGGGCCATTTTCTTCTGGACTACGAGACCTTTATACGATTCAAAAGATCTTCCTTTTCTCTTTTCCTTTGTTTTTTTCTGATCACTTTTTCCTTCTGTTTTGAAAAAGTAGATATAAAAGATGGTCCCTTGACAAGGATCAGTGGCATATTCCGGAATGGATGACTGCAACTTTTATTCCTGCATTCAATGGTACTGACTATGCAATGTGGCACAACTTGTCATATGTAGCTTCTAATTGAGCAATAAGAATACAATAAGGTCATATTAACATGAAACGACACTATTTTGATATACACAGATCTCCAATCCGATCGGAATACAAACAATTCTAACTAATTGAACTTCTTAAAATACAAAGTAGTAAATGAAATCAAAACCTGGCCTACCAACTCCATCCCTTCACTTAAGAGGTTAACTAGTGAACTAATTAGTTAGAGAAAGATTAAAGGCCTAGAACGATATAAAAGTAGTTTCATATACACACTTAAAAGACTAGTCAATACTGCGCAACTTCCAAACCAAACGATACTAATTTTCCTAACTGTTTTTTAATAGCTATGGCGAGGGATAACTAAATTTCCACACGGAGTAACTTCAAGGCTGGCGAGTAGGCAACCAAAAGAAGCTGATCGAAAGTTCTCTCTATATTTTGAGGTGGAAAAGCAATGATTTGGACTGATGAGTACTGTTGGGGTGGTGCGCGAGCGCAAGCCATGAAACTTAGGGCCTGTATCAGCTTTCCAGCGAAGCTCGACGTCTTCAGCAATCCTTCTTGCATCGATGGACGCACCAAGCAGACCACGCTTGGTAAAGCCGACTGCATACAGTCCATTTTCACCTTTCCATCCATTTGGGAATGGCTGGCGTGGTAGTCCATTATTTTGGCAGAACATGCTGGTCTCCTGAGCATTTCCGGAAGAAAAAGAAAAAGAAAAAAAAAGTCTTCTGATTAGCCAATTTTATTCAAATGTTTCAATTTATCGGGCTAAGCTCAAAACTCAAATCAAAGAGGTCACCTTCAGCCAACGCGGCACATTGCTTTTGTAGCCAGTGGCTAGAATGATAGCGTCATATTTCTCCGTTGTCCCGTCCACAAATTCTACTGCACGTTGTGTCAGTCTCTTTATTCCCCGGCATATCTACAAGTCAAACAATTATATTCAGGCTAAAACCTATATAATACCGCTTCTATTAATTTTACCTATCTTTCTAAGTCTTTATATATTACACGTCCAATCGAATACAGATTTGATTGATTAACAAGATTCTATCATATTATCTACAAACATAAATGCAGCTGAGATACTTATGTTTCATATGATTGTCACGTGTATATAAGGGCAATTATTGTTCATTATTATGATAATTTATGATCATTGCGTCTAAATCTATGCAATCGTCTAAGTTATAGGAAACTTCTTCTTTTTCTTTCTTTTTTTGGGTTTAACAGTAAAGTGGTGACGGACACGCCAGCTTTAATTGATACTGATTAAACTCTTGATCTAGTTCCAAACTACAAGGGATTAAAAATCCAAACCTTGATGTCGCCCCTTTTGATCTTGGCGAGAGTCCCAACATCCAATACAGGTGTTTTGCCAGTGGCGTTTTTGAGTTCGATAGGGCCAAGCTTAGGACGATGAAGGCCAAAGCGGCTAGTGTCGCCAAGCATGAAGCGTGAAACTAGCAGTAAGATTTGATCAACCATGCGCACAGGAAGCCATCTGAGGAGGCACATGGACAATCCAAAAGTTGATCTACCTAGCATCTTCTGAGGCAAGACGTGCACCTGCAAAAGAGGCCTGCTTAAAAAGCTAAAAGGGAGAAAAGGCAGTAAAGATGGTGAGCTGTTTAAAAAAATCCTCACGCCTCTCTCATCCTGTGCATTTTTGCATCTTTCAGACGTGACTGTAATGCTATCATCATACTTTGGCATCTCCACGTTTGTCCATAGGATAGTAAATACAGAAAACTTTTATTTATAAACAGAAGCCTGGGGGATATGGATTCTTCAGATGGCTAGTGACCTTTAGAACTGCTACGCATGCAAACATTTTCCAATAAAGTTAGAGCCAATACATGCATATCTTTGAAGCAAAACCTCGTTTATTTTTTTATTTTTTTTGTCGCTGGTGAACCTAGATGAAGTATGTTCTAAGGTAACTTCAGTACCAGACCACATTCCAAGCAAGGATCATTTTTTTTAAATCACAAAAAGTGAGGCACATATTGACTGTGGAAGCTAGGTTTAACCTTCTACATATAGCTGCCAAAAGAATATAGCACAAGTTCAAGCTTTCTTGAAGTTCTATTTCTATAACATGTCTAAGTTCGTTAGTTCTTCAAAAGTTTGAAGAGGAATCGACTCCTTCAGATAGAGAAAGATAATTAAAAGAAAATGATTCCAAAAACGGAGTAGGAGCCAACAAACCAATTCCCACTTTAGGTAAGATTTGTTTGGTACACACACCGAGGGAAGGTTTAGGCATGCTCACCGAGTCTCTAACCACAAGCGAAGGGCAAGCGTTATGATTGCATAGATCTAGACAAACTTCCATGCCTGAATTCCCACAACCAACAACCAAAACTCTCTTCTCTTGAAACAAATCACCGGTCTTGTACGAGCTCGTATGGAGGATAGGCCCTTGAAATTGGTCCATCCCCTCGATTTGTGGCACAATCTCCTCAGCATTTTCTCCAGTGGCCACAATCAGAAATCGACTTACGTACTCAGCCTCCTCCTGTTTCGGCCCTTTGGTCTTAACCCTCCAAAGCTCACAAAGGTGATCAAATTCTGCACTCACTACTGTGCAATTAAAAACTGTTTCGATACTGAAACGCTTCTTATAATCCTCCAAGTAGGTTATGAACTGTTGTTTTGTTGGGTAAGCCGGGAAATTTGTTGGGAATGACATGCGAGGAAGTTGACAGAATTGTCTCGGGAGATGAAGACGAAGACGATCGTATGTTTTGAGCTGCCACAACGAAGCCACACAATGAGCCCTTTCAAGAAGCAAGCTAGGAACTCCTCTTTCTTTAAGGCAAGCAGCCGTGGCTAGACCTGATGGTCCTGCACCAACTATGAGAGCACCAGGCACCCTTGTGCACCTTACACTCATATTCTTGTTTAAATGATCTTGGACTCCTTTCCAGGAGTACATGAACTGTAAATTAGCTAAAACTAATGAAAGAAAAAAAGGATAAAAGTAAACGGTGACAAATATGGTTACTGTTCAAAACTTAACGAACTCATTCAGAAGAAGACGATAGAGAACTTCCCAATTTTATGAACTCTCTATGTATCTTCTGAAGTTCGAGATTGATGAGAGAATGACCATGTATGATCATCTTATCCAGAAAGAGATGTGCAATCGAGGACTTCTATGTGGATTCCTAAACTTGCGGAGACATAGATTTAGAGAAAGTCTTATCCACTTCAAATTCAAACATAACAGATAAATTCTGATTTATGCAAAAGGAGAAACAATAACAGAAGGATTTTGGTTTGGTTTCTAATACTGAAAAAAAGGATGTACAGGTTGTGAGATTATTAACTGTAGAACTTGTAGAGTGAAGTCTAAAACATATAAAAAGGAAGAGGAGAATCAGAATTGGAGTGAACTGAAACAGGGCTTCAATCCAGTATTTATACTTGCGGAATGGAGCGTAAAGCACACATATATATATATTAGTAGTAACTACCTTCAACCAACAACATTCTCCAAATTTCTAAAAAGAAAAACAACATTCTCCAAACAAAACCAACATTCCAGCTGCAAGGACAAATATCTAGATAGTATTGAGTTCTATTGATGAAATATCTTAATCATTCTCTAAGGATGGCGGGGATTACATTGTGGTCAACTGCATGGAATTTCTTTCTTTCTTTCTTTTCATTAAAAAAAGTTATATATAACCCCCACATTCAGTATATATATAAATCTAGCTCTTTTACTATCACAGAGATAGAACCTCTTGATGGAAACTCTTCTGATCCTATTGGTGATAGCTTTATTGACAACACCCCATCTCAACCCATCTGAGTTTTAACGCTTTCCAATCTACTAAAAAATACTGCTAAAGAGTCTGCGTACAAATCCAGTGGAAGTTGGAATTCATCCATGATCGAATCACGAGCGCAACAGAAAATAAAATTTTTTACAGATTTCGAGCGAATCCCAATAATTGAATAAACTTTAATAAAAAATAAAACGATTTAGAAATTATACCTTGTTCGCGTTTCTGTTAAAAAATCTTTGAAACCTTTTCCGATTGATTAATCATGAGCTATTCAAGTGTCCAGCTTCTGATGGTATCTACAAAGTAATTCTCAAACCTTTTGAAAGAAAGAAGACAAAAAGTGCTAGCTAACAAAAAGCTCTTCCCTTTCAATAGAAAAATCATAAGAGTTTTTTTTATTAAAATTAAACCTCTTTAATTATAATTAAAATCAAAATAAATTATAATTAATTTAATTTTAATAAAATCAAATATCTTATATTTGATCTCCAAAGTTTCTCAAACCTTATAATTAATTCAAACTTAATTAAATTAATTTTTCTTTCACAAACTGCTATTTGATGTGTGAACCATTAGGTTCCTAATTAATTGACAATGATTATAAATTATAATTAAACTTTCTTTAATTTATCTTTAATTCTCCAATTAAATAATTCATATTCATAAATTATGATTGAAGTTAGCAGCATGTCATGATTACCCAAATATCAGGAATGTTAAAGTGATTAACTTAACCTGTCCATGCATGACTGTAATGTATAATTTAATCCTTTCATCATTCAATATTCTAATTGGACAGAGTATGGATACAGTGTCTACTCTTATCATCTAATAATGTTCCTTCTTACTAATTAGTAACTGATTTATAATTAAAATTTGAAAACTCCTTTTTAAATATCAATACACTCTAGCCAGAGAATTCCATATATCATTAATAATCAAGAATAGTACAATATTCTCTCTAATTACTTTAAAGTGACGAATTCTATATTGACTTACTCAACTATCTACATATGGTTCATACTATATCCAATTACTACCGACTGAATTATCGTAAGACGGTTCACAAGTAGCATCAAAACGTAGTAATTCCCATACTAGATACCTTGGTAATCTCAAGTTTGAGGATCCATTATACAACCATCATTATGAGATTATCCATAGACACATAAGTAATATTCCATACAGAATTCTCATAATCGGGTCAATTTAGTAACTTATTCTCTAATAATCACCCACACATTAGTTTAAGTATCTCTATACTTTAACTTATGAGATCAATTACTTTCTTCATAAAAAAGAAATAAAATATGTGCTAGTTTTACCATTTCAACAATATCCAGTCTTGATGAAACTACAACTAAAAATATTTAGGAATAACACATAAGTGTAAATTGAATTGCATAATTATGATCTCATCATAATTTCAATCACACAATAATTATTCCAATGATTTTATTTTTAGTATTAAAACATAAAATATTAATTAAATTAATACAAAAAGATAAATAAATCCTTTTCATTAACTTAAAATAATGTCATATATTAATTTGCATCCAATTGATTAGCTGCACGGGCATAAACTAACAATCTCCTACTTACACTAAAGCTAATCCCCTATGAATCTAATACCATATCCATCTATATGTCGATCATGTATCTTTTGAGACAATGGCTTAGTAAGAGGATCTGCTAGATTCTCTTCAGTGGGAACTCGCTCTAATGTTGTGTCTTTTCGCTACACTATCTCTATGATCAAGTGAAACTTTCTGAGCACATGTTTGGATCGTTGATGAGACCTAGGTTCCTGTGCTTGCGCACTAGCACTGTTGTTGTCACAATTCAATACTATATGCTCAACAATGCTAGGAACCACTCCTAGTTCAGTGATGAACTTTTTGATTAAACTGCTTCCTTTACCGCCTCTAACGTTAAAATGTACTCTGCTTCGGTCGTTGAATCTGTGATGGTTGGTTATTTTGAACTCTTCCAACTAACAACACCACCATAAAGAGTAAAAATATGCCCTGACTGTGATCTACTATCGTCTTGATCAGATTGGAAACTAGCATCTGAATGACCCTTAACTCTCAACCCGATTCCTCCATAGACTAGAAAAATATCTTTAGTCCTTCTCAGGTACTTCAAGATATTTTTCACAGCTATCCAGTTACCCTCATCAAAATTAACTTGATATCTGCTTGTTATGCTTAAAGCATAAGCAATATCTGGTCTAGTACTTAGCATCGCATACATGATTGATTCATTTGTCGAAGCATAAGGAATATAATCCATTTTATCTCTATTCTTTTATGTCTTTAGACACATAATTTGTGGGAGAGAAATCCCATGCGTTTTGGGTAAGAATCTCCTCTTGGAATTATCCATGCTAAACCTCTTTAGCACTTTATCTATGTACGTAGATTGAGATAATCCAAGCAACCTTTTTGATCTATCTTGATCGATATTTATACCTAGTATATAAGCTGCTTCTCCCATATCCTTCGTGGAAAAGTTCTTAGATAACCATATCTTAACAGACTGGAGAATTGAAATGTCATTTCCAATAAGCAATATGTCATCCACATAAAGCACTAAGAAAACGACTGCACTCCCACTTACCTTCTTGTAAACACAAGGTTCATTCACATTTTTTATAAAATCAAACTCTTTGATTGTTTCATCAAAACAGATGTTCCAACTCTGCGATGCTTGCTTAAGTCCATAAATGAACCTTTGCAACTTGCATACTTGATCAGGAAATTCTTTAGATTCAAAACCCTCAAGTTGTGTCATATACACATCCTCTTGCAAATTTCCATTGAGAAATGTTGTTTTGACATCCATTTGCCAAATTTCATAATCATGGTATGCAGCTATAGCCAGTAAAATCCTTATGGATTTAAGCATTGCTACTGGCGAAAAGGTTTCATCAAAATCAACTCCTTGTTTTTGTCTGTACCCTTTCGCCACCAACCTTGCTTTGTACGTATGTACATTTCCATCCATGTCAGTTTTTCTTTTAAAAACCCATTTGCACCCAATAGGTACTATACCTTCAGGTGCATTCACCAAAGTCCATACTTGGTTAGTGTACATGGATTCCATTTCGGATTTCATGGCTTCTTGCCATTTTAAAGAATCAATATCTGACATTGCTTCTTTAAAAGTAGTAGGCTCATCATCTATGACTGATACATTATCCTCTCCATGCTCAACATGTAGATCTAATCTAATAGGAGGACGACGTATCCTACTAGTTCGTCGCGGACTATG
>JANITX010000009.1:55498138-55511334 GCA_027564395.1 Erythroxylum ulei | reverse complement strand
TTGAGAGTCGACCCGAGGTTGCATCCTATGTTGCAATTCTTGGTATAAATTGATTTTGACCGGTTTCCAAGGATCAACCTTAGGATTGAGTGATAAGCCGCGATCACATGACAATCCAGAACTTTGCATATCATTTCATTTCTCCACCACTAAAATTCAGATGTAAAATCATGAATCAAAAGACTTTTCAAGGTTGTAATGTGGGTAAAGGTAAGGTGAGATGTATTTGGGTCAAGTAACTTGAATGTCATTAAGCTAGTGAAACAAAACAAAACTTAATGTGACATTAAGTGCATAAGTTAGCACTCATCAAAACTAGGTACCGTCAACTATGATGAATGCAACATTTATATTTCACAACCCAATTTAGCTCTTACTAACAAACCCAACGAAGCATATACCAATTCGAAGGAATCACAAAAGAGTTAACCTTCTAAGCCAACATCTACCTCATATTCAACATACTTCTATAACACATTCATTACAACTTTAGGAGGATGTATTAATCATAAACAACTTTTCAACACATATGCAATTCCTCCTTCATACATTTATTTAAACTTTTTTGTTTTCTATTTTTCTTTATCGTTTTTTCTTTTTTTTTCATTCTCTTAACTTTTCTTTTCTCATATAAAAATTAAAATAAACTACGTCAACATGGGAATTTCAATAATAAGACATAAAATAAAATCCTAATATTATAGCCAACTCGCACATATGTATACCTCCACACTTATACTTTTATATATTTAGAAACTCAACAATCGATAAATGTTCCATTAGCTTGAAGGCTTGGGAAGGGCATTTTGTTATGTTAAAGTATGTAATGTGGCTAATACATAAAGAGAAGGAAAATAAAGCTTAAAGGGGCTTATCAAAAGGGAAAAATCATATAATGGGCAGGCTATTTGGCTAATGTAGCTCGAAAATGCAAAGAATGCGTTATCATATCCATGTTAATTCATGTTAGAAAAATGTGGTCTCAAATCAAAATTCAAGGATAAATTAGAATGTACATGTCATGAAGGTGACACGTTATCAAAAGACAATGAGACTGATATGAATGTGTCAGTCAAATAAGGCTCAAAATCTCATTGCCTTTGTCTACCACTGGTCACTACTCTTCTGAAGATAATATGCATCGACTAATCACGAAAGTAAAAGTACATGCTAAAGTTACTATCAAATTTTCTAGTCAACTTTCTCTAATCAAACTATATAGTCCCAGAAGCAATAATGTTTGTTTCATTTGTTTTATTCTTTCTCTCATTCTGATTGAAAACCTAAAAATAAGCAAGAAACAAACTAACATAGAAACACGCAAGTAAATAAAAAGTAATGCAGAAATGTAAAGAAAAGAAATATACTTCCCTTGGGTTCCAGGGGGACATTCATCACAAAAGTTTGCCATAGTTTCAAAAGGCTATAATGACATTCCAGCCAAGCTTCTTAATAAAAACATGGCCTAATTGAGTAACCAGGGGACATTTATAACAAATGCTTGCCTTCATGTCAAAAGGCTAGTTTCATGTCAATTAAAAGTAACAAAAATAGTGCATTGGTTAATAAATCCTACCAATCTTAGAGAATAGCTTAAATTTTCATGAAAAGCTATTACATTTAGTTACAATTTCGATTTATCGAATAATTATCAATTAGTGTATCTGTAAGTGATAGGATTGAATGAGTTTTACATTAAGGTCTTGATTAGAATGTATCTTTAGTCCAAAGTACTTAAACATAAATTTCACAAGTTAATAAGTTATAATAACTTGATGGATCGTGTTTGTAGTTAAAATTGTTTTGTGAAGTTTAATGCCATTGACCCATTATTGCATATGTGTGTGTTTTGTCGTTAATTGTGTTTCATGTGTTTTTTTTCTTATTTTGTCTTTTCTTGAGGATAAGAAAAAGTTTAAGTGTGGGGATGTTGATAGTGGTAGATTGCATAATGTTTTAGTGGGTAGTTTAGTATGTATTTAGTGTTAAATTGAATGATTAGTGCATGTTTAGGTTAGGATTGGGTTATTTAGTTAGACATTTGTGTTTTGAGTGTTTATTGGGTTAGAGCATGTTATTAAGCTTAATTTTTGTGTATTTAAGATGCTTTGATGTGTTTGTTAGTGTTTCATATCAAATATTAAAGAACGAAGAGAATCCAGAGGAAGCCCGGAGCAAGGTCTAGGCCTTTGGGTCACAATCGTGAAAGAAGCATGAAGGGTATACTTTGATTGTGACAGAGAATAAAAATCTTAGGCTATGATCATGGCCTGCATGATAGACAATGCGGATAGACTCCCAAACATGATTTATTGAGGGACATTTGGGACTTTTTGGACCTAGGAAAACCTTAGGGTTAACCTAAAATGGAAAATACTATATAAAGAAAGAGAAAGAACCTTAAAGGGAGCTCCATTCTCTGCCACTTTGAGAAAGATCCAAGGAGAGAGGAAGAAGAAGAGAGAAGAAGGAGAAAGAAAGAAGCAGAAGAAGATACAATACTGCTATCTTACCGATCTATTCCAACCTTTCCAAGTGCCATTTTATTTCAACTTTATTATTATTTCTTTTGAATATATAAGATGGATTTTATAGTGATGGATTTGGGTTTGATGATGGTGTTCTAAACTTCTTTAGGGATTTGTTCTTGAATTAACATTAATGTGATTTCTTTTCATGTCAATATATTGGGTGTTGTGATTATTTTTTTTATTTTTATGCTTTGGTAACAAATAGATAGAGTAATCGATAGCAAAAAGATTAGATTGGGTAATGAGAATTAAACAATCTAATAGATCATGTAAATAATAAAATCAAGAATTTAGACAAAGAGAGATATCATGTGAGGACCGGTTGTCTATTAGGAGGTTTAAGATCTAATTGGATTTGTGCGTTATTGTTAATTGTGAGATTACAAATTTCATAATTTAATTAGGGGTTATGATTTAAATTTTAATGATTATAACTCAGGAGAGACTAATCCACCCTTTGAAAGTCTAGGATTGATACCTAATTAACTCAAAAGTAATCATGTTAGCATTTGATGATAGGATAAATCCTAGTTCTCATAATCAGATAATCTTCCTTGTGTGATTTCTATTGTTAATTTGGTGGTGCTCAATTTGATTTTTTGTATGTTAATTTTATATTTTAATTTCAATCAATCATCTTCACGTGTTTACTTTTTTGTGTAGTTTTTATTTTCATTTTAATAATTCTTTAGGCCCTAAATAACTTAGAATTTGATTAGTTCAACAACTCTTTGAGGGATCAACACCTCACATACTATACCTATGACTTGTGCACTTGTAGTATGTTGAGGGTTTCAAATAGATCAAAACTTGCCTCAATAGTAGAGAGCATAAATTGTTCTTCATTTGCTTAAGAGTGATACTTCTTGTAAGCTCACTATGACAAAGATTAGGCAAGGAGCCCTCAAGGGAAGTCAGGAGGTCCTCTGGAAGTGGATCAACTTTCATATTTATCCCCAAGATCCTTCAGAAGTGCTCATGAACATGATTTTTGAGTTTTTGTTGATCCTTTAATATATTTCCGTCAATGTCTCTAAGTATGGATATTTTATTTTTGTTTTTTTTCCATTGAATTCATTATTTCTACCTTAATTAGGAATTGACGACCTCTAGTTTAGACATATATTTCCTTAACTACATGCATTTTTAGAGTTTTAAGGTGGGGTTTGAAGCGCACTTGGATAGCTTCCATTGGAATTTGCTAGGCTTCTTAAATGCTTGGTTTTATTCAAAGTCATATGATCAACACCAATACTTTGTTCATTGATTAACTCACCTTTGATTACTTTTAATTTCTAGACCAGTAGATAAGCCTATAAGCCAATGACACTAATGATCATTCCTCTTTTGATGATCTTATTGAATTTAGGGTTTTTGACAAAAGGTTTTAAAATTTTGAAAGGAGACCCCCTTTTGGATATAATAGAATTGAGCTCCACCCTTAATGGAGTGTGATTAGAGGATAAATTATTAGTGAATATAGTATATCTCTTAGGGAAGCAGTTTATCCAACTCATATTCAGCTAGCCCTCTATCCAATTAATTTTGAATGAAAAGGGAACCTAATTACTTATTGAACCATATAAATTGGTGATCAGTGTAGTAGTTAGTCAGATGTCATAGTTCTTAATATTTAGTGCAAAAGAATTTTCTATTCTCTTGTACCTCAGTTTGATTTGAAATACATTAAAATCATCTATGAGAATTTAAGTGATGTTTGAGTTAGCCCTAATAAGCTCCAAGTCTTTCCATAACTTGTTTCTTTAAGACTCTCAGTTTGTTCCATAAACTATAGATATTGCTAAAGGTGTTTGAGAGCCTAATTGTGTAAATTCACAATGTAAGAATTGATCATATTACTCAATTTTAGAACCTTAGGATCAATAAAGACTTTAACTATGTTGTTGTATTGTGCCTGGTGATTGCTGCTTGAGTTATAGTGCTTATCCAAAAACTATAGTCCCCTCAGGAAGGATTTTAGTATTTTGGTTTTTATGAGACCAATAAAACGTAGTTTTCTCAAACAAAGACAATCTTTGAGGGTCATTTTTTCTATTAAGGGAATTTAATCTCTTGACATTCCATATAATAAAACTCCTTTAGGATAGGAAAAACTTGCCTTCGCCCTCTTGGCTTCGCAATTGGATTTACCCCTATAAAAATTAGTTTCAACTAGTGTTGGAGGGATTTCTCTAAGTTAACCTCTTCAAATTCTTGGAGTCAACTAGGTTAGTGTTAGATATACTACTTTCTACTAGGCTTTCTTTAGGTTCTTATTCAAATTCTTGGTGCTTGAGTCAACTAGGCTAGTGTTAGATATACTACCTTCTACTAGGCTTTCTTTAGAAGGGATCCCTTTTAGATTAATTTCCTTGGATGACTTTATAATACGATTAAAAAGTACCTTCGGTGTCTTTAAGGTAACTTTACATGCAACAATCTGGACCTATATTCCTATTGTAGTTACTTCTTTAACATTATTAGTTCCATCTATATATTTATGTATTTTAATGCTTGAGTTTTGAAGTTATTAAGGAGTTTTTGGTTTTCACAACTTTACTAACCCTATCTTCGAAGGCCTCTAGGGATAAGTGACAGTAATGGTGTTATGAGGTTCCCATCATCATTAAGTCTCATTAACCTAATTAGATTGGGTAGATCACTATCTAGAGGAACAACACTAAAAACTTTAGCAGAAATTATCCTAGTTAAAAGAGCTTTTTTCTCTTCCATGCTTATAAGTATGCCCAAAGATCTGGTTAAGTAGTTCATACCTTTAGAGGACTAATACTTAAGCGATATCTTGTGAAATTAGCCTAGATAGGTAATGAATTTAGCTTGGTCCTATCCATAGAGACCCCAAGAACCCATTTTGACTAGCATAGGCTTCCCTTGTATTTGTCATAGTCCCAAATTAATGGCTCTTTATGTAGCTTTTTTTTAGAAGAATCTAAATATAATAAATACATCTTCACTGATCATTATACTTAATTATTTCTACCATATTAAAGCAACCTATTATTAGATTAAAGGAATATAGGTTGCTTGTCCATGAATTATCTAATTGGAGAGGAAGTCTATTTCTTAGCTCCCATTTGAAGGATTTCATAGAGACTCAATACCTAGTTTGCAAGTTTAGTAGGAGGAATGAAACCTAGTTTATAAAAGGAAGCAAGATCCCCCATAACTTTATTCCAGACAAGCTTGTTTAATATGGTGTAGTGATCGAAGTCTCTCCTTTCTCCAAGTCTTTCTTATCTTTAATAGGAAGTGATATTAGAAGATAAAGGAATATAGTGGTTAAGGTAAGGTTAAGGGACAAGAAAGGTAAGGGTGTTTTATAAACAGGATTCACGACTGATTTCCTATAGAAGAAAACTTTCAGACAAAAGTGTTAGTGGGAAAGGTTAATAGAATGTGAGTTTCTATAACAGGAAATGAGTTCAAATATTGAGTCAATTCAAAATAATCGAAACAACCAAAGCAAAGCAGTAGGAGAAAATGGGTGTTTAAAGAGAAAGATGACCTTCTCTAGGACTACTCTTGGTCGTAAATAAAAATACCTAAATCCTGAAATTTAGCAAAGAAACATAAGACTAAGAAAGAAAGTTCTAAACTAAGTAAATTCAAATAGAAAAGAAAATTTTATTAGATTAATAAAAAGAAATTATTTTTAATATCTTATTCCACATAAAAGATGCTAAAAATTAATTGTATATTTTTCAAACAATACTAAAAATCAAGTAGGTAAGTAGACCTATCATTCTTATAACATTAGGCTATTAAATATGAGTATCATTCAAATGAGAATTACAAGTTTTGATACTAATTATCTTTTTATTATCTAATTTAGCAACACAAATGGTTTACTTAAAAATAGTGATTAATGAAAATTATCAATTTGAAATAACAAACCAAAGTAATGAACAAGAATGAAATAATCGACTAATAAATAAGATCTAGATGTAAGGTCTCCTTTGAACCGTTATATGTTTAAACATAAACTTTTTTTTTAAAGTAAATAAATTACATTGATATTTATATTTTTTTACATGGAATATACAAAATTGTCCAAAGTAATAAAACTCGGTACCATAAAAACTTAATATAAAGCTAACACCAAACCTGTAACAAGTCAAGGCTATGATAATTCACTAAATGCGCCAACTAGACTTCAATAATAAAGAAAGAGTCAAGGTTTGTCCACTAGCTATACGTAATTCCCTAATTCTTATAATATTACATTCACTGAATTATTGTGGTAGGTTGGATATTTTCTTTATTAATTTTTTTGCTTCCTTCCATACCAAACAATATAAAATAAGCTAGCAAAGGCCAAACCATAAAGAATTCCATCATCTTTACACCCTTTAAGGACGGTGGAAAGCCATGGGATTACTTACTTGAAGTCTTCAATTTAAGGATCTAGGTTTCATAGTATAAATGCATCCCTTCATACCTTATCAGAGTTAGAAAAATTGAAGAGAAGATGTCTGCTGGTTTCTTGGTCTACTATACACAACTTAAAACACATATTATTAGAGCATTTTGTTCTATTAATTATAACTAGTCTTTCCTTGATTGCAAGCCAAAGAGTAAAAGAAAGCTTAGGAATAATAAATTTTTTCTAAGAGAATACTAGCTCATTATTGTTGCCAAGTTCTTTATCACACCCATAAAAGATTTGTTTGTAAATAAGCCAAAAGGGTGTTTGAGCCTGATAACCTTATCCACCAATTGCTAGTTAGGAGAGGTTTAAGGGTAATAACTTTAGGAAAACTATGCATCTCTATTGTCACAACGCCAACTTCCCTTTTTGATTAGGGAACTAAATTTTGTAATTGTAGGATATAACACTCCAAGGCTAGCAAAGTTAGGAAGCAAATAATTAGGGCCCAATGTACTCTAGGTTTCATATCATAACTAAGTTTAATTTTAATTCCCTACCTTGACATTGATGAGGGGAAGAATAAGGTCCCTAAATTTCAATATTGCTACTAATTCCAAGATGAATTAACTCTTGGTTTTTGTTGTCTATAAGTTAAATCTCTCAAACTAATGCTCATATAGCCATTTCAACCAAAGAGTTTCTTTATTATTTATTACCTTCTAGCTTCTTCATCAACATTATTTTATTCACCATCTTACCCTAATTGATTCCGAATCCCCCTCTTTTAAGTATACAAATTTCCTTCCAACTTACGTTTGTAAAAGGCTTAGAGGACTTATTTCTAATCCAAAGAAACTTAAGAGTTTGTCAATCTCTTTGCACAACTTCATAGGAAAAGCAATGTGAGCCCATAATATGATTAGCACATGAGCCCCTAATGTGATTATCCTTTAATAATTCTTATGCAAGTGTAACATTATCTTCAATACTTCTTCCATCAATAACGGTAACTTGAGATTGACTATCCAAGAGGGTAAAATATGCTTAACTATCCAAGAGGGTAAAATATGCTTAATCTTGCTAGTTGATAACTTAAGGATGATTTTTAAAAGGCATTGCAATAGAAAATATGTCTATAGTCCTTTAGGGATAATGAACTTTGCATTTATAAAACTAAACATAAATGATTATAATTCTATACCTTAAGCATCTTATAATTGATAAAGAAATATTTGAAATATTTACTTATATGGACTTTGATGGTTTTCTATGAATGCTGGTAGAAAAGAGCATTAATTTCATAAGACCATAAGGCTTTATTGGGACTAAGTGAGAACATCACATCTCTAATATCCTTAATAGTGAAGTCTTTAGTAAGAAATTTAGCTTGTTTAGATGATATTACCTTTGGATGGATATCTTATGAAGTAAGCAAGCTGACCTTCCACCCCTATAGTTGCCATAATTTTTGTGAAATATTCTACAGTATTGGCTTTAAGTTTACTTTGGCAAGTGATAAAGTCTCCTTCTTTAGTGTATAATCTAAATATTATGTAATAACTCCTCCTAGAAAATAGTGATCTATGGAAGAACTTAGAATTGGAATCACCCTTTTTAAACTATAACACTTTTGATTTTTGCATGAGTAGAAAAATAGTGAGCTTTTAAAGCTCTCAACTAATCTACCAAGGTTTAGTTCTTATTGATGTTGAATTAAGGATCATTAGGAAAGTCCTATAAATTATACTGGCACTAGATTAATGCTTCCTTATCTTGATTAATTCCTTTATAAGTTTTTCTATGCAGTCTTAAATAAAAGGATTAAACTCATGTTTTTATTCTTATTATCTTTTTTATGTAATTAGTAAGAGGAAAAACCTTGCATTCGATGATCTAATGCCTTTCCTACAACTTCCTGGAATCCATTCACATAATAATGGTAATTAAAGAACTTGAATGGAGAAGGACCCTTTACTTTATCATTGAGATTATATATCTCCACTAGTGCATGATCTAAATATAGATTGTTGTTAAAGTGAGCTTAACTTGGGTTAAATTTTTGGAGCAATAGAAAGTTAACCTAGGCCCTATCCTATTTCTTTCTTAACTACCATAATCCTTCATATTTGTTAGAACACATATAAAACCTTCCACTATAACTAAGATTAGTGTCTTAAAGGCATGTTCTCAGGTTACCACAAGGTCTCCATAAGCTTCTACCCCATCATATTGTTGATTTTAGATCGCAACTCAAACAAGAAATCTAATGAGTTCATAAGCATACAAGATCCTATACAAGTAACTAAGAAGAGTCGGATGACATATTAACTTGAAATGTAGCGGAACAACTCCTTGTATGCTTGATGTTTTGCCTCCCTTGTGGAGATCCACTATGCATGTCCTTCTTCTGCAACTAGTCATGGCTGAAATGGATGGACTAGACCTATCTCACCATAATGCACTAAGGTCAAAAAGTTTCTAACTTGTAAAACTAGCAATCCTTATGGTTCACCCACAATGCCCTTAATAAGTTTAACAACTATTTTTTGGGAGAGTGCTTCAACACATGAAGACACGAAAGAAGGGAGAGTTTTCGGCCAAAGAAAAAAAAACTCACACTCAAAGGAACTACGAAATTGCCTTTTATAGGCCACCAAGAGGTGCCTTTGAAGAGTCCTGACTCTTCCAAGAGTTATGTCTCTTGGCGAAATGTCATGAGCCTTCCAAGAGTTATGCCTCTTGGCAAAACATCATGACTCTTGGCCAAGGGACACATCCTTTGGGCAAAGAGTCATGTATCTTCATTTAAAGTCATAATGGTACACTCATAACCATTCATTCTTTTTTATGAACCTCTTTTTGGCCAAATGGTCACTATCATGGGCCGAAACATCACATCCTTTCATCCAAACTACACATGCCTTGGTGAAAGGGTATCATGTATGTTCATTCTAAGGCAACGTACAGAATGAATCTTCCTCATTGGTCAGATTCAACCTCTTGGCTGAATTCAACCTTTGTTGGTTGACTTCATGTATCCATATAGAGAAAATGAACTTGCACCTAAGTGCATGCAATGGAAGATGCATTAATCATATTTCTGATACTTTGTAATCCATTTCATATATTCCGTGCTCCAGATAATAGCATCTACTAACATGACCGAAAACCTTATCAAAATACTTTTATGAGAAGGTTTTATTGAAAATGTGAGAAAACATCGGGAAGTCAACAAAAATTTTGTGGAGTTAACCTCACAACATAGAAAGAATAGAGGAGGACCATATAGAATGAATCTAAATTTAAAACGGATTAGTTGACCCGGTCTACGAATCTATTCTAACTATGAACAAATTCCTAAAATTTTAGGTGGGACTCCGATAGCTGGCTTTTCTCTATTTATTTTATTTTTTATTTATTTTATTTTTACAAGATTGATAATTTCTTTTTGAAATAAAAGAATATTGAAAAAGGCTTCTCCCCTCCCCCTTATGTACGCCCTAGTGTCCATTGTGCACTCAAACACGCCAGATTCCTTCATCTAACACCACTAATTTTGCCCATTAAGCATTATGTTTCAACTCCAACTCATGCCCCTTAATTAGCTCTTCTAGCTTAACTAGTGCGAACATATTTATAGCTAGCTTCAACAGCTAAGAACCAAAGATGAGCTAGGGTAATCACAATTGATTCCAATTGAGCTTATCACCAGCTTTCTAGCTATCAACTAGTTTTAATGAGCTCCTACTAGCTCACTTTAAGCTAGCTTTAGACATTTGAGCTAAGAGAAAGTCATGTCAAGCCACTTACATGATCATGAAACCCAAGCACTTTCAAATATATCTTGGTTCGTGAAATGCAATTTGTTGCATTTAAGCTATAAAATTTGAACAAGCTCCCGCTCACACAAATATTTTATAAAATATGCTCCCACTCAAACAGAACATGCTTAACAATTGAACATAAAAAGCCGAAAACAAATAATAGTTGAAGCACACAATTTTGAGTTGTGGGTGCGACCTTAGGCATGCAAAAAAATTCTCTTTACATTATGGTGGTTAGACCCACAATGAAAGATTGTCACTCTCCTTACATTTGAACAAATGAAAATTACTTGACAAATCAAGTGATGCCTCTCAAACCTTAAGACATTTTGATAAACATGTTTAATCACATTCAGTCTCTTTTGTGAGTTTTAACTTGTAAAACTCATAAATGTATCAAACCTCAAGTGCACATGGTTTCTTTCTCACATCACACTCAATCTTTTATATTGTATAAATCAATATGTGTCACCAAGATTGAATAATGTGATTGTGTATCAATTTAGAGTGTGCAACATATGCTATCATTGTTATGTAACTCATGCAATTATACTTATATAGGCAACTTATGCACTCATGTCTTTCCTTTAGCTTTGAACTACTAGAAAATTTAAGAAAACATCATCATTTAAAAAGAGGATACTCTAGTCCTATTTCTCCCGAGAACTTTAACAAGTAATTAAGAAGATTATAATAATCCTCAATTTCCTAATAACAAGCCATAGTCACTAAAGGGTTTGAATGAAGAATCTCACACTTAAGCAAGGCAAGAGATAACTTGCTTATTTTCTTTTTTTGGTCAATTTCATAGTTAACTATGGAACATTTGGAGCACATCCCATTGATGTTGCCTAAACACATCCTTAAATTTTTACTACTCCACTCCTATTTGGAGGGGTGTGTCAATTATCCCTATTAAAACATTTAGATGTGTAACTCCTATTATTCTCAATAATAGGAGGACATGTCATACAACCATGAAATACTCCTTATTCTCACTCTTGAAAATGAAATCATAGGATAGTATGTATGAGTGGACATGCAAACTTGATGACCATGATCTCCTTATCTTGATGCGTTCATAATCAAGACAACCACAAGACTAAAGTTGCCATGTGTTTGTTCATGATTCCCACTTAAATGTATTACACACAAGTCCCATATCCCTTTTAAAAGATAATACACATTTAAGACTTTAGTGGTCACCAACATTTCATAATCTACGAAGACCCATTGTCTTTACATATTTAGCGAAAAGAAATGGTGGCAACGGCTTAGTCATATGATCAGCCACCATTAGGGCCGTAGTTATGTACTTGATTGAGCGCAAGTTGCTATTGTTAATTGGCTGCATTTTTATAATTGTTAAAGTACTTTTTGACTCCTAATTGCTGATTTTTGCGCTTAAATTGATTCCCTATGATGAGCTCATTTGAATTGCAAATTGTTAGTAAAATTGTTACAAATTGATATTACTTGCATTATAATTTTTTTCAAGAACAATTGATACTGCGAATTGCTATTTAATTTTGTAGGGAAAATGGAGTAAAAGAGGTAAAGAAAGTCAACAAGTCCTTCACACGTCGCGGCGCATGCAGAAGACAACACGCCGTGACGCACACCAGTTGCCTCGCTGCGGCGAACGAGTCCAAGATGACACGCCGCGACGACAAATAAACTGCTCGCCGCGGCGAAACGTAATTATCACGTCGCGGCGCATCAGAGGAAGACACGTCGCGATGTATGCCAATTCCTACGTCGCGGCGCAATGACACACAACAGCACGTTGCGACATCAACTAATTCGCTCGCCGCGGCGAGTAAGCGAGAGCAGCACGACGCGACGTCAAATAATTCACTCGTTGTGACGTACGGTCGGGTATCCAGACTTTAATTAGAAAATCCTCTCACTGTTACAGCCCGACCCGCGACCATCCTATAAAAGCGCTGCCAAATTAGGTTAAAGAGGATGGAACACTGTGACGAGCATTAATCGGCAGAGAGAAAAGAGTACGCACGACATCACCACCCAAGGTTCCCTGGGGATAACCTTTTTATAGTTTTTATCTTTTGTTTCCATAGCCGACTCCACCATGGGTAGCTTGGATTCGTCATAAGTTGTGGAGTCTCCGGTTGCTATGCGTGGCTAGGCATTTCTTTCCTCTTGACGATGCAGTGATGGCTAGAGTTTACCGAGCTTCAAAGGGGAGTATTTCAATCAGTAGTTTAGCTATGATTTATAAATGCCTAGGTCTAGGGTTTGTAACTTGTAGTGAAGCTACTTGATTATAGTTAAATGTTGGACATTTAATGTGTTGTTTGGATAGTAGTTTACATTGTCAGGTCTAGCTACATTGTTATGAGCTTCTGGGTTAAGGGTTTATTGCTTTGTAGTTAGATTTGCTTGATTAGAGTTTAATTAAGCGTTGAACAATGTAATGTGTTATGGATT
>JANITX010000009.1:55416026-55431255 GCA_027564395.1 Erythroxylum ulei | reverse complement strand
ACTAAGTTGGCTTATTTCCAATCAAATTTCAATTTCTACTCCAATTTTCCCCCAAAATTTCTGTGGCTCTAGTTAAAAAATCCAAAAATCATTTATCTAAATTTCTATTGCCATTTGACAGTAAGTTCTACTACCCGTTAACAATTGTCTTGCCACTTGACATTTTTTTTAGTCCAAAAATTACCCCGAATTTTCAGAAAATTTTTCCCCAAAATTCTCCAAGAATTCTAAATCAACAATTACAATCTCCAAATCAATTTTCAATACACAAAAATCACAATTCTCAATAATAATCACATTTATTAACAAATATACCCGGAATGTCAATGAGTGCATGTACGATTATTGTTATGTGCAAAGATTCACTATGCATGTGCACGTGCACCTTATGTAATGCATGAGCATGAGATGTGTTGTCCCAATTTCTCTGATTGATCTCCTATGTACCAAATTTCTAGAGTTCTAACCCTTTGTGTGGAAGCGGGATGTTACACACACAATACCTAAACCCCCATTAATGTATGTTGCATTTCCTAGACTCTACCTACTCTTGGTGTTGAAGTCTGGCCATGATTGCTTTGTTATAAGCTGGTGCAGCCTCTGCTAGATCTTCCTTGGCCATTGAGTTGCTCCTGCTAACTTCTGTTCAAATCAAATGGATCATTTCTAATGGAAATTTGCAGCAAGATTCAAAAGTGTAGGCTTTCAATGGAGGTCTCGAATAGCCTTGGTGTTGACTTAACCATTGAGTTGCTCCTGCATGCTTCTAGTCTACTTTCAGCTTGTTGCTCATGTTGATGCCTGACCGATTGTGTAAGTGTTGAGGTTGACTAACTACACTTGATGGACTATGGAGATTTAATGTGCTACTATGCTTTGATAAGCAGCTTCTGCCATCATTCTCCAAAAATAACGTTGGTTTACCTGAAACAAAAAACTTCAAAAAGGTTGTTAGTAATTAAAAGAAAAAACTCTCCTTCTTTACCTTCCCTCAGTGTTTACTCTGAGTTGCTCCCAAACTAGGGTGATCACTCTAGCTTTCAAGCCATCCACCCCCAAAGCTTCATCTTTAAAGGTCCTGACATTTCTTTCTTTCCAAAGACAGTATACTACAGATGAAAGGATGAGTGGGAGAACAGTGGAAATTCTAGGTTTTTGTGGAGGGTTCAGCCAAGATGGTATGGTGTGTTGATTGAGCTGTGGTGGAATGTTAAGTTAGAAGTAGGGGAGGCAATGAGTCCATACTGTTTTGGAGAAAGGACAGTCAAAGAATAAATGATCAAGTGTTTCATTGTCCTTGAGGCATAAGGAACAATGGTTTAGTGTTTGGAGGTAAGGAAGTTTGTCTTTAGTTTGTAATTTGCTACAAAAGGCCAACCATGAGATGAAGGAGCATCTTGGGCTATTCCCTTTGAACTAAACAAGTGTATGCCAAGGGGTTATTTGTCTAGAGGGCCTTAAAAAGGTGGATTAGTGTAAGCATACTGATTTGCTGACCCTGTTAACCATTCCAAACTATCTTGTTGAGAGTTATTTAGGTGATAATGAACATGTTCCAAGTTGCCCAGTGTATCAGCTATTAATTCATGCCAGCTCCACATATTGTTCCTGATCACCTCTGAAACTATGTTGTCATTTTCAGTTCAAATCCATTGATAGCCCTTGGAGTAGAGAAATGCTTGAGAATCCCTCTCGGATGCCAAGGGTCATGTCAGAAGTAAGTAGAAGCTCCATCTCCTATCTTAAATCTAAATTGGTTCCCTAATTAGTCCCTCACTGATAAAATTTTCCTCCAGCTCCAAGAGCCATTACTATTCGGTTGGATACTCTAAAAATTCTCCCTCCTCAAGATTATAGAATGTACCCACTTTAACCAAAGTGCTTTATGGTCATGAAACAAAATCTAGATCCTATTTCCAAGCAACACATTATTACAAATATCTGACCATTTGACCTTGGCATAGGCTTTGGGGGTGCCCTTCCCTGACCAAAGGAATTTTCTAAGTTTTGCCTCTATCTCCTTAAGGATTGAAGAAGGAAGAATGAACATGGTAGACCAATAGACTTGAACATGGTAGACCAATGGACATGTAACATTTCAACTAGGGTATAACTTGGAGCCTACAATCTATGCCCTATGGAAAGTAAGAAATGGGTGTATTTTTAAGGGCAAAGTTATATATAACTATGCCTTCTACTTTAAAACACTAAATTGGAGGTATTATTTTATCAAATATCAACACCAACATAATATATCACATATTATGGCATCCCATTAACTAGAATCAAGCATGCACTTATTGAGTAACATTAAATAGGATATAGATCTCTAAATCTTTTATACCGTGAGTTTTCCAATATTGTCGACATTGTTGATATCTTATTGGTCACAATCTTATATCTTTTGTTTTATCTCCTATTCGGAGATGGTTTATTAATATAATTATTTCATTTAATTTCAAAAATAAAAATTTTAAAAAGATATATTAGAAACAAAAAATATCATAAGTTTAAAGTTTAACCAAATAGAGAAAAAAAGGTTTAAAAAATGTAGACCTTTCCACATTACATAGTATTGAAGATATACATAGTTTTATTAAACCATTTCAATATTTTTTTAAAAAATAAACAGACGGGTCAAAGGTAGAAAATTATCATAAGTTAAAAGCTTAATTTTAGCGGATGGTGCCGCTATAGTTGGTGGCGAGCTCTCCTTGGGCAAAAACATATTAGTAGCTTATATGCTATGAGAAGGCCACTATGATTCGATTATTGTATATAAATGAACCTTTTGTCGAGATAAAAGAATTAAGCAGATCCATTTCATGAATAAAATGTGACCAATTAACCAACCAATTGGTCTGATATTGGGGGGCTGGGAGTAGTATTCTTTACGAACCCAATTTATTATGCTAGCCCTTTGGTTATGTATTAGAGCAACATTACCTATTGATAAATCATTAACTTTAGGTCTCTTATTATTCAAAATGGATGATATAAGATGGATAGAAAAAATCAAGTAAGCTTTTCCCCCCTTTCTGCCGAGTTGTTTAAAGATGGGGTCAAAAACCTGAAAATTGGTTTCGGTGAAAGCCAATCATAAGTTAAAAGTTAAACTATCCTTTACAGAGAGGGTAAAAAGATTAGATCTTTCCACTTTGCATATTAGATTAAGATACATGTAGTTTTATCAAATAATATTAATATTTTACATGGACCTTTAAATTAAAAAAGTTTAAAATCTAATTTCAATTTATATTTGAGGAGTTAAGGAAAAGGCATAACACATATTCTTATATCATATATCTTGCTGTTTTCTTTAATAAGAATTGATTTTTTAATTATAAATGAAATTTAGTTTTATTTTTTAAAATTAAAAAATAATTTATTCCAAAAAAAAACTAGCCTTACAAAGATTTCGGTACAAGTGATAAACACTAATGAGTCTCCAATCACCCAAGAATAGCTCAGAATTAGCTGACTAGTATCATTGGCCCACCACAGTGCATAAATTGAACTTGACCGTGAAAATTGCTCTAGATAGTTCCAACCTGTAGAAATTGAAATTGCATTCCAAGTGCGAGGAGAGACTGAGATCCTTGCCTCTGTACTTAATTATAAAAAATATATATATAGTTACCTAATCCAACTAAATTTTTTTTTTTAATTTCAAATTTTATGCATTCATTTATTTTATATTACAATTTTATAAATTATGGATGTTATGTTTTCCATATTTGAAGCAATTTGCTACCTGGACATGTTTTTTTTCTTAATTAATTAAATGTTTACAATCTCTAATGTTCAGAATTAATATTTTACGTGAAAATTTTTCATGTAATTTGTGAAGGTCACTATAAATGGCAGTCATATACCATCATTCCCCTTAAGATTTCCGAATTTAACTTGGCAGACATCTAGAAATGACGTTCATAAACCCTAGGCGATAATTTTCTTTCGATCTGTATTAGGAAATACAGTACTGAAAAATAGATGACGTCATGCTCTACAGTCATATTATTTGGAACAACCAGAAACATAAACCGGTTCTAGGAGGTTTAGAGGATACTCAATGTGTGTGACACTTGTACATGTCAATAGCAAACAAAAGTTGATAAATCATAAACAAAATGACAGTTCAAGTAACAAAGTCTGAACAAACTACCAGTCAACTGAACAAGCTACTAGTCCTTTGCTTAACTACTATTCTCGAGCAAGAATTTACTTATTCCAAACTAGATAGCTTTACCATCCAATCAATCGAGGCTTTTAGTTCCCTTGGAAACATCAAATACTGCATTTTAAACAGCACATCTTCCTCTGATTTTCCTCCTTTACTGCACACAAATTACAGCCTTCTTTTGATGTTTGATCATTCTCTTTCTTTCGACTCAGACTTGGATCATCTCTGCCTCTGTCGTGCTCTCTGAGAATTTTGTTCTTTTCACGTCCAATTGTTTACATCGACTGTTGATGGCTAGAACAAGCAGCAAGAACATACAAGCCAAGCTGGTAGGTATGTCTTTCCCTTTTCCACTTTTCTCTTAAACATGGCCAAACAAGATGGGGAAGAAAATATCACATACAGGGTTCATAGCTTTTCTATTCAAAAGTTGGGTGCTATCTGGATTTATGCTTTGAATAGATCCTAGGGGCAAAAGGGTTGATTCTTTGACGTACTTAAGTCTAACATGGTCACTGCTGATCTTACGTTGTCGGGAAAATCTTACATATGTTTCTTAGGTGGTTTAATGTTGTTTTAATTATCTCTAGGGAGCTTATGGTTAATTATTAGTTCGTCTTTTGAAGTTATGTTCCCTTTTATCAAGTGGAAAGAAACTTCAATTGATCCTCCCTTGGATCAACTTTCTCTGAAAGGATTCTTTTGAGCGTTTGATGGAGGCGTAATCTGATATGCATTTTGAGAATAGACGGTTGGCAAAGCAGGAAGTTCACGTTTTCATGTTTTTCTCAGGTTCTCCTTGGGGATATGGGAACTGGCAAGACAAGTTTGGTTCTGAGATTTGTCAAAGGTCAATTTTTTGATTTCCAGGTTCGTTTTGGTTTGCATTATAACGTTTCTATCAATCAATCTATTCTTCTACTCCTGAGAGCAATTTGAAACAGAATGAATCTTAGTAGGATGTAGATTACTAAGCCAAATATTCAAAGAACTCAATTCCATTACGTTAAATTTTTATCCCTGCAAGTTAGCTTCTGTTTTTGTTTGATTTGATGTAAGTTTGTAAAGGTATAGATATATATGGCATCTAACAAGTGCCTAATATTTAGGAATCAACGATTGGAGCGGCTTTTTTCACTCAGGTTTTATCATTGAATGAGGCCACCATAAAGTTTGATATATGGGACACAGCAGGACAGGAAAGATACCATAGCTTGGCTCCTATGTACTATCGTGGTGCAGCTGCGGCTGTCGTGGTGTACGATATTACAAGCCCGGTATATGCTTCTTTTCTTCTGGAATGTTACTTTTCTACACCTAAAAGTGATTTTTTTATAAATATTTTTAGAAGAATAAAACCTTCTCCAATGTGCTGATTGTCTTTTAGGAAGTTTCTAAGAAAATGAAACTCTGCCTTTCATGTCTTCCTTTGCATCAGTTATCCATATTGTCATAACACTTTGCGACTTGTGCAAATTCCTGGTTAAAGCTGACAAAGATTTTAGATTCTTGAAAACTGTTAAAGTTAGATACGAGAACTTTCAAACATGTTTCTTTTTTGTGGTTGAAACATTGGGATGCAGCACTTTGATATTACTTGATTGGCATGCGAGGCTAAATTTGTTATGCTCTAAGAGTATGTTTAAAAGTCTTAAGAGATTGCATGCTAGCCATACCTTCTCTGAACCCTGTCCTACAACTAACACAGGTAGCTAGATTTTAGGTTTTATGGAAAATTTCAGGAGGTAATTATGTTCGATAATAGCCAATCCTTTGATTAAATTTATGGAACTCATTTATTCATTCTGTGAAAAATGTAGTTCATGGACCATATATATATATATATATATATATATTATCTTTGACCGCTACTATTAATGTGTCTGTGTTCAGGAGTCCTTTGAACGAGCTAAAAAGTGGGTTCTGGAATTGCAAAGGCAAGGTAAACAACTAAAATCTTCTCCTGAAAGTATCTTCCACAGAAATTGGAGATCTGAATACATTGAGAGGAAGAAAGACTGACATTGATGAAATATATAATGACATTTTCTCTACATTATCATGATTGTTTCCTTGATTTGTACCTGATGTTATGAAACCACTGCTGAGAACTTTCAACAAAAGCATTTTGCTTGTGAAATTTCATTAATCTTATTCTCTATTTGTCAGGAAATCCAAATTTAATAACATTTTTGGTGGCGAACAAAGCTGACTTGGAAGAAAAGAGAAAAGTTGGAAATGAGGTACTTCAAAATCCTCTTGATAGAGAATATATTCCTACTTAAAACATAGTCCCACGGATTTTCATTGATCAGTTATGGCTTATAAACAAATAATTCTACTAAATATTGCAGGAAGGCGAGCAATATGCAAGAGAAACTGGTTTGGCTTTTCTTGAAACGTCTGCTAAGACTGCACAGAATGTAAATGAGCTATTTTATGAAATAGGTAATATACTAGTCATGGACGAAAGAATGGAACTTGTATTTCAATTGTCGGCTGTTTGTTATATTCCATATCTGATGCCACTTTCTTCATATGTGCGGTTCAAATGTCAAACAGGATAGGCTTTGATTTTCCGTAGAAGAACTCCAAACTGAGAACTGATTATAATGAATACAGGATAGACTAGACGAAGTTGTATTATTATATTCCCATGCTCGCTTTAATACTTTCCAACGGCTTTGTTTTGGTGGTAGGCCTTGCCATTTAAATGCCTGTTTCTGAAATTTTATGTACTCGAAAGCTTCTGAGTTATTGTAAGAATCGACAAGACATAGTGCTAATAAAATAAATTCCCTCCTTGCAGCAAAAAGGTTGGCGAAAGCTGCCCCTACACGTCCGGCAGGTATGAAATTGCATGGCAGACCCCAAGAAAGTGGAAGAAGAATGTTCTGCTGCTCATGAGTCATGATTGATGATGATACCTCATATTTCATTGGGTTGTATGTAATCTTGCCATCCCTGTTTTCTTTCAGTTACTGCTTAACATGAATTAAAAAAAACTGGTATTGCAGTTCTGGGTTAAAAAATGTGCTTTATATTCTATCACCCAGAAGGGGTAATTAAAACAAATTACATCGTTGATCCCATCGTATATGTCATGGCTCCAACTATTTAATGTTCCAAGCAGTTTGTAATTCGTATTGATAATTCACATGATTCTTTCCCAGTTGATACGCTGACAGAGAATAGACTTTTGGCTATTAGGTTTTTGTTATTAGAATTTATTTTTACCCTATGTCTGTAGTTTTAGGTAGTTATTAGTTTTTAAAATTAGGGAGATTTACGTTGAAGAATGATTCTGTACAGTGACTATTTATGCCAAACGTTTTCTAGAGAAACAATCAATCAAATTAAGCCTTTCACAGACTTCTTATTTTCTCCACTTGGCATCATTACCAACCCCTCACATAATTAGCTTTTGAAATTTCTCTATTCACCAAGAATGCAAGGCATATCTCATAATTCTCTAACTTGACTTGAATTCAACATTTAACCAAGAATCACTCCCTATCATATCTACCCCTGAGGACTTCAAGTTATGTGACTAGTCACCAAGTTCAAGCTATGCTTGAACTTTTCAGCAAATGATGATTTTATCAGCATGTCAACTACATCCTTCGAAGTGTGAACTTTTTTTAACAAAATCTGACCAAATGTAATCAATTTCGTGATCTTATGGAACCTCTTATTCTTCATTATAACCTTATTTGTCCATCTTCCTCCTAACTTTTCCCCAGTGTCTTAAAACATATTTGCATCCTCATCACTAATGATAAGAGCATACATGATGAGTCTCCCCGACTATATCTCCTTGGCTTCTTAATGACCCATCTCTCTCTATCTTTTGCTATACTTTGCCAATACTTCCTGACATTATTCTATCTCTTGAACTAAATTGCGAACTCTTTGGCATCTATTCTAGGATATTCTAGTATCACTTGTATCACCTTTGAACCAACACTACTCATTGTTGATCTTGACACGTCTTTTTCGTATGTTTTCCTTAACATATATCGCTCCTAAAATACTATATCTTTAAAGGTTACCCAAGATATTTTGCCAAGCACATGAAACTTACAAAAGTCCATCTTCTTATGTTTTACATCCTTCAATAACCTTGTTAGAGAAGAAGATTCGAGAATGAGGGGAGAAACATTTCTGCACAAATCACGTGCCTCTGTCAATATACAAACAAAACATAAGGCATTAAGGGACCAGCCGGACAGTACAATTTGTTACAATTGATTTAATCTCTACCGTTCATTTATTTTGTACTATATAACAAATGTATGGCTCAGATCATCGAGCTATGTATATAAATACAATTCTAAGCAATAACACACAGTGAGCTGAAAAAGTATTCTACAAAATATCTTCTTTTACATGGTATTAGAGCCCATTGACAAACGTCAAAATGGAAGAAATTTCTGGGATGTCTGCCACCACACAAACTGTTACATAACACTCTACTGATTTTTCAGCCATAGCCAAAACCCTTAATTTAAATCTGCCCCATTAAGCTTGATGGGCAAAACTTTTTCAACTGGAGAGCCCAAATTCTTGCAGCCATAAGAGCCCTTAAGCTCGAGCACTTCATCAAATCATCACCTCCTCCTCAGTTCATAACAACAGAAATAGATCAGGAAACTGAAAATGCAGAATACAAACAATGGAGAAGGACAGATCAACTACTACTATGTTGGCTATTTTCAACCATTGGAGAAGAGGTAATAGGTCAGGTAAATCACTCAAGTTCATCCCATCAAGTCTAGCAAATTTTGGAAAACCTTTATGCTCAAACATCTATGGTTAGAGTTCTTCAACTAAAGCATCAGCTCTCAACCCTTAAAAAGGGCTCACATACTATATCAGAATACATGCAGAAAGTCAAAACTATTGGAGATTCACTTCAAGTAGCAGGACATGCAATCAGTGAGTATGAATTAATTTTGAGTGCCTTAAACGGCCTTGGTCATGAATATGACCTGTTGTGGTGTATTTAACACACTCCATGAAATCTTCAACTTGACAAGAAGTGCAGTACTCACTTATGATGCATGAAACCAGAATAGAACAGCTAAATACAGTCAATCAACTGGAAATCTCTTCACTCACTGCCTACTATGCAACCAACCATCGAGAAAGAAGTGGATTTAGAGGAAGAGGAAATCGAGGCAGAGGAGGAAGATGGCATGCAAACAGAGTGTTTCATGAAAATCAAATTCTTTCCCTTGACTATCAAGTGTACTCATGAAAATCAAAACTCATACCCTTGACTATCAAGTGTACTCATGAAAATCAAATTCTTTTAAAGCATAGGAACATAATAAGCATCCAATATTCTAACAATTTCATTATGCATTTTGATATACACTGAATCACTATATTTGACAACATACTCTCCATCATTTCACAATAGGACAATACCATTCTATTTTCTTAAAAGAAGTGAATCGATCCTTATTCAAAGTTATAAGATAAGATGCAATAATATCTATCACCCACCAATTTGTAGAATCAAATTTACTCACAGCCAAAATATAATTATCTCTTCCATTCTCTTTATCAAAAATCTCAATTGTCTCTTACATACTCTTTATCAAAACTTTCACAAATTACAAATTCTTGTTTTTTTAATCTATTTCTTTTCTTGTTTCTATTCATTTGATATGGATAGTCTCTCTTAAAGTACAATTTTTCTTTATAGTTAAATCGTAAAGCATCAAACAACTTTAGCCTTTGATTTGGATTTTGGCTTACTCCTACTTTGAGTATCCTTTCCTTGTTCTTCCTCCACTAACAACTAGACCCACATATAATCCACCTTTATATGTGTCAAAGCCGTTTTTCTTCAAATTTTCAGACTACAGATATCTGATGATTCTAAATTTTTAAAGATAGTAAAACATTATTTCCATATAAGCCTAAGATTATTGAAACTAAATTTCCATAAATATCTGATGATTCTAAAATTCCACTTTTATGCATCATTAAAAATTGTGTCACTAGTCTAGCACTTGTCCTACACTTGACATCTTTATTGATTTATTTTTGACTTAAAAAATGAAAAATTTCTTACCAATATGAGACTGGTGCTGGTATCATACCCCTATTTGATGCTAATTAGCTTGTAAACCTTCACTCTTCATCAATAATTCAAGATATATTGGTGATGATGTCCTTTGTACCCAAATTAAATCTTAAATTTGATCCATAAAAAAAATATAGTATAGGAAAGTAGGAATTGATTTCATGAGGAATTCTAGTTCGTTAAATGTTACAAAAGGGATATTTAATTAAGTGGGGGGTTATAACGATACTAAATTTTTTTGATAAAGAAAATAAATTAAATTATACAAATAATAAGAAGAGAAATATAAATAAAACAAAGCTCACTTTACAGTTGCTTCCACTAATGGAACTACGACTGGTTATCGTTACAAAATAATAATTATTTCATCAGTTATATATTGCATGTGATATTAAATACCTATCTTTCCATAAGATTATTTAATGAAAAATATGTAATTTAATTAACTCTTATTGTTTAAAAACCTTAGATATAATCTAAAATTTAATTAAGTAATAGCTTTACTAAAAAAAGACCATCGAAGCAAGATATCACAACATCAATGGTTACATTTTGTTGAGCAAGTTTTAATCTTATAAACCCTCAATATTTTGCAAGCGGTATGGGTCACAACGTAGTATATGTAGTATATGAGGTCTCGATCTCACGAGGAATTAGTAAACTAATCGGATCCTAATCTGCCTAAGGCCTCAAAGTGTAATTAAAATGAAAATAAAAATGAGCAGAAAATTAAGCAATTGAATATAGAGTTATTGAAATAAGAATTCTAAATTAATGTAAGAAATTAAATTTGAGCACCACCAATTAACAACTGGAGAGTCACACAAGGAAGATTAATCAATTAAAAGAAAGGGAGATTTATCTTCTCATCTAATGCTAGCTGGATCACTCTAGAGTTAATTTGGTATCGGTCTTAGAATTTTAAAGGGTGGATTACTCTCTCTCGAATTATAAACATTAACCCTAAATTATAAAATCTAATTGAACTGAATTACTGAAATTATAATCTCTCAGTTAACAAAAACAACCCACAAACCAAATAGATCTTAAGCATTCTAATAGACAATCAGGTCCTTACATGATATCTTTCTACGTATAAATTATCAATTTGATTGTTTTTATGATCTATTAGATTGTTTAACTCTCAGTACCTAACCTCATCATTTTGCTATTAGTTCACTCTCTTGATTTATTACTGAAGCATGCAAATATGACAAACAACCACATTACCCAACATATTAACAAAAAAAAAATCAAAGTAACATTAATTCAAGAACAAAGCCCTAAAAGAATTTAGAACATCCTTATCAACATATTCAACATCCTCAAACCCAAAGCATACATAAAGTTGAGATGAATAATATGAAAAAATAGAAAATAACTTGAGATGGCTAGGTTAGAGTGGTTGGATAGCAGCTGGCCGATACTTCCCTTCTCTTCTCTTCTTTTGTACCTCTTCCTTCTGTTCTTTCTCAAGATGGCAAATGGAGGCTCTCTTAAATTAGGTCTCTTTTTTTTCACTTTTATAGTCATAGGGCTTTCTAGGGTAAATACTAAATTTTAACAAGACCCCAAAAGTCTGAAATAACCCTGGAAAAGTTGAGTTCAAAAGCAGTCCCCGCGTTTGTCATCGAACAAGTCACGATCACGCCACAATAAGGCCACGATCGTGGCACTTAAAATTTACTTTTTTCACGATCGTGGCACTTAAAATTTGCTTTTTTCACGATCATGATTCTGAGTCCTTCATTGAGCTTCCTCCTATCTTCTCTGTTTTTTTAAATTTGACCTCAAATACTAAAAAGCACATCAAAACACCTCAAACACAAAAAATTAAAGCTCAATAGCATGCTCTAACCCACATAATACTCAACACAAAAATATCTAACCAATTAACACAATTCTAAACCTAAACATGCATGAATTAATCAATTAACAAATAAAAAGATACTAAAATGCCTACTAAAACAAATGCAACCTACAACTATCAACATCCCCACACTTGAACTTTTGCTTGTCCTCAAGAAAAAACCAAACAAACAAAACATAAATACAAACACACCAAACAACAACACACATATATGCAATAATGGTACAATGGCATTGAACTTCATGAAACAAATTCAACTACAAACACAATCCTTCAAGTTGTTTTAACTTATTAACTTATGAAATCTATGTCTAAGTACTTCAGACTAAATATACATATTAATCAAGACTTAATGTTAAATTTGTTCACTCCTATCACTCACACATATACATTCATAATTAGTTAGTCAACCAAAATTGAAACTATCCTTAAGTGGTTTTTCATGAGAAGTCATGTTATTCACAAAGATCGGTAGGATTTACTAAACAATGCATTATTTTTGTTAATTTTCATTAACATGAACTTAGTTTTTTTACGCGAAAGCAAACATTTGTAATAAATTTCCCCCAGTTACTCAACTAGGTCATGTTTTTATTAAGCGGCTTGGTTGGAATGTCATTATAACCTTTTGACACGAAGACAAACATTTGTAATGAATGTCTCCCGATTACTCAGTTATTTCACATTCTCAGTTGGCTACTAACTTTATTAATAAACCGATTTGTTTCAAAAAGGGCTAGCAAAATAGTTATTTATTTAAGAATTACACAATTTTTTTCATCTAATTGCCTACCTCAATTCTTTAGCTAATCTTTCTTATGAGGTATACTAATGTTGCCACTTATTTAATTGACCTAAATTATAAATGTATGTGGATAATTCCTAAGGTGAATGAACTAACATCATATCCTAATTAACATGCATATTTAATCAAAGCGACCTAGGATACAAGTTTCACAAGCTAATAAATCTTTACAACCTAGAAGACTATGTTTAAAGCTAAACTGATTCTATTAAATTCTAGCCATTGACACATTCACACGAGTTACATCATGAAATCCTTAACAAGAACTAACATGCAATATGCAAAATTCACATTCAAAATAAAAATATAGTGCAAACCTCCCCACACTTGGACAACAAATTGTCCTCAATGTGAGAAGAACAAAAAACACGTAAGGTGGGAATCCATGTCCACAAAAAGTAACAAAAAGGAATGTTTTCTAATAAAAACCGACTGACTTGTAAGTAGCTTAACTTTTCATGAAAACGTACTTAGGTTTAGTTACAAAGTTTGATTGACCAAACAATTATTAATGTATGTGTACAATTGAAAGGGGTGAATAAACTTGACATTTAAGTTTTGTTTAATATGTATATTTACTCTAGAATTCCTAGACGTGGATTTTGCATGTTAATAATTTGGAACAACTTTAATGATTGTGTTTAGAGTTAAATTTGTTTCGTGAAGTTGAAGCCATTTCCTCATTATTGCATTTTGTGCTTTATGTTTTTGTTTTATTTGTTGTTTTACTTGTTTTAGGACAAGCAAATGTTTAAGTGTTGGGATATTGATAAGTGTAAATTTTCATCATGCTTTAAGGCATAGTTTGATATGTATGTAGCAGCTAATTCAATCATTTAGTATATGTTTATGTTAGAATTGTGTTAATTTGTTAATTATTTGAGTTTAAGCTTACATATTATGTTTTTTTAGGTATCTTGATGTGTTTGCTAGTGTTGTAGGATCAATATTGAAGAATGGAGGACTTTCAGAAGACATTCAAGCCAAAACAATGACCTACGAATGTGGCCTATCAGGCTCAGATATAGGTCATGATCATGGTCTGCATCGGGCAGACGTGCAGTCACTTTCAAACTCCACATTTTGAGGGATCATTTATAAAGGTTATGAATATTTCATAACCTTTATAAATGATTATTCGAGATATAGCTATTTGTATTTGATGCATAAAAGAGCGAGTCCTTTGAAAAGTTTAAAGAATTCAAAGTTAACGCTGAGAAGCAGCTAGGCAAGCCATTAAAACAACTTTGATCTGATCGAGGTGGTGAGTAATTATCTAGAGAGTTCCAACAATTTCTAATTGACAATGGAATTATTTCTAGCTTGTCAACTCCTCGAACACCTCAACAGAATGGTGTAGCAGAGAGGGGGAATAGGACTCTATTAGAAATGGTAAGATCAATGATGTCCCACGCTAGCCTTCCAAAATCATTCTAGGGATATGTCATATAAACGACAACTTATCTTCTTAACTTTGCTCCATCCAAATTGGTGCCTAAAATACCTAGGGAGTTATGGACTGGCCGAGTGCGTTCATTATGGCACTTAAGGACTTGGGGCTACCCAACCCATGTTCTAAGACTTGAATCCACAAAGATGGAACCAAGGTCAGAAATATGTTTGTTTGGAGGATATGCTACGGGTACACAAGGGTACTATTTTTACAATCCTTGGGATAGGAAGGTATTTGCGTCGACAAATGTGATCTTCTTGGAGGAAGAATTTGTGAGAAATCACAAAGGAAGAAGTGAAGTAGTCCTAAAGGAGTTTAGCTATTTAATCCAAACCAAGAGCTAATTTGGATATAGCAGAACAACAAGCCGAAATGGATTCAAGAGTTGAATCAAAAGAGCAGCCTGAATATCAAGTAGTGCCTAGATGTAATGGGAGGGTTGTTAGAGAACCAGACAGGTATCTAGGTCTAGGAGAAAGCATAATTGCCATCTCAGACCAAGAAGAAATGGATCTCATTACTTATACACAGGCTATTAATGATGTTGATGTAGAATAATGGCTCAAGGCGATGGAATTAGAAATAGATTCCATGTAAACCAATGAAGGATCTGATGGAAAGGTAGGGACTTTTAAAGTTAGATTGGTAGATAAAGGCTATACTCAAAAAAAGGGTATAGACTATGTGGTAACTTTTTCTCCTATTGCTGATACGTGTTTGATTGTTGATATATTTAATTATTTACATTTAGCGATTATTGACATACAAATGCTTAAGATACTCATTTTAATTCATATATGATTTTAGGTACAATTTGGGAG
>JANITX010000009.1:55003274-55015662 GCA_027564395.1 Erythroxylum ulei | reverse complement strand
ACACACTATCTTAAAATTATCATGTCACTAATTTAGAAAGAATTACTTTCTAAATTCTGCGGCCAAGAACAAATGTTGAAAAGGATAATGCCATAGAAAACTGCCATTAAATTTCAGCTGTGATCCCTGCAATTGCCTACAGCTATTTTTCTTTTGAACCTTTTATCATTTTCAAGGTTCAGTCCGCAATCAGAATTTGTTCTTGTTTCCTGAATTTTATTGTTCATGATTCTGTCGGTTGTATTACGTTGCGTCCTCATCAAATCCTCGGTATACGATGTCGTCGTTTTATGTAAGAAGACGTTCTATGTCAAATATATATAAAACTAAGTCGTAGCCGAATTAATTAAAGTCTGTTACGAACACTCTATTTTCTGTAACTTTTAAAAATTTTCAAAACTTCTTTCTTTGAATTTTTAATTTGTTATACTTTAGTTAAAAAATAACAAAAAAAATACACGAGGTATGAATATAATAAATGAACTAAACAAGTCACCATATAATAACTTAATTTAACTCTCTGAAATAGTTAAAATTGACTTAAATTAATAATTTAAAATAATTATAATAAATTATTAGTTTAAGATACAAGATTTTTTAAAATTAAAAATGTTCAAAATTTTTTTTGAGTATTTTAAAAATTAAGGGGTTTATCTAAAATTTTTATTGCCATATGAGAGTTATCTTAAAAAAATTTTGTAAATTTATTTTCAAAGATTGATTTCCCACTTTTTCCTGTTAAATATTTGGCATATTGATAGTAAAGCATGAATCGCGAGTAGTGTAAAAAGTGAGAAATTGTTTGTGCATATTTCAATATATATGTACGAAATAATTTACGATTTAATTCAACTCGTAATGAATTTAATTTTTGAGTTAGTTATATTGTACCTTCTAAATTTCAAAAATTTTTTTATATGAGTTACCATTTTTGAGGAAAATTAAATTAAATTTCAATTTTAAAAATATAATATGTCACTTTATCCTGTTGAAAACAAGATAAGTTGTATTTTATGAGTTTCAATTTTTGAGGATAATATATTATACGTCAATATCTTTTTGGTTTTGAACTAACAAATTATATCTTAAAGGGTATAGAATTTAATTGAGAAATTATTTTTTAAAAATTAATATAAAAATAGCTTATCTCTTTATTTTATAATATGAAAGTATATATTTTCTACCCTCGAAAATTCGCAGTCTCTGTAATTATTAGCAGAAAATAATCCAAAAAATAATAAATCACTTGATCTGCGTATAGTTTGAATATTATAGCAAAAAGTTGAAATTTTATCTACCATACAAAAAATTACATAATGAATAACAATAATTACACATCTTATAATTGAAATCTCGGGGGATAAGTATAACAATACATATTCAGATTTTAAATTGCATGCTCAATTTACTTCCTAATTACACCATTATTGTGAAGTATATCTTTCACATTTTCTCCAAAATAACTTCTCCTTTATTTCTATTTATCAGTAAGCCTAAAAAAAAGTCTTAATAAATATTTGAACTACAAGCAGGTTGGCTAATAAAAGTTGAATTATCAAAAAAAAAGGACCTTTTATTGTTTATCTGTTGGCGTACTCAATGGTCAGTCGCAAGTCAATTAAAATCTGAAAGAGAAATTGGTACCCACTCAAACAACTTTTGATACTGTTTTCTTCAATATAAGATGGTAAGTTTCTTGTCAAGGTGTTTAGAGCAAGGCTCACATACGTTAGCTCAACTAGAGAATCAATACCTTCTGGGATTTTTCCAATGAGTCAAGTGATTGGAATATCTCCCCCTAAAATGTTCCACCTGAGAACAAATTATTTCAACCGAAACAAGTTGCTATGTTCATACACTATCAGAGTCTTGAGAGAACTTAGATTGAAGATTGACTCCGAAGATGATGCTCATGAAACTTTTAGTTTTGCGGCAATTGCAAGTGATTATCAATTTTTTTCTTTAACATTTTATGCTATTTGATAATCTCTTGAAGGAAATTAAATATATTGAAAGGCTCACATACCAAAGTGTTTGCTTCTTCCTTTCGAATCTTCAAGGCAATAAAAGCTAGAAGAAAACGTCATGACCGAGAAATTTGTACAGAAATTTCTCTTCTGATATGAAAACTCCATAAACGCGAGGTTTAGTTGAATTAGCATTAAATTGATGAGTACATATTTCAAGTTATCAAACATAGTAAAAAGAAAAAAAAATTATTCACAGTTTAAGCCAAATGATTCTTTGCATTAGTAGCTTTCTCTCTTCTTTTGCATGTCTACAAGTGATCCTTTTACTACTTTTCACGCTATCATGCCATTTCTTGAACTCCTGGAATAATTCCAATTCCTTCTTCAACTAGTATGGAATCACATGCAGTCGTTGGCATCAACTCCTTAGACATAACTTGATTCAAATATTTCTGAGCAAAGAATTATTCTTATAAGTTTGGTTATTTAATTTCTGAATTTAATATGCTAAATGTTTAGATATGAATAACTATATAAAAAATGAATCTTCTCATAATAAATGATTTTATATATATGTCAAGAAGGAAAGTTGTGTCTACCTAAATGAAAAAATTATGTGGATGTGAAAGATGAAAGGATAAACTCTCTGTCTACCTGCTACATTTGATTCCAAGATGGCAATGTGTATCTACTTAAATGAAATAAATGTGGATGTGAAAGATGAAAGGATCAACTATCTGTCTACCTGCCTAGGGTACTTGACTTTTTTTTTTTTGGTAAATAAAGAGGCAAAGCCCCGAAAGTCTCGAATTAATGGAGATAACAAATACCAACAAAATCATGCATCAGCCAGGGTCTAACATCGTTTGGTGGATCATGAAGAACATAGGTACCAACATCAAAATTAACAGCATGATGAGAAAGAAAATCGGCCACAAAGTTACCCTCACGATGCAAGTAGTATAGACGTATACGACCTTAAATCGATGTAACAAGCCACGGATACTCCGAATAAGTGCATGACCCAATATCATATCCACCGCCATCTTATTATCGCATTCAATGATAAGGTGAGTGATACCCATATCAGCCGCCGCAAGTTTCACTCCCTCTAATACGCTCCAAAGCTCGGCTCGTAAAATCGAACAACGACCAATATTAGTCAATATACTTAACTAGGGTACTTGACTTTAACTATAAAAAATAATTGATGAAAAGTTTGTACTTTTTTCATCAAAATTTAGAATTTTGTTTTTAAAAATAAAAATCAGAATATTAATCAATATACTTTTACTTTTAACAAAGAATAATTAAAATTTAAATTTCACCAATCAAAGATTAATTTTCAAAATAATTTAACAAAGAATAATCTTCAAAATAATTGAAAATTTTGTAAATTATTTTCAAAGATCGATTTCCCAGTTTTTCCTGTAAAATATTTGGCATATTGATAAGGGAGCTGGAATATATCCCGGTCTAGTAAAGCTTGAATCTCGAGAAGTGTAAAAAGTGAGAAATTGTTTGTACATATTTCAATATACATGTACAAAATAATTCAGATTTAATTCAACTCGTAATGAATTTAATTTTTGAGTTAATTATATTATACCTTTCAAATTTCAATTCTTTTATTTTATATGAGTTTCAATTTTTGAAGAAAATTAAATTAAATTTCAATTTTTAAAAATATAATACATCTCTTTATCCTATTGAAAACAAGATACGTTGCATTTTAAAAAAGAGATATTATACGTAAATATCTTTTTTGGCTTTGAACTAACAAATTATATCTTAAATGGTGGTTCTGTCTGATTTTGGTGAGGCGGGACGCAGCCGTTTGGATCCATGAGGTTGGTTGTCCTTAGCAAGAGAATACCTGCAAAACAGCACAAGGCACGCCGGGGGTTGATAGCCGGCGGGCTCTTTCGACGCTCAAGTTAGTCTTTTGGTGAGGGTTTTGGTGGCTATATACGAAGAATATCAGGGTTCTAATGTCGTACCTGTATCATAGGAAAGTAGTACCTTATATATAGAATAGCTGCTAGGTTTAGGTCTTTACGTATGCATGGGAAGTTACCTTCTGCGAATGGGCCGTGGACGCGTAGACTTGGGCCTGGGCTTAGCACAACCGACCTAACCAAATATAAAAATTTATCGTCTATATATGATAGAAGTGAGATTAGTATCTGCACGACGTCGTGCTTCTTTAATGGTGAACGACAATGGGCTGCGACCTGTTGGTCAGCATCGCTTTGATTACGACTTCATCCTTTAACCGCCGGCTGCTTATCAATATCAAACTTGAATACGATTTCATCCTTCAAACCGTTGCAAGTCAGCATCAATCCGATATCACAGATATCTTTGCTAATGTCCTATTTGTGTATCCTCAACTTAGAAAGGATAACAAAAGTTGAACATATCTAATGGAGACGGAAGAAACTTCGTGCCATTAACTCACAATACAAATGTTTTAAGAAGGATATCCTAGTTTTGTGTTCCTGAAAATTCTATGTACTTAAATGTAGTTTTGAAGGCAGTTATAATTGACTTGTTAATAGAATAACATCCTTTTATGTTACGTTATTGTATAATTTTACAAATTTTTAACAAATTCTACGTTACTAATTTTGTTACAAATACACTGTGTTTAAAAAATAATGGAAAATTTAAATAAATAATATTACATTTGGAAGAAGATTTCAGCCCAGTCGGCTAATATTTGTCCTATTGATTTGCTGGCCTAAGCGCTAAAACCTTGTATTACATTTCACCGGTCCATGACGTCTGGGTGTATGCGGACATCAATAACATAAATAATCCTTTTCAGCTTAGAATCCTAGAAAATCTGTATACCGTATGTATAAAAAGATAAAGAAACCTTGTCTGTTCCTTGAGAAGTCAGAAGAGGAAAGTGATGGACCGGCGATTTCTAGCCTGACAATCCCATGGAACCCTTTGAAAATTCAACAAATACTCGATCAAAATTTTTTTTAAAAAAAGGAGAGTAGTTTATTGAGATTAAGTATACAATATTAGCTTGAATTTTTAAGCATTTAATTATCTTGTCAGATAGCAAAGAAACCCCTTAAAAGTTAAAACACAGCAAAAGAAGAGGAAGTCCCTGTGGTGTTTTTTAACTGTAGGAAATGAAAACGTGAAGCTGTATTCATAGATCATGATTCTGGCGTCAACGGTCTTGCCCTATAAATAGAGTGACATGCTTACCACATTCTTACCTCAATAGAATTTCTTCCTCAGTTACAGGGTGAGAATCAGAGAGAGAAAAGGAACGGCAGAGATGGGAAGTACAAACTCCGACCCTTTTCTCAAAAACATACCATCTATCAAGTTTACTAAGCTCTTTATCAATGGAGAGTTCGTGGAATCCGTTTCAGGTTTATGCTCATCTATTCTTCTCCTTCTTCCGATACTCCACCGTATACACATAAAAGACAAATTTCTTGTTTTTGCTGCTTCTGTCGTTTTGTTCTACTTGCATCATGGAGTACTCGAGTCTGTAGTTTTGTTCTACTTGCATCATGGAGTAATCGAGTGTTATGGTTATCGCTTGTGTCATACATCTTTTCTTATGCAAATGTTATTATTGGTTTTTGGCCCTCTGATAATCTATCTAAGATTCATCTCTGAATCAAATAATAAATTCGATGTTCAATTTGATTTATCTCAATTCATTTTTAGACTTCATCAGCTTCCTTCCAAGTTGATTCACATTAAGTTAAGATATTTTGATTCCATATTAAAATAACATGGAATAGTGATAAAGATGAGAGGATGATGAAATTAGATGTGACAATATAGTGTCACTATTTAGCTCAAGCATACCTCAAGAAATAATTTTCACGATATGAGTTTCCTTATAATTATTTCTTACTTTTGCTATCTTTTCCATCATTAAAACAAGCTTACTTGTCAATCGTGTGAAATGTAAAAAAATTGGAGCTGAACCTCTAATAATGCTTGCACGTGATATGAAAGAAGCTATACCCTTTTCCTTTAAAATTGAAATTAGATGTAGTGCTTCATGTTGGCCCACCTCATTTAATTTTATCTATTATTATTTCAAAAAAAAATATTATTAAGCCCTATCATCTCTTCATCATCAGGTCAAATTCCTGTAGTTACAAGCTAATATGTGATCATGACAAAATTTGTGAGGAGTATTTTTGTACAACTTATGTTAATCAATAAGCACAAAGCTAATTCATTCATAGGAGAATGGTAGGCCAATGGTCGACAATTTTCAGTTTTTGGTTATTGGAGGAAAAGAAAGCTAAAAAAGAATTGTGTGAGTACAGGAAAAACATTTGAGACAATAGACCCAAGAAGTGGAGACGTGATTGCAAGAGTTGCAGAGGGTGACAAAGAAGACATTGACGCGGCTGTGCAGGCTGCTCGCCATGCATTCGACAGTGGTCCTTGGCCTCGCATGTCGGGTTATGTACGTTTTACTTTTTATCTTCTTTTTTTTTTCACGCTTTCAGGGGATTGCCATTTTGTGTAAAGACTTGCATATACCTTACACGAATATATGGTATTAGGCGAGAGGAAGGATTATGATGAAACTTGCGGATTTGATTGAGGAAAACGTAGAAGAATTAGCGGCACTGGATTCAATTGATGCTGGAAAGTTGTTCAGCTGGGGAAAAGCTTTTGACATTCCTCACGTGGTAACGATCCTGAGGTATTATGCTGGTGCAGCCGATAAAATTCATGGAGATGTGTTGAAAATGTCACAAGAGCTTCAAGGCTACACACTCCATGAACCTATTGGTGTAGTGGGACATATCATACCCTGGAACTTCCCTAGCACTATGTTCTTTGTCAAAGTTAGCCCTGCTCTTGCAGCTGGATGCACTATGGTTGTTAAGCCTGCTGAGCAAACACCCCTTTCTGCTCTCTATTATGCTCACCTTGCCAAGCAGGTAATCTTGTAAACAGAATCACGTGTGGTTATGTTTGACATGTCTATTAGTGATATCCACTTCATTTTTTTTTAATCTATCTTTCTCTTTGTTTTGTTGTAAATATGTCAAACAGGCTGGAGTCCCTGATGGGGTGATCAATGTTGTGACCGGATATGGGCCAACTGCTGGTGCTGCTCTTGCTTCTCATATGGATGTTGACAAGGTCAATTTCATTTCATATGTGTATTGAGGGTTTTTAGTGGAGTATAGTCGTCTTGTCTTTTGTCCCTTATATCGTTGAAACAAATAAACACTAAAAGAGACTATTTTATGTGATTCTCGAGTTGAATTTCTTATTCACAACATTTGATCTTAAATCTTTCAGATAAGCTTTACTGGGTCGACAGAAGTTGGACGACTAATAATGCAAGCTGCAGCAGCTAGCAATCTAAAGCATGTTTCACTCGAATTGGGAGGCAAATCACCTCTCCTTATTTTTGATGATGCTGATGTAGATAAAGCTGTAGATCTCGCTCTCCTCGGCATTTTGTTTAACAAGGCAAACTTGTCCCTTGAATTTCATCAATCTTGTGTGTATATGTTATGCTTTGATTTTCCTCTTAAAATGCATATGGTGACACAAACTTTCTTCCATTTATCATATATTCTCAGGGTGAAGTGTGCGTGGCAAGTTCACGAGTTTATGTTCAAGAAGGTATCTATGATGAATTTGTAAAGAAGCTGAAAGAGAAGACAAAAGAATGGGTTGTTGGAGATCCATTTGATCCCACTTCCCGACTTGGGCCACAGGTAACAAAGTTAAGAACATCGTCGGTGGCATATACAGAACTTATGCTTTACAAGAAAACAGGCCTAACATAATTGAAATGTCCTTTTCATGCCATAGGTGGATAAGCAACAGTTCGACAAAATCCTGACTTACATCCAACACGGAAAAAGAGAAGGAGCTACCTTGATAACTGGTGGTAAGTCTATAGGAGAGAACGGATACTATCTTCAGCCAACAGTTTTCACCGACGTTAAGGTAACGTGAATTATACCATTCCTTAGACACTTATGTTTTGTGGGAACTCTGTTTTGATTACTAGTCCTGATTTACTGTTTAGGAGGACATGCTAATAGCAAAGGATGAAATTTTTGGACCTGTTATGTCACTAATGAAGTTCAAGTAAGTTTAATAATAGATCTAGATCAAAAGTGATTTTGTTTTGTTATTGTCAACACGCTTAGTAATGTTGATTCAAATGGGTAATTGCAGGACCATAGAAGAGGCAATTAAAAGGGCAAACGATACCAGATACGGTTTAGCTGCAGGGATCGTCACCAAAAACTTAGATGTAGCTAACACCGTCTCAAGATCAGTACGTGCTGGAACGATTTGGATCAATTGCTATTTTGCTTTTGAAAATGACTGTCCCTTTGGAGGATACAAGATGAGTGGATTTGGAAAAGACATGGGATTGGATGGTATCTATAAGTATCTCCAGGTCAAGTCTGTTGTAACTCCCGTTTATAATTCACCATGGCTCTGAGGTGTCCCAGAAATGATATTCAAGTGAAATCATGTTAATTTTAATTTCAGTTTTGTAATTTTACCTTTTCATTTTGATACATATATTAAAGAACTTAATATATAGACAATAAGAACCTATTAAATTTTGCAATCTATTCTAAATTCTAAATTTTGCATTTTGTATAGCTTGTATCTTGTAGAATAAATTAATCATCATACTATCATTTATTACAAACAAAGCATAGTTACTATTAATAATTTATTATTTGATACTTTAAAAGAAAACAATAGAAAATTTAGTTAATAAAAATTTATAAAGCCCAAATGCATTTAAGTAGAGAAGAAGACCAAGACTGAAGAAAATCAAGGAACAATATGTCTATAAATTTATTTCTAAATTTTCTTACATCAACTACTTGGTTATTTTAATGCTTTAGAGGCTTTTGGTGCATAAGCATATGCTGTTTTGAGCTTAATGCATAAATACTTTTATTTATCAAAAAATAAAGGTTTTTATTAAAAAAATCCTCTTTATCTATAAAATGCTTTTTTTTTTTTTAAAATTGAAATATTTTTGGATCAATTTCTGCTTAAAGAAGTGAGGTTTGATCTTTGAAAGAACTCGAAAATTCTTTAAAATGCGTTTTCGAACACAATGATTGACCAATGTGTAGGTGTGATCAACCAATGCAGTGTTTTGGTGTGATCGATTAATGCGTTAGGAGTTTTGAAAAATTATATACCATAAGTTGCACATAATATTGGTTGATACATTAATCAACATGGTTGATACATTAGTCAACTAATATCACTGTTACTAACTATTATAATAACTAATTTTTGTGTCTCATGATATGTTGGAACTAGTATGAGTATGAATACTTGGGAATTTGATTGTTGAGAATTTGTATGACATTTAGAGGTTACAATAACATATTTACAAGAGTTTTTTTTGGCAATTACAAGCATTCATTCATTTGTTATGAAGTGATTGAGTGTTCTTGAGCATTAAAATGAGAAAGCAATGTTCATTTGAGTTACAAACATCAATTGGGACTAGTGTTCTTGTATTTGGGTATTATGAAATGCATTAGGGTTTTTGATAGCGCATCGTGACATTAGTCAAAATAAAAACTAGACTACTACTATAGCAGTAATGAGTCTAAATCTATCCCACAGAGACTGTATGTAAAATTGTTAAAATGAAATTAATCGGTGTTTAGGTTTAACAGGGGCTTTGGATTTTGAAATAAGAAAATTAAATAAAACTACAATAATGAAAATAAATTAAAGAAAACATGTGAAAAATGATAAAAGTGGGGAATTCAATAGGGACCTGATTTTTTGGTTCAATCTCGACCTATACCCTAATTAAGCATATTTCATTGATTTGTTATTCTTAAACCTCTCCTTGCAACTTTTAATCATAGGTTAATAATTAACCTAATTTTTCCTTTAGGTTTTGTTTAATGAAGATATGATCATTAATCAAACCTAACTACCAAATAATCTAGGATACGATCTCTAGATTTAATTAGTCAGTAGCATTATGAATTAGGAAAACTAATTAATCAAGGCAACAACCATATACGATGCGTCGTTTAACCTAAGTCATATTATCCTTAATGATTACAAATCATTAGTCGCTACACATAAATTTTAATATACCAATTACAGATTATATCAAAATTCTAGCAATAGATTTGCAAATAAACGATTCAATGAAGACATTAACATCATCCTTTCACAATACCCAATGAGTTCATATACAAATAACCGAACAATAACGAAAGTACGATTATTCATACACAAAACTCAAATCAATTAACATAGGATAACATAATCAATTTCTAATAAGAGAAGGAAATGACAAAAATGGTGAAATACATTTAACCCAGATTGCCAGCGTTGATGTTATCTCTGAACCGGTGTTGGGAGCTTAGCCTTCTATGGATCTCTATAAACAAGATGTTTCAGCCCCACTCAAATATCTCTAGTCGAAACCCCTATGCCTCCCTCTCTTTATTCGCTACTGCTCTCGGTTCTATTCTTGATGTGACAAATTAATAAGTTGGTCCATCTTACTATACATGTCTCACTTAAAACCAACGCCTCTGCTACATCTGCATTTTAAGTAAAACGCATATTGAACGTCTGATATGTCTGCGTTTCATAGACGTCATCTATGTTTGTGATCTACATGCTTTATTTATTCCTTTCCAGCTACTATATGCGTTGTCATTTTTACTGGGTGTGTGGTGCTGTGTGCAACATCGTTTTGGTGCATGCTTCCACGTCTCTTGCATATCGTTTTGCTCACCTTCAACAGCTTTCCTTCTACATTTTGGTGCTGCCTTCCCAACAGCCTCTTCTCTTCCTCTTTTGCTCTCTTGTTTTCTTCTTCAGCTATCGTTTCGTGCTTCCAGCTGCTGCAACCTTCCATCTTTGTTTTACTATAATTCCAAAATGCTTTCTATTAAATTTGAACTCACATTCTTGCATGGGACATACTTAGCCGCGACCAACTTTAAATCTTCTTTGTATTTTATTTTTTTCTTCTTGTTTTTTAATTTTCTTCTTCTTGCTCTATGCAGACAAGTGAAAATTAATCTTCGAAAAACGGCAAAAATATAGAGCTTTCAACTCACTTTAACTTCTTTGCTTCTAAATTGTACCTAAAATCAAATATGAGTCAAAGTGAGTATCTTAAAAATATTTTATGTCAATAATCACTCTATTGGACCCCGCATTCGGAGCCCAGCATTTGGAGCCATAAACTAAACAATGCTGGACCCCGCTTTTGGAGCTTAGCGTTTGGAGCCATAAACTGAAACATTCTCATTGCAAATTTTCTTAAACAATTAACGCATATGCGAAAAATTGATAATCAAAACGGCTCAATTTATTGAAAACAATTTCAATCACAAAAGATGTAAATTTTATTGAACACATCAGAGTTTTAGTAATCACTTGGGCCCATTAAAAACAAAAGCTTGATTTCATAATATCTTTATACTACAAAACCACCCCTTTGGCTTATTAAAAAATACAAAAGACACACGATACAATTGAATGCTTATGTTTGATATGATTCTAAACTAACTTAATTACAAAAGTCTCTATTCTTGGTGTTTTCCTAACTTTGCAAGGATAGTTGTTGTTCTGCTTTTTCTTCACCTGCGGAGTGAAAGGTAATGGGGTGAGTTACGAAGCTCAGTGGCTTATATATTTATAGCTATTGGCAACGAGCTATACTATTCAAGCACACACACACACACACACATACACACACACATACACATATATATATAGATATATCAAAGTATGCATGTATATCCCATTTAATCTAGCAATTCTATTATCCAATGTCACCATGTAAAACATATCATGAAGATTCATCTGTCAAAACTTGACACTCAATTATGCATCATACTTGACAAATCAAATATGCAATGCACAAACAAATGGCTCGAGGATTCTATGAGAACAGAATGGAGAAACCGAAGTTTACCTCGTGAACAGAATGAGTCCAATTTCGAAGCTCATATGCCACAAGCGGGCAGCCGGGAGAAGGCTCTGTCAACGTGCACATGACGAACAGAATGGTTTAACTCTCGCCCAAACAGAAGCACATAATCATGCTCAAAAATCATTTTATCAAATGCTCATACTTTCGAGCTTTTCTATCTTTTCATTCGTACAAAATGCCATGATATGTTTCAATGGCATAACTTGATCATAATTCATAAATCACAATGCATTTTCAATAATCACAATAATTCATTATCAAGCAAGTTAAAATACAATACACATGCATTCAATTTAAGCAATTTAACATATATTCACCTATAAGGCAAACTTGCCCATATTACACAATGACCATAAATATATTACCCACCTAATTTGCTTGCAAAAATCCAAGTCAAGGTTGTCTTTCCCCTTGCTCTTGGGTAGGA
>JANITX010000009.1:54891123-54904934 GCA_027564395.1 Erythroxylum ulei | reverse complement strand
TTCCATTGCATGAATGCATGAAACATAATGGCAGTTGTGACCAGAGTAGCCACCGATCAGAGCTACAAGCTCAACGTCTGAAAAAGAGCCTCGAGCTCAAAAGTGATTCAGAGCCTCAGGCTCAACGTTTAATGAACCCTATATGAGACAGTTATCAATGAGCCCGGTATCCATTAGATACGGGACAGTTCAGGCACTCGGTCACAACCAAGTAACAATTGAAAAGTGAGTCTCATGTGCACTGCATATGCATATTATGAAGGGTTAAGTGTATTGAATGTGAAATAATATTAATATATGAAATAATGTGAAATGTGGAATAAAGTGATATATGTGAATTATGTGTTATGTGATTGGGTGAGTCATCGATGATGGTCACTCACTGAGTTCGCAAAACTCACCCAATATTTGCAATTATTTTTCAGGACTCAGGAGAATACCCCGTTAGGCTAACGGGAGTATACCTACGGCATTCAAGTGAGGAGTCGGGATCAGTTCGCGTCTGCATTTGTGTTTTCCCTATTTCGTATTAACTTGTATTTTTCGCATCTTTGTGTATAAATTGGTATTTTCAAAAATGGCTCGAGTGTTTTGTGATTATAAAAGGGCCCGAATGGTTATTGAAAATTTGGGGAAGTTGAAATTGTTTCTGGATGAATGTGGGCCTAATGTGAGTTTTGACTTCCGCATATATGTTTGTGGTTTTTAAAAAAAAAGAAAAAAGGGTACCAATTTCCAAATGATTGAGTGCTTTAGCACACCACCCTCACGGGGCACGGACTCGAATATCACCATTGATGTCGGATTCGGGTCATTGCGGGAGTGGGGTGCTACATCACAGGCCTTTTTTCTTGGGAAAATATTGCCCTGATACTTATGCCACTCACATCACACTCCACTTCAAATAACTTTTCAAAGTCTGGTAAAGCTAGGACCGGTGTTGTACACAATTGCTCCTTGATGAGGGTGAAGCTTTGTTATTGTTCTTCTACCCATCTAAACTTCCCTTTCTTCAGACAGTCCGTAATAGGAGCTATAATGTTGCTGAAATTCTTAATAAACCTCCTATAGAATGTCGCCAAACTATGAAAACTCCTCACATCTCCAATGGCTCTCGGTGTAGGCCAATTCCTAATGGCCTTTACCTTATTTTCATCCACTCGAATGCCATCTTTTCCCATAACATATCCGAGGAATAGGAAATTCTCCAACATAAATAGGCATTTCTTCAAGTTGAATATAATTTATTTTCTCTTAAGGCCTCGAATACATGTTTTAAATGCCCCACTTGCTATTCAATAGATCTACTATAGATAAGAATAGCATTCAAAATAAACAACCACAAACTTACCGATGAAAGGTCGCAACACCTGGTTCATAAGACATATAAAAGTGTTAGGTGAGTTGGATAATTCGAAAGGCATGACCAACCACTCATATAAGCCATCCCTTGTCTTGAAGGTTGTTTTCCACTCATCTCCATGACTTATTCTTATTTGATGGTATTCACTTCGAAGATCAATTTTAGAGAAAATAATGGCTCCACTCAACGAATCCAACATATCATTAAGTCTCGGAATGGGAAATTTATAGTCAATAGTGATTTTGTTAATTGCTTTACTATCAATGCACATCCTCCAACTCCCATCCTTCTTTGGCGTAAGTAATGCTGACACTGCACATGGACTCATACGCTCTCGAATATGGCCTTTACTTATCAACTCCTCTACTTTCTCCCTTAGAATCTCATTCTCTTTTGGGCTCATCCTATAATGAGGCAGATTAGGCAAGCTGGCTCCTGGAACCAAGTCAATATGATGCTAGATATCGCGCATAGGCGGTAATCCCTCTGGTAGGTCCTTTGGAGTCACATCTGCAAACTCCTCCAATATAGATTGCACTTCTTGAGGTACCATAGGCTCGAGCTAGCTTTCTACTAGCTCTTCCCCTTTAACCATTAACAGATGCACCTCTTTTGTTTCCTTTATCTCACCAATAAATTTGCCTCGATTATTTTCTACCTATAACAAAGGCTTATGGATCTTTCCTTGAGACTTCACGCCATTGATAGGTACTAAATTATACTTTATGCCATCTTTTACAAAATGGTATGTATTTTTCCTTCCCGAATGCATTGCATCTACATCAAACTGCCATGGTCTTCCTTACAAGATTTGACATGCATCCGTCTCCAATACGTCATAGTAGTGCTCATCTTGGTACTTTCCAATAGAGAAAGTCACTTTACACCGTTCTTTAACCATAATATGTCCAACCTCCTTGATCCACCCAATGCTATAAAGATTTGGATGAGGCTCAGTAGTCAACTTTAACTTCTTCATAGTAGCTGCACTTATAATATTTTCCTGACTCCCTCAATCAATGATCAACTCACACAAATTCCATAGCACCAAAAACCTCGAACGAAAGAGATTATGTCTTTGCAAATCACTATGCTCCTTGCGGGATATCATCAGTCTTCTGACGACACACACATACGTCTCCTTATCCTCTTCTCCCTGTTGTTCCTAACCATCACCTTGGGGCCCGCACACTTTGTCTTCGTCTTCGTCTTCTTCTTGTTCCACCATGTTCTTCTCTGCTCTTCGAATACACTAAAATATCATCGATGAATACAATCACGAATCGATCCAGGTAGGGCTGAAACACCTTATTTATTAAGGCCATAAATTCTATCGGGGCATTAGATAACCAAAACGGCATAACTAAGAACTCGAAGTGCCCATACCTGCTCCTGAATGCACTTTTAGGCACATCAGCCTCTGCTATCTTCAACTAATAGTACCCAGATCTCAAATCCAACTTAGTGAACACCTGAGCTCCTTGCAATTGATCAAGCAAATCATCAATTCTATGCCACGGGTACTTGTTCTTCAATGTCAACTGATTCAGCTGTCTATAGTCGATGCATAACCTCAAAGTGTCATCTTTTTTCTTTACAAACAACACTAAAGCTCCCCAAGGTGAAACATTGGGTCTAATAAAACCCTTTTCCAACAAATCCTATAACTGAGCCTTCAACTCCTTCAGTTCTACATGTGACATCCTATATGGAGGAATAGATATAAGAGCAGCACCTGAAACTAGATCTATGGTGAATTCTGTTTTCCGATCTGGAGGTAAACCAGGTAGCTCGGTGGGAAACACATCCAGAAATTTCCTGACCATATGAATATCCTGCATATTCTACTCAGCTCTAGTATCAATGACGTGGGATAGATAGGCCTCACATCCACCCTGCATCAACCTCAATGCACTCATGAAGGATATCATCCTGGCTGGCACTGCTTGATTAATTCCTCTGAATACTGCCATCGGCTGACCAGGAGATTCTAATACTACCTCCTTGGTATAGTAGTTCATGACAGCCCTATGAGTAGTGAGTCAATCCATGCCTAGGATACTACCTATCTCTCGCAGCCGTAGTATAATTAGATCTGCCTCCAACTCTGCTTGATCAATCCAAATCAAGCATCTCTTGCAGACCTTTCTTCTAACTGTAGTACTACCTATCGGTGTACTCACCTCTAGTCCAAATTGTAGTAGCTCCTTATCACAATGCAGCCTAGATGCCAGATGCAGTGCGATAAATGAATGCGTAGATCCTGGATCTAGCAATACAAATGCTTCAAAGTCATAAATAAAAAGCGCACCTGCAACGACAACCGAAGAGTCCTGTGCCTCCTACCTAGTCATGGCATAGACTCGGGCCTGGGACTACCTAGTCCTCTGCTCTACTGAATAGTAGCTTCACTCACAGATCTCCCACTCATACCAGACTGGGCTCCAGCAACAACAAGGCAGTCTCTGATTCTGTGCTCCAGAGAGCCACATCGAAAACAAGCTCCTGACATTGACCTGCACTCACCACCATGCCTCTTCCCACAATGCTCACACGGGGCAACTGACTCTGCACTGTACCTCTTCCACTGCTGGACTGTACAGAACCACCCTTATGTCTGAATCCTGATTGTCTGGATCCAGCTGGTGGTTTGAAGGCTCTGTTCTGGCGCTTACTGAATCTTCTTCCATAACCACTCTGACTCTCGGTAGACCTCTTCATTCTGGACCCTTGCCTAGTCTCTACTTGTATCTCTCTCAGTAGCTGCTCAATTCTGATCAAAGTAGCTCTTAACTCTGTGAAACTACTCAAGTTTGAAATTGCTAACCTTGTTCTGATTTCCATATTCAGCCCATCCTTAAATCTCCTACACCTGTCTTCTTCAGTAGGGATCACAGCAGTGGCATAACCCATCAACTCATTGAACCTGATCTCATATTCTGCCACTGACATCTGACCCTGCTTCAAATCCAGGAACTCCTTCATCTTCCTATCCAAGTAGATCTTAGGCATGTAGTTTTCTTTGAAAACCCTTAGGAATTCTTCCCACTTCAGGTGGCAAGGCCTGGTGGTACTGCCTGGGACAGTCTTCCACCACTAGTAAGTTGGGCCCTGCAGTAAGGACACTGCATAGTCGAACCTCTCGTCCGGCTCGTAGTCCATCTGATCAAAAATTCCGTCCTTTCTGCCTCAGTGAGGTCTGTGCTGCCATAGAAATCCACAGCCTCCTACTTTCGCAGCCTATCATACATCCTCTCCCTTCTCTCGAAAATTCTAGGAGGCATCTCCTCTAATCGAGGTACTGAGGACTCCCTAATGGCTCCTACTGATCCTAGGTCAGCTGGTTCCCCTAATTGATCACCAAGGGCAAATGACCTATAATAAACAATAATTTCAATCATTATCCGCATTTCTCACGATATTTCATGCTTAACATTTTTAAATATCCCTATGGATACCAAACCATGCTCTGATACCACCAACTGTAGCGCCCCTTACCCTAGGGTACATATCGGGACGCCCGGCGGATATTCCAGTACATAACCTATGATAATGACGCGCTACAATCAATTACTACATTCACTTAACATGGCATCATCTATCTTTATTCTCTTATAACTACCATACGAAAAGTCACAATATTTTAAAACCAAATTTCCTCTTTTCATTTCATAACACCGAATGTCTACAATGTATTTTTCAACATTCATACTTATACAGCATCATAGCCTAATTCAAAAATGTGATACATGAAAGAGGAATTACAAAAAATCTATCTAATCTATCCAAACCCAACTGACCAACCTTTGAGCCATTTCTTTTCTTTCCCAAAAGTACGAGTCTACTATACTTGTAGAGCCCCTCAGTAGCTAATGTCGTCTCTTAGTCCTGAAAAATCAACGTTGCAATTTTGATAAGTTTTGTGAACTCAATAAGGTAACCCTCATCGATGGTTCACTCAATTCATATATCACATCATTACATGTAACAATTTATTCACATCTTTGCATATTCACGAAATATCACATTTCACTTTCAGAACAACATCTTAATCATTTCATTCATGTAAAATACACATATCAAGTATAAATGCAATGTACGTGAGACTCACTTTCATTTATTATTGTCGTTGTGGTTAAGTGCCTTTTTACTAGCTCATATCCCTTAGTGGATACCGAGCTGTGTCAAATTATATCCCATATCTCTTAATGGATACCAGTATATTCACAATTGAGCCTGAGGTTCTTTTCACATTCTGAGCTTTCGGCTTTTTTTTCACTGGCGACTCCGGTCACAACTTCCTTTATCTTACATGTATTTATTTATTGAAATGCTTCACATATCATTTTCTCAATCAATCGCATGCTTGCACATTCACACTCAAGTAGCACTTCAATAACTCATTCATATATCACAATCATCAGACCTTCATTGTCCGAAAACAACACAATCCATCAAAATCATCTTGTCATTCAAAACATAATTTAAGGCAAACAGTAATTGAGAGAAACCATCTAGGTTACTCACAGGTCAATCTCGAAGCTAATGCCTGGAAGTTCCGGTAACGTCTGGATGTTGACGTTTCAGTTGCTCCTCTATAACAAGCAATATACACATATCACAAATTGTACAGTTATAAGTGTTTAATAATGCACATGTATGTAATGGAATATGTACAATACATGTTTATGACAATCCCGGTATCTTTTCATTATCCTCATCAAATAATCAATCCTATCTCAAAAATCACCTAAGTATAATTTATGCTTAGGTTTATACCTCAATAAAACCATTAAAATCACAATTCATATCTCATTGAATCACTTTCAGATTTTTCCAAAAACTAAATTTCGGGTCTACTGTTCTTGATCATTTCGACAATGAAATTAAGTAATTTGGCAATACTATCTTTTAGAAAAGTGTTCTCATATCTCTTAAGTTTCTAATGACACCAAAATTATTTAATTTGATTCAGAAATCTGAAGGTTATACCTCATCATTTTCGAACTGTTCTTATATTGAAACAATACACTATACTCATTTTCCTTCAATCAATCTTTTTCAAATCAATTCAGAATACTACCAATTTTTATGGAGAGATAGAAAAATGTGCTAGAAATCTATTGGTTTAAGAATTACTTCATTTAGAGGTCGGATGATGAAGTTATGGCCAAAAGAATGAAACATGTTCAGATTTGGAAAACCCCTTAGGGTGGCAAAACGTTGGTGAAGTAACGAGGTGCGATCGCACCTTTCCTTGTCGCGATTGCACCTGAGGCTACTCCCAGGGTGCGGGATCGCACCCAACTTCCTCACGATCGCGACAGAGGCTTTTATACATCGTGTATAATATCACTAGCTTATAATGATCATATCTTTCAACTCTAATATCCAAAATTTTCATACTTTATAACTTTGGAAAGCTAAAAGAAAGATCTACAACTTTCATACAGACAATTTTGTCAAAATCTTCCTAGATCAATACAGTTTTTCCCCTAAAGTCAAAACACACATTTTTTCCCTTTTTTTCTCCTTTCTTCCTTTTATTCTAAACCAACTTCTCTAACTTATCTTCTCTTAATTTCTCTCCAATTTTGTCTTCCATGCAACCCAATATATTCAAACATATAAAAAATCAAGGAATTAACATCAAACATAAAAAATTAGAAAAATACATTCATTTACTTCATTTTGTTGCATATTGTTCATCTTCTTGATGTTCTGCATTTTACCATCCTTTGCACTTCAACTTTTCTATACATTCTATATTTTTCTTCTCAACTTTCATTTTGAACAATCTTTCTCATCTAAGACCATCATCTTACAACTATTCTTCAACTCTAAATTCATTCTTTTATTCATCTCTAAAAACACTCTAAACTCACGTATACAGTGAATCCACAACCATAAACAGAGCACTTACTTATTCTTCTCTCCAAATTTTTCTACACTTAATCATAAATGTTTCCTATGATCTTTCAACTTATAAATCATTTCTACACTATCTTAAGACATCTAGATCATCAAATATTCAAAAATACCACATCAAAAATTTTCATATCTTATACCCACGGTGTTCATGAAAAACAACCATTTTTCTTCATGACCATGCAATGTCAAATAAATCACCATTTTTGTTTCGTAAACCAACCCTAAAGGATTTACACAATACTTACTTGATATTACTCCAAAATCTTCAAAATCTCACTCAACCCTGGCTTCACACACAACCCACGATCATCATTTTGAAGGTTGGAAGGCTTAGGTTTTCTTATGGAAATGAAGAAGATAACATGAAGGAAGTAGCAAGTGAAATATGGAAGCAAGGATCAATGTTGGTGATGGTTGGCAACACAATTCATGAAGAAGGAGAAGAGAAGCCCACGAAAAAGATGAAGACAAGAGTTAAAAATGAAAGACATAACAATTACTTTGGTCTTTCAAGTGAAAGAATCGCGAGAGAGAAGAGTGGTGAGTGGTAGTGACACTTGTCACTGCCACTTGTCACCTTCTTATGATCCCATATGGACCCCTATTAAAAACTAGCCTATTTGACTCAATTTTCTAATCCAATTGTCTCTAAATTTTTCAGTGAAACTTGTAAATAAATCTCCAAATCATTTATCAAAATTTTCATTGCCAATTGACAGTAAATTCTACTACCATTCATCATTTTTCTTGCCACTTGGTATTTTTTCTAGTCCAAAAATTATCCAAATTTGTATAAATTCCCCCAAAATTCACCAAAAATTCTAAATCACTAAATACACTCTCCAAATCAGTTTTCCACATATAAAAATCACAATTCTCAATATAGTCACATTTATAAACAATGATACCCGGAATTATCCATGAATGCACGTACAATTATTTTCATGTATAAAAGTTCAATATTCACATGTATGTGTATATCATATAATGCATGAACATGAAATATGTTTTATAATATCTCAAAAAATCTATCATTTTTACTATTTTAGCCTTAACATGGGTAACGGGATGTTACAGTGAGCCTGAATGAAACAAGGTGAAGGTGGTGGCAGCGAGAGAGCAGAAAGGAAGATAGCATTGGACACACATTTTTCAAACCGTGGCTGCTGGGATTGAATTTTTTTTTTGTTCCTTACTTGTCTTGATTTTTGTGGATTTAACCGATGCAATTATATATTATGACCATGATTTGTTTTGCATTGATGAATATGTGTGAGTAAAAAAAAAATCGGTTAAGGTTAGGATTGATATTGGATTAAGACTATTTTTTTGGTATTGATTTTTGCTTGATTGAATGCATATTTAGTCCTAATTTAGCTTTATCACTTAGATTAAGGCCTTAGATGATTGAATGTCATAACTAATGGAATTTAATTTGTCGGAAAATTATTCAAGCAACATACTTGAGACTAAAGTGTAGACCAACCTTAGGATCTTGTGTGAGGATACCTAAGATTAACGAACTTAATTTTAGGCTTCTTGTATTGAATGCCTTTTATTCCAAATTATCAATGGACCAAGTAGGTAACTCGGATTTAGAAGAGAAAGAAATTCCTATGAACATTGGTTTCAACTCGCTTAAGTGAAATAAATCCTAAATCAATCTCTCGTTACAAGTTTTAGTGTCTAATCCAACTGAAATTCGATACCTTAGCCAATTTCTGTCATTTAATTAAATCTAGTCGTTTTTTAATTCGTACTTTACATCTTGCATATTTCCTTGATTCACTTACTTTATTTTATTTTCAAATCAAACAATTTTTGATCGTCTGAGTAATTTTGCATCGTTTAATTTAATTGTCTTATGTGTTGGAATCCCTTAAGTATGATATCTGATTCTTACCGTTTTATATTACTTGTCGACGAGGTACGCTTGTCTCTAGTTGGTTTAGATAAAATTCAATTTATATTGCTTTGTTTAGACAGCAATAAGTTTTTAGCGCCGTTGCCAGAGATTTTCCTTATTGTGAGTCATTAGATTAGATGGTATTAATTATCTCAAATTTAATTCTTGATTCGTTGTTTATTTGCGTATTTTAGTTGTTTGCTTGATTGCTTTACTTCGGTGTGTTTTATTTTCCATTCTTAGCTCTATTATTATTTGCTTTTTTTGTTCCATTTTGTTTATGCTTACTCGTGGTCAAAAGCCCGAGAATGTGCTACTAGATACTGAGATTGAAAAAACTACTCGTAGGTTGTGCAAGGAAACCAGATTGGCTCGGAATAGTAACACTGGAGAAAGGATTAGAGAAGAGCAGTTTGTAGAGATGAAACAGCACAACGAGGGGTTGATGCCACATCCTAAAGAGAGAAGGGAGATGACTATGATGGGTTTGACTATAGGGCACAACAATAGACCCATGCCTCCCATTATAAGGTCAACGATCACAACTACGAGTTTTGAGATTCCTCACAGCATTACATCCATGGTGAGAGCATCTCAGTTTGGAGGATTGCCTTTGGAGGATCTAAACACCCATTTGGAGACCTTTCTGGATATTTGTGATTTGTTCAAACAGAATGGAGTGTCAGATGATCTGGTGAGATTAAGGTTATTCTCATTTTCCTTAAGGAATAAGGCCAGAGCATGGTTGGCCAGTTTACAGTCAGGATCGATTACTACATGGGATGAGATGATGAGATTATTTCTGACTAAAGTTTTCCCTCCTTCCAAGGTTGCAAATATGAAGAATGAGATCACTTCTTTCACCCAATTTGAAAATGAAAGTCTTTATGAAGCGTGGGAGTGATTTCGAGATATGTTGACACAATGTCCTAGTCATGGGTTTTCCACTTGGTAGCAGGTTAACACTTTTTATACAGGAATGACTCCATTGACTAGAAGTACCATAGATGCTGCAGCAGGAGGTAGTTTAATAAGGAAGACGTCAGATCAAGCCTACAGGTTGATTGATGAGATGACCACTAGCAGCTTTCAGTATCATACAGAAAGGCATCCTAGACGACCTACAAGAGCTTGTGTAGTGGACAATATAGTAGCTTTATCAGCTCAAATGGATGTTTTGACGAAGAAGCTGGATAATCTGATGCACAGTGTGAGAGGAGGAGCCAGTTCTTCATTGAGGAGTTATGGTATATACGAGCATTGTGGTGGAGATTCCATGCATCTTCTGAGTGTCAAGTTGGGAATCCTTTTGCTCAAGAGACAGAAGAGGCCCATTATGTGGGAAATTATAACAGACAGAGAGGGGATCCATATTCTAACACCTACAACCCAGGGTGGAGGAATCATCCAAACTTCTCTTGGCGGAACGATCAGATGGCGCAACCATAGTCATCTAATGTTCAGAGACAGCCGCTTCTAGGTTTTAAGGCTCCTAATCCTACACCACCAGAAAAATCTAATCTCGAAGAGCTACTCTAGAAGTGCATCTCCACCACTGAGGTTAGGATGTAGAACTAAGAACCTTCTATCAGAAATTTGGAGAATAAAATGAGCCAGATTGCAAGTTTGTTAAAGGAAAGACCTTCGGGTTTATTACCTAGCACTACTGAGGCCAACCCGAGAGAACATGCAAAGGAAATCTTATTGAGGAATGGCAGACAACTTGAAGAAGTTAAGGAGAAGCAGAAGGATAAAGAAGTGGAAAAGAGTGAAGAAGACGAGAGTCAGGAGAGTGGCAAGTAGGCCAAGGAAGCACCAGCTGCAAAGAAGGATCATCCAAGGTCATTTGTTGTCCCCATCACACATCTGGTAAGACCTCGGATTCCTTATCCTCAAAGGTTGAAAGGTACACAATTAGATAAGCAGTTTGGTTGTTTTCTCGAGATATTTAAAAAGTTGCATATAAACATTCCTTTTGTTGAGGCCATAGTGCAGATGCCTTCTTATGCTAAGTTTTTGAAAGAAATTTTGTCTAATAAGAGGAGGCTTGAGGAGTATGCCACGATAAAGCTGAATGAGGAGTGTTCGGCCATATTGTTGAGGAAGCTGCCACCGAAGCTTAAGGATCCAGGGAGTTTTACTATTCCTTCTGTTATTGGTGATTTATATATAGATAGGGCTTTAATAGATTTGGGTACGAGCATTAACTTAATGCCTCTTTCTGTTTTCAGGAAGTTAGGATTGACAGAGCCCAAATCCACTACTACTTCGCTTCAGTTGGCAAATAGGTCCATCACTTATCCGAGGGGAATCATTGAGGATGTATTGGTCAAGGTTAAGAAGTTCATCTTCCTGGTGGATTTCTTAGTCTTAACATGGTGGAAGATATAGACATCCCCATCATTCTTAGGAGACCTTTCATGGCCACTGCACGGACCAGCATCGATGTGCAACGTGGAAAGCTCATCTTGAGACTTCAAGATGAAGAACTAGTGTTTGATGTGTTTAATGTTATGAAGCATCCTTTTACTCTTGACTCTTGCCGTTTTATTGATATTTATTCTTCTAATGCTGATGATTCTTCTATTGTTTGTGTAGGTTTGTTGGAAGGGGGAGCGCAAGGAATGATCGAAAAGTTAGGGGAAGAATCGCATGAAGAATTGGAGGATATTGGAGATGAGTTGGAACAGGCATATTGGACACATTATAGAGCATACGAGCCTCTCCAACATCCAGCCAAGCTATTTCCGAAGCCTTCAATTGAAGAGCCCCCTTCTTTTGATCTTAAACCTCTTTTGAGTTATTTAAAGTATGTTTATCTTAACCCACCTGAGCACTTACTAGTTATCATTTCCTCTTGTTTGTCAGGTGCCGTAGAGGAGCAGTTGTTGAGGGTACTGCGGGACCATAAGAAGGCCATTGGGTGGTCCATTATAGATATCAAGGGTATAAACCCTTCCTTTTGCATGGATCATATTTTCATAGAGGATGGAAGCAAGGCGATAGTGCAGCCCTTGAAGAGACTTAACCCACACATAAAGGAGGTAGTGAAAGATGAGGTAGTAAAGCTTCTAGATACAGGTATTATCTACCCTATTTCTAATTCTGGTTGGGTTAGTCCTGTGCAGGTGGTGTCAAAAAAAGGAGGCACCGCTGTGGTTGAAAATGAGAAAAATGAATTAATAACCACTAGGAAGGTAACTGGGTGGAGAATGTACAAAGATTATAGGAAGTTGAATGATGCCACCAGGAAAGATCATTTCTTTTACCTTTCATTGATCAGATGATAGAGAAATTAACCGGACATGACTTTTATTGTGCCTTAGATGGATATAGTGGATATTTGCAGATTTCGATAGTCCCAGAAGATAAGGAGAAAACATCTTTTACATGTCCTTATGGTACATTTGTAGATGCATGCCATTTGGGTTATGCAATGCTCCGGCTACATTTCAAAGATGCATGATGGCTATTTTTCTGATATGCTTGAATCTCGCATTGAAATTTTCATGGTTGACTTCTCTGTGTTTGGTACTTCATTTGATGCTGCTCGGATAACTTAGAGAAAGTCTTGATTAGGTGTTAGGAGACCCATTTAGTGCTTAATTAGGAAAAATGTCATTTCATGATACAGGAGTGCATTGTTTTAGGTCACAAGATTTCTAATAAGGGTATAGAGGTAGACCTAGCAAAAATTGATGTCATTAAGAGACTTCCACCACCAAACAGTGTTAGATCCATTAGAAGTTTCTTAGACCATGTTGGTTTTTACTAAAGGTTCATTAAGGATTTTTCTAAGATTGCTAGACCTTTGACTAAGTTGCTTGAAAAGGATGTTGTGTTTGCTTTTGACGATAAATGTTTGACATCTTTTCAATTATTAAAGGATATGCTTGTGACTGCACCTATTCTTATATCTCCTGACTGGTCTCTTCCTTTTAAATTAATGTATGATGCAAGTGATTATATAGTGGGTGCTGTTTTAGGACAAAGATGAGGTAAGACCTTTCATCCCATATTTTATGCAAGTAGGACACTAAACAGCGTACAATGCTATTACACCACCATGGAAAAAGAAATGTTGGCAGTTGTGTTCGCTTTTGACAAGTTTCGCTCATATTTGTTTTTGTCTAAAGTGATTGTATATACTGACCATGTAGCCTTGAAATACTTGATGACAAATCCCGACACTAAACCAAGACTAATTAGTTGGGTGTTACTTTTGCAGGAGTTTGACATGGAGCTAAGGGATAAGAAGGGAGCCAAGAATTTTGTAGTTGATCACTTATCAAGGTTAGATGAAGCTACCACAGAGAGTGCAACAAAGAAGGACATTTAGGAGACTTTTCCTGATAGGAATCTGATGGTTATGACAGTCACTCCTTGGTTTGTAGACTATTAAACTACCTTGCTAGTAATATCTATCCCCCTGATTTTTCTTATGCTCAAAAGAAATTTTTTTTGTTTGAGGTAAGATACTATCTTTGGGATGATCCTTTGCTTTACAAGATTTGTATGGATTGTATTATTGGGTGTTACATTCCTGAAGAGGAAAAGTCCTCTGTGTTACATCATTGTCATTCTAGAGAGGCTAGGGGACATTATGGTACA
>JANITX010000009.1:54698584-54708816 GCA_027564395.1 Erythroxylum ulei | reverse complement strand
TTCACACTTTTTCTCTTTATTTCTTGATTTTTAACTTCCATTTCAATCAACTCATTCACTTTACTCTCATAACCCATGCAAATCTACTCAAATATCAAAGTCCTCAAAACTAATCAATTTTTTTCTCATTAATTTTCTTAAAGCACAAAAACATCTCTAACTCAATTCATATACAAAAACACTCATTTCATTTCATTTTAATATTTCTATTTCCACTAAAAATTCGGGGTCCAACAGGAGAAGTTAGGATGGATTTAGGACCCTTTGGAGGAGTTTTGGAGGGAAAAAATTTGTTACACCCGAAGGTTACACGGCCTGCCTGTGTGAATTTACACGGGCCGTGTTTTTCTGGGCGCAGGGACACTATTTCACCCGAAGGTTACACAGCCTGACCGTGTGATTTTACACGGTCCGTGTATTTTGATCCAGAAAACGACAGCATTGCAAATTGTGGTCTACATGAAAGTTGTAGCACTGGATGTCTACTTTCTAATCGTATAAAAACGAAGTCAATCAGACATCTATAATGGGATTTATGGTGTTTGTACCGAAGTATGTTCAATTGGAATCAGGATATGAACATATCGGATTCGTTTGGCCATAACTCCTTCGTCCGACCTCTGATTGAGGTGATTCTTGAGGCGTTAGAATCCTAACATATTTTTCTACCTCTACAAGAAATTTGATAGCATTTGAAGTTAAATTCAATAAGTTTTATGGAAAGTAAGTGAGAGGTCGGTTAGGAGAGCATGATTAGGTTTGAGCATGCTTTAGCTTTTTAAGCATATCTTGAGCTATAGAGCTCTGATTGGAGTGGTTCTTGTTTCTAAATGAACTAGAGACTAAGAGATACATGTTTGAAGAAACCAATTGTGATTTTTGTGATTTCATTATGTGGGCTCACCTTTGTGGTTTGAGATGCTATGTGAACAATGTGAACCGATGATGGCTAATGAGGGTACTTTGAAGTAACCCTAACAAGGAAACCCGCTCAGGCTTTATGAGGGTTAAATGAATTTGATTTTGGATCGATTGTTGGGCCCTATTTAAGGAGTAAGCTCATGTTTTGTAAGGGCTAAATGAATTAACCTTACAAGATAAGACGTACATGTTTCATAATTTCGAAGAGTATTGGAAAAAAATGGAGTAACGAAGATCATGTTTCATGATTTCACTCAAGAGGTTGGATTCCGGACTCAATCGGGATCCAACATGTATGGTATCAGGGTAGGGGTTGGGTTCCGGAAACAGTGCCCAACAATTAATATGATGCCTTTATCATTGTATGAAAAATTGGGAATAGAATAACTTAAACCAACTAGGATATATGTGTAATTAGCTGATAGATTGGTAAAATATCCTAAGTGAATTGTAAAAGATTTATTGGTTCAGGTTGATAAGTTTGTAGTCCTAACTAACTTTTTGATTCTTGATATAGATATGGAATTACCTCTAATCTTTGGTCGACCCTTTTTGGCGACTGCTAAGTTAATCATAGAAGTTGACGAAGGCAAGTTAACATTAAAGATGGGGGATGAAGAGGTCATATTTAGAAATTCTAATGTCAATAATCATTCTCTTAAATTAGGTCATATTTATGTTTAATTGCATGTAATGTTGCTTTTTGCATAAATTTAATGTTAAATTCCATCAATTTTTTGTAATTGTGAAATTAGGATTTTCAATTTCAAATTTATGGTCAAATTTGTAATCAAACAATTAGATTAATTTTAATTTTTATTATAATAATTGTAATCTTATATTTGTGATTAAGTAGGTTGTTAGTTTATTTTCCATCTATTTTATTTTATTTTATTCATTTACTTGCTTACTCATTTAATTAATTGTTTTTAATTTGGTTTCGATTTGTTTATATGTTTTAGTTTTTCATTGTTATTTTGTTTCACATTTAATTATTTAGTAAGCATAATATGTGTTAAGTGTGGGAAAAAGTGTATTCCCATAATTTATCTACAAATTTTCGCACACTTATTTAAAGTTTCGGGCACAAAGATGAGATCACGGTGAGAAAAGGAGTTCCCTAGGAAGCAACAACAAGGAGAAGGTTGTTTAACCACAACCTAACCCTCAGAGCGGCCAAGAATGTTGTTGTTCACTATCAAGGCCCAAGAGGAACAATATTAGAAGCTAAAGGATATAAAGTTCGGGATTGGTAGATTCATCGACTGGGTGGAATTGGAGCAAGTTGGTTTAGCTCAACAAGTTCGATACCTTGTTAACATTGGTGTATGGTCCCTACTTTTTAAGATCGTGGTGCCCTCTTACAGGGAGTTTACATTAGAGTTGCGTTATCCACATTCTTTATAGAGAGAGGAGGTTACGATAGGGATCGTCCTAACACGATCCAGTTTAAGATGATGGGAGATATGTTTTGGATGAGCTATTTGGAATTTTCCATTATGGGTTTATACGACCAGGATTTCATAGGGGATGTCAGAGTAGATCATACTACAGATAGACTTTTCATATGAATTGTCTCCTTGGCACTTCTATCGTACAATTAACATAAAGGAAAATTACGACGCAAGCAAATCCAAGGTGTCAACACTGCGACATCCCATGCTCAAATACATTCATGATATTCTAAGTCATGCGCTGAGCGATCGAGGTAACAGTTAGGGAGTCGTTTCTTACTATTTGTAGAGTATGAGCAAAAGGATGCTAATTCACGTGGGGCATGCACTTGCCCAATTCATTAGGAGTCATAGAAAAGAAAGAAAGGTTGACACAATCTATATCAGGTTGTGCGTGACAAACTTGCACGATGGATGGAGATTTTTGATCAATTATCACAGATGCAGCAGATGCGCGTGGTCTACAGAAGTCGGGAACCCACAGGCGATATATACAGACTTATTGGTCAGCCCAATGAGCTAACAACGGAGGATGAAGATAAAGTGGAGCAACATACTGTGAAGTAGCCATCACCACTCGAGATAGGAGGTGCAATACTAACAAAGGATAGTCCAATAGTTCCCAAGGCTAGGATACCACATATAGACTAGTTAAAGATAGCATTGTTGGAAAGATGGGTAGTTTTTGGATACTCAAAAGACTCGCTGAAGAAAGCAAGTGGACCTTCTAGAGTGGGTAGGATGGCTTGAGACTTCAATTGAGTAGATAGGAAGGATCAAGACCACATTTGGATGGATGGAAAAGCTAATGTTGTTAATTGCAAGTCGTTAGGGCATTAATTTTCAACCTTCACCATCTAGCGAGGGTACTTCCTCAATAGCTGATCCACCTAATCAAGATCGTTAACCCGAAGACCCTCTTTCATCAGACCAACCTGAGTCACACAATAAGGGAGATGTTTGCCTTTCGTATACTGATCCTTATTCTTTATTAATTATGTATATTTCTTATTTTGTTTTATCTAACATTATAGTTACTGATTTTTTCCGTTTATTTTTTATGTTATTTTTATTTTCTTTTTATCTTTTTATCCCTTTTTATTTATTTTTTGCAAGGATTGTGTATCTAATATTGGATGGACAATCCCAAAATCAAAAAATCGAATTACTCAGGAAAGTACCAACTCTAGTTTCTCGCTTAATAAAATGTGCTTATATTATGTACATTGAAAGCAATGTACTATTTTAAGCGTGGGGAAGGGGTTAATGATTTTAATAATTTTTAAAGCTTATTTTAATCTTGGTTATTAAATTTTATTAACTGATATTATTAATTAATGTAAATCTCTCCATAAATACGTGAAATCATTATTGAATATTAATTTGAATTAGTATACAAAAGGATGATAGTTAGAATAAAATTGCTTCTATAAGTTATATTTTTAATAGTTATTGAGATAGTCAAATTGAATGAAATTGCATATTATTTACACACATAAAACGAGCTTTTGTGCCTAAGAGCAAAATTTTCAAAATTTTTAAGCTCTTTTATTTTTTATGTATGTTATCATGTATAGTTGAATAATTCTAGAACTTGCTTTTATTATGTATATTGAGACCACAATTGTTAAATTAGAAGCATTGAAATCATAAAGGCACTTAGGTTCATCAATTTGTTTAAGCATATTTCTTTGATAATTACCTTACATATAATTTATCTTTAGGAATACCTAAGTTCAAGTCATCACTTTTTTCGTTGATTTTAAGCCAAATTTTAACCTTTATCTTATTTTTCTTTCAAGCCTTTTTTTTCAAACGTGAAGGTTATTTACAGGTCTAAATTTTTAAAATTGAAAAATTTAAAGGTCTAATACTTCTTTAATTATGGTACGTGATGAATGCTGTCAATCATTTTAATTGATTTGAAAAAAAGTGAGCATAGAAAAATTGTGGTTAAATATATAGTACCAGTGGATTTATAATGAAAGGATCTGTGTATATTGTGAACAAGTTTCTTGTAATGTCTCTTTAGTAAATTTCCTTCGATCAACCCTTTTAATTAGCCCAATCACACTATACCTAAACCCCATTAAATGCCTATAAAAACCTTTTGATTTTTATTTCTAGTTTATGTATAAGTAGAGATGTGATAATATTGCAAGTCAATGGTAAGAATTCTACTATGCATTGATTTGAGAATTTGATACTTTTCACCCTAAACACTTGAGTGCATTGAGTGAAATCTTGGCAAGGGTGTAAAAGTTTGTACTTTTGACTTCAATATGTTTATTGACATAATTACTATTTATATCGACTTATGAAGTTAGTTCTAGGATAACTTGATTATAATTATATGTTAATTTGATTAATAAAATTTGATGATTTAAAGTATGGATGGACAGGTTGAGATTAATGAGGGATAGATGTTGTAAAGTTAATAATTTAGATTATGATTTGCTAGAGGACAAGCAAAATCTTAAGTGTGGGGATGTTTGATAGGGCTAATTTGACTATAATTATACACCCATAATTGATATATTTGGTTTGATATTTTGTACTTTTGTTGTATGTTTGGTACTTAATTCTCTTTGAGTGCATTTATAGTTCATAATTGCCTTTATGGACCAAAGGAGAAGAATTCGGATGAAAATATGGCATAAAATGAAGTTTTGAAACAACTTAGAGATACATGGTCATGTTTGTCCCCATATAAAATTGTGAATTCTAAAGTTTTTGAATATACATGGTTTGTCACATGCCCATGTAGCAGACTGAGTATGTCTTAGAAACCTTAAATTTTACTATAAAAGACATAACTGGAAGCAAACAAAGAAGAGTTAACTTTTATAGCAGATTTCAAACATAAGACATTTAGAAAGGTGAAGATTTTGAACCACGAACAAGGAAAACATGAAGTTACATCAAAAGAGATCTGAAGGTTACATCCAAACCAAACTTGAAAAAAGATTCAATAAAATAGAAGGGGAGATTTAGAATTATGAACTCTTTGTTGTCTATTAGTTTTCTGCATGTTATATTTGATTTCATTTTCTATTATTAGTAATTAAACATTTTTAGTGTTTAGGTGTGATGAACCCCTAGCTTGTAACATAATATGTCTTAATTTTTTATTCAATGCAATTATTTTGATTAATGTATTGTTATTTAATTATGTGTTTTTATGTTTGTTCTAATATATCTGAAATATTAGTGCATCATTTGATTTCATATAATTGAGATTAAGAAATCTTTTGTATGAATAGATCTACCATAATTGAAAGGAGTTAATTACAATCCTAGAGATAGGTCGACATAAATCCTCTAGATTAGGGTCAAACCTAATAGCGGAATTCATAAATCGATAATGCAATCCTAAAGGTTTTAACTAGAAAGATTTCTATTAATCAACTAATGGATTAGTTGTTAGTAGTCTCGAGAGATTTATTATCATAAGATATGAAATTTTCATGGTCCAATAATCAATAAATTAATGGCATAATAAAAAGTTAATTATTTAATGATTTTTAGGGGGATTCATCACATAGACACTAATCTTTGACATTAATTTTTGTAAGTAATTTCCTTTGTCTTCTACGTCCATTATAGTTTCCAATTTTAGTTTTTTTAAGTTTTATTTTTAATTAAAAATCAAACATCCAATTTATAGGCTAGATAATAGGAGAAGGCTAATTACTAATACTTATTGTCATCGTGGGATTAACCTATACTTACTTATGCTAACTACAGCTACGTCGTACACTTACAGTAATTTAATTATTGATAATACATAAAATATCAATCATCTAGTGATGTGACTTTGAAAGTAAGAAAAGTTAAGTAGAATAAGCTACCATCATTAATGTTCTTCATGATCTTTTCATGAGTAGAAGAAGTTTCTTCTGTAAGGGCAATGTCTTTTGTCATAAGTTATGTAATTTTAGCTTCTTCATGAAGCCTAATGGATGGACGAGTTCACTTTTTAACAAATTTTCTTGGAATGGTTGTTTTGACCTTCTTAGATCTTGATGCAGACAAAGACTTCTCTTTGAGATTTCTCTTTATGATATGATTTGAAACTACTTCTCTTAAACTGCTCCCCTATAAGAAGTAGTCTTCCCTCTTTTTTACCTTTAACATCTAGAATCTTAAGATTAGTAATGACAAAGGTAGCAAGATAAGCTAAAAGTTGAATATTCTTTAATCAAAAGGAGTACATGACATAATTTGAACGAGGGACTAAACTTTAAAGACTCTTCTTCCATTGAGAGTGACAAACTTCAATATCAATAACAATAGCTATAAAGATCTTGCATTTCAAAACACAATAATGCTCGAAGATTTTGCAAGAAATTTGTCGTTAATAGCACTAACTTTAAAAGGGACTCCCAATAGGTAATCCAAAAAATGTACAACTAGGGAAATTCCTAAAGAAAGGTCAAATTTATCATCTCTAGAGATAAGGAAGGTATGCTTCAAAACCTAAAGTTTTAATAGAAGGGCTAGGATTTGAAGCTTTATTATCACCCACTATAAAGACTCTCGAGTTGGTATAAGTAACAAAAAGTTTTTGGTAAACTACTTAGATAGGAATATTTAGAAATCTTGAAGATTTCCTTGAAAGGATTGAGTTAGTCCATTGACCTAGAATTTAAAGACAACAAAAAACTAAAGATGTCCTTAAAAGAATTGCTACATAAACTAGCAGATAGACAAAAGCCAAAGAAGCCTAGAAATATATGACCAATGGAAGGAAGGCCGTTCATATCCTTAAGCTCTGGGAAACAAGTAAGTGTCCAAAATTGAATAAATCATTCGCGTAGGTTAAGTGTTAAGTCTCTGTAGAGGAAGGTTGGACAGACATCTCCCTAAATTCCTATAAAGGAATACTAAGAAAACATAACCAAAAGCGAAAATTTTACCAGATGCTACCGTTCTATATGAAAGAGGGACTTCTAGATTGGGTTTGTTGTTTACATGGCACACAATAAACAGATTCAGTAGGACACAGATGAACTTAATATGTTCTTCTTCAAGGATGGGGTTCCTATAAGAAGCATAATTGTTAATTAATCTGAAAAAAGAAGAGCAATTAAAAGTGTTGTGGTCCAGACCATAAGTTTCCTCAACTAAACAAAGTCCTCACCATTCATAAACAACCTAGTTAAAAAGAAAACATTTTAAAGAAAAATTGAGGTGTGTCCAAAAGGGAAGATGAAAAAATTATTGGACGGATTTTGACATTTCAGGACAATAGATATTAAGGTTAAATTGATATTTTAGTGGGTTTTTAGAAAGGGCTATTAATTAAAGAAATCCTTGTCCTTTCCAAGAAGAATGATAAGAAGGATACAACTTATCTATCCATTTGACCTGTACTCTTTATCCATTATTTTAGAGATAAACCTTCTTCATGGTAAAAATGGGAAAAACTTTCGACCATATTAAAAGAAGAGAATTCTAATTGGAAGGAATAACCTAAAAAAAGCCTTAGAGTTAATAAGTTAATTACCTTATTCTAACAAAGAATGGTAGAGATTCAACTGGAATAGAGAACCACCTTAAGTTTTATAACCTACATAAAGAAATTAGAAAACTGACGTAATTTGCTTTAAAAAGTGCATAAAAAGAAAATATAAGATGTACATCTATAGAATTCAATTCCATGAAGTCCGTAGAGGAAGAGAAAGTCGCACGATGAGTAGAAGCCAAAGTCCAAAAAGAGTCCATTAAATTTTGAGAGAATTCATAAGTAACAGAAGGAGAAAATACAAAAATAGATGAAGGTTATTTGAAGTTTGAGGTAGAGAATGGATTGAAATTATAGGAATTTATAGTGAAAAGGATGAAACTCCAGGGAGCAACAAAATTTTGAAATCTAAATGAAGTGGATTTTTTAGCTTTTATAATAGACAAGGAATTGAAAATTTCAAACACAGGAGAATCTTGATGTAATCTTTACACCCACCGTTCACTCTTAATTAAGGATTCTCTCTGATATAGGGTTAGGCGAAGATCCTCCTGATGGCATTTCCAAGCTTCCTCTTCCAATTAGATTCTCTTTGGTTCCAGAACTCCCAAAATAATTGATCTATGTTTGGAAATTTGACTATTGGTCTTGTACCCATTTTTATAGAACGATAGCAGGACTTTAGCGCCGTATATGTCGTCTGTTTAACCAAATATATGTCGTCTCCTAATCACAAGAGGAGTGGTGGTCAAATTAAGAAATACCAGTGCAACAACATTCAGATATAGGAATGAAAATTTATTGGATTTCCTATCAACACATGGGGTCAAAGCATTAGCAGGAAAAGATTATTCATCAGAACCTTTTGATGGTGAAAGATGGATAATAAAACCACCAATAGGAGCAACTTCCAGAATTCCACAAAAGGCTCAAGTTTGGGAATCTTATTGGTCCTTTTCTCCTACTATCAGTATCTAGAAGCTCTTGCAGCAACAGAATTACTAGGACCGCCAACTGAAGGATTTAAAAGGAGTGACGACGGTGCACAATCATCAAAGGCAATCTTAGCAGCTGTAAAACAAAACAATAGTGTTTCAAAAATCCACAAGAAATATTTGACTCTGAAAAGGCCAAATTGATAAAATCCAAGTCAAGATGAGTCGACCAAGTACAAGCCGCCCTAGTACAAGTACGAGACCAAAAGTTCTGTCGTTTTGGCAACACTCAACTGCCAATTTCGGATCCCCTTAATCCAAAAGCATATCGACCGCTGGATAACCTACCAGTAGATCAACAGCAAAAATGTCTACTAGACGCCATCTGGAAGGCTAATAGTAGTTGACAAAAGCAAAATGCGTGCTGTGCTTTACAATACTACTTCAGCAAAATAATGGAACCACCAATGGGGAAAAATTATTCCTATTACGCCCTGGTAAATGGTCCAGATCGAGGGATATATTGCCATTATTCCACATTAATTCAAAAGGTAAATTTACTGGCAAAACCTAAATTCAAAGGTTTTTATGCTTTTAGTGATGCCTTAGAATATCTGATGCAATATATTGAATTCAATGAGGAGATATACATTGAGAAAGAACCCAGGGATGGTCCATTGACTAAAGTCTATAATCAAGAAATCTTCCGATTACAGCAAGAAGTTGAAGAACTCATGAATACCATTAGTGAATTAAGAAAGGAGCAAATAGAAAAAGATACATTTAATCTATCAAACAACACATTCAAATTATGACGGAGTATATTACCCAAATACTCAAAGAAAATGAAATTCTAGTAAAAAAAACAAAGACTAGACAAAATAACTGATACATTCATGAAAAATGAATTCGATCAATTGAAGAAATATGATGAACAGAAACTCAAGGAGGAGTTGAGAGCTTCAAATAGAGCTCTTATAATCAAAGAACCTAATCCAACATCAGAGTATTAGCAGAGCATGGTGGAAAGCACATTTTCAGTGAAATTTTTGAAAATGGTACGTCATGCTAAGATACCTGTAAGAAAAACATCGGCAGCACACAAAAACGCTCGGAATCTCTCCTTCTGTAAAAATCCTCTGATAAATAAACACTTGCTTTTCATATCTCAGTTGTTTTTGACCCTTCTGATATCTTTGGTTTACTCATTGAGATAATCTGCATTAAAATAGTGTCTTGCAAGATCAAATCTGGGCAAAACTTTGCTTTTGGTATCAGAGAAAGGTATGAGTAACTAAATTCATTTAGCTGCCTTAAAGGAATGCAAGCATGTTTAATATGTTTCTTATAACATTTAAGTTTTGTTGCTTCCGTGGATGATTTCAAGTTACTATTTAATTTATATGCACTCTTTGTCTTGATAATTTGTTTGATAGCTGGAATTAAACCTGTTGT
>JANITX010000009.1:54572868-54597239 GCA_027564395.1 Erythroxylum ulei | reverse complement strand
TATTACACTTTGATCAATCTCATTTACAAATCTTTCCACTTTGGAAAGTTATTACAAAACTGAATATTCAAATATACTTGTTACAAAAATTGCAAAAGACTCAATTTGATATAAAATTAAGAAAATACTAATGGAGACGCAAACTGATCTCGACCTCTATCTCTTACTTGTATGCTGTGGCTTTACTCCTGTTAGCCTAATGGGGTAACTTTTTAGAGCCTGAAAGATATTACAAATTTTGGGTGAGTTTCGCGAACTTGATGAGTGACCATCCTCGATGGTGATGGTTCACTTAATCACACACACACAGAGTACACATATTCACATAATTCACATTCATTGGAATATATCTCACATACAAACATCAGTAAAATTATTCAAATCATTATAATCAATCATATCAAGCATATGCAATTCACATGAGACTTACTTTCAATTTATTACTTTGTTGTGACCGAGTGTCTATAACTGTCCTGTATCCATTGTGGATACCGGGCTTGTTAATAACTGTCTCATATCCGTTGCGGATATCGGACTCATTTTACATAGCGAGCCTTTGGCTCTTAATCGCATTTTAAGCTCTAGGCTCTTTTTCACATTTTGAGCTTTAAGCTCTGTTTCGGTGGCTACTCCAGTCACAAATGCCTCTATCTTTCACGCATTCATGTAATGAAATGCATCAATCACATATTTTAAGTTAGTCACATGATCTCATTTACACATTCTCTTATACATTCTCATTGGACCTTAGTTCAGCAATTCAGAGATCACATTTAGAAGCACTTATTTCATCATGTTCACATACAAGTAGCACTTTAATATCGCATTAATGCATCACAAGTCTCGGACCTTCAGTGTTCGACCAACAATCAAATCACATTCATAATCATTCAATACATAATATAAACAAACAAGCAATAAAATAAGATCATCCAAATTTACTCAAAGTACGCTCCAGATTAGCATCAATTTCTATGATCTAGAAACGTTTGAATGCGGACATTCATCCTACACGTTAAAATTATGCAATACACACATTGCACACACACATTAATCTCAACATTTCTACTTATATCCCTATTTTCCTCAAATAATCCATGACAATACATTCACATCTATATCACATTTGGAGATATATCTCCACAATACAATATTGGTGTGATATTTAGTAATACATCCTCCAATACAGTTGCATTGAATCATTATTTATCATATCTAACCATATACTATTTCCCATTTCTAATTATCCACAACTTTCACTTTCTCACATTCTGAAAGAGCATCATTCCTCTCTCTAATTCTATCAGCTCAAACTCTTAACATATGCTCATGCATGTGACTCATACACATGCGACTCAGACTAGGGATCAGTTGCTACTGTCTATTATGACATGACTAAAATGCATGTAACTTGGCACATATGTCAAAAAACACCCATATAAGATACTAATTATGGGCTCTGATACCAAAATGCAGGACCCCACTCTCACGGGGCAAGTTCTCAGACATCACTGAGGATGTCGGGTACTTGTCCTACGAAAGTGGGGTGCTACATTTGAGGTGCTCAAGGATACCTCGGTATTGATCATATGCTTTGACTTCATTCATCAGTGCCTTTCAGGGGTTACTCATAACTTGGTGATTGGGTACAACTTGAGGTATTCGAAGGTAATTGAATAGCCAATAAAAGATTCATCACTCTGATAGAAGGAGATGAAACCCACAGCCTCTTATAGGGGTCATTACTCGGGAGTCTCTGAATAGAGCAAATATGTGCCATGAAGAGAGTCTTCAATGATACATAGAGTAATGAGACTCTCAGGATAAGATCTAATATCACTTAAACTAGATGTGACGTAGTCAGTCTTGTGGGAGTTGACACTTTGACCATACTCTGAACTAAGTGGGGTATAGATAGTGAAAGGAAGAATTGCATGGAAACATTGCGTATAGAAGGGTTCATAACCAAACCACTAATTTTTAGATCAATTGGGATCATGACGTGTTGCTAGATACCGCCCTTGACTTACTTGAATTGAGTGTTAATTCAAGTGGCCAACATAACCAGGAACCTAATGGGTCACACACATAGGAGATTCGAAAGATGAGTAAAATAGTCTTATGAAGATTTGTAACATAGAAAAATACTAGTTAATTTGCATGACTATATATTTTACTCACTTAAACATGAATCCGACTAGAACATTGATGATGATTCAGTCTCATTTAAATAAGCCATAAAGTATAGCAATTTTAAAATTAGTTCAATGCTATGAAAGAAGAGTTGAAATTAATAGATGATAACAAAGTCTAGGAGATAATCAAGTTTCCTGAAAGTTCAGAGTGAGTAGGTTATACATGGATCTTTAATATCAAGCTATAAGGTCATACATGTTACCAAAGATCACACTTGAAAGGACGATATTGACTATAACTAGATCTCCAGTTTTAAAAGAACACACTTTATACGGTATTTGGCCATAAAGAAATATTCTCACCAGTTTAAAAGAAGCACTCTTTTATAATTATTATGGATTTGGGGGTTCATTATGATCTAAAGCTTTACTAAATGGATATAAAGACCTCTTTTCTAAATGGTGACTTGGAAGGAAAAGTTTAAATAAACAGATTGTAAAGGTTCTCGACTAAAAGAAAGGAAAACTTAGTGTGTAAGTTAAAGAAGTCGATATATGGATTTAAAGAAGACTTTTTTCTCTTACTACATTTAATTCCATTGTGAGGATGAGGGAAATAATGAGACATTACTTTATTCTTCTTATTGGAAATGAGAAGAACAACTTCTTTTGGTTTAACAATTGGCTATCTGTTGGGCCTTTAATTAAGCTACAAGTAATTGAACCTCTTAAATCCTTTTTGGACTTACAGAGTTCAAAAGCTTAAGCTCTCGCTAAGAGAAATCCTATCACATTTGCTAGTATACCTACAGAGATAAAGAATGAAAATAGTAAGACTTTCCTTAATTCAGATGAGGATTGCATAATATGGAGAAACAATGTTGATAGAAGATTCACAAATGCGTCTTGTAGAAAGGTGATTGTAGGCAACTTACCAACACTTGTTTAGATAGATTTGGTTTCGTTTGATCATTATGATCCTCGAGCCTCTACAACCGTGTGGCTGGTTATGTTGAATAAGCTACCAATTCTTGATAGAATTCTGAAATTCACACAACTTGCTAATTAGTGCATTCTTTATAAGAGGGACGAGGAAAATTCAAATCATTTAGTTTTTGAGTATAGCTATGTGTTCAACACTAGGAAATCTTTGTTGCTTAGATGTTTAATCTTTGAAATCTTGCAGAATCTAGGCAGATCAAGGAGTTGTGCATTGATATGAAATACTAGAATAGAACTACAAGAATATGTTTTTGCATTTCCTTATCATTTCTTGTTACTGCTATATGGGATGAAATAAATGCTCAAATTTTTCGTGATACAAACGTTCCTAATTCGCAGTTTGGTATCTTCCTATTGCAGAGGATAAGGACACATATTGGCTTACACATACATAATGGACTAAACCTTTACTTTCTTAAATCACATTGGGGAGTATAAATTTCATTTGTAATTGTTATGTTCATTAATTTTACAGCTTGTGGTTAGTTATTTTTCTTGTAGTTTACAGGTTGACATGCACTAGTACTCTCATTTTGATTGTCTTTCATGGCTTAATTTAATTAATCATATATTTCTAAAAAAAACTTCCCAATAGTGATATCTTAAGTTTGATGATACCACGATATCATGTTGATAAAATTGGGTGGGAAAACTAAAATTGATGTTTTGATATATTTTGCATTTATTTCTTGACTGATACATCTTAAATAGAAAAAATATAGCTAGTATATAATCTCTACTAATCCGAAGCACCTTAACAGATGCTAATCTATCTTATCTTGAATCTGGGATAAGATATTCCTACTTTATTATGATCATTATCTACTAGATATCAATTTTCCTAATCTACCAACACTTCCCGTCAAGTTGGTGCAAAGATGTCTATCATGCCCAACTTGCTAACTTGAAGTTCGAATGGTTGTCTTAACAATCCTTTAGTGAATACGTCTATAACTTATAGTGTGGTTGGAAAGAATGAAGTATAGATATTCCTGCTTTAAGTTTTTTTTCTTAAAGAAGTGCTAATTAATTTCAACTTTTTTTGTCCTATCATGAAGAATTGGAATATGGACAATAATGATGACCACCTTATTATCACAGTACAATCTCATAGGAAAGCTCATTGGACTTTAAAGATCTTCCTAAAACTCTTTGTAGCCATAGAACTTCACATACGTCTTGAGTCATTGACCTAAATCTTACTTTAGTTTACTCCTAGCAACTACGCTTTGTTTCTTACATCTCTATGTAACTAAGTTGCCTCAAAGGAATGTATTGTACCCAGAACTCGATCTTCTATCAATAGTTGATCCTAGCCATACTGCATCAATATTAAACCTCCACTCCTCTATTTTCATTTTTTAAAAGGCCATTTTGGGAGTGTCCCCTAAATATCGAAGGATCTTATAAACAACTTCCAGATGCTCCTAGTATGGGAATGCATGAATTGACTAACCATACTTACAGCAAAGGTAATATCAGGTCATGCATGAGACAAGTAGATCAATCACTTCACCAATCTCTAGTACCATCATGTGCCTACTGGGATTCCATCTTTAGTATCTCCAAGTTTGACGTTAAACTGTACTGGAGTGTTTGAAAGCTTGTGTCCACTCATTCCATTCTCCTTTAAGAGATCTAAATTATACTTCTGTTGTGAGACCATAATTCTATTTTTTGATCTTGCTACTTCCATTCCAAGAAAATATCTTAGCTGGCCAAAGTCCTTAATTTTGAACTCCTTAGCTTCCTCATTTCTTCTATTTCATATCCAATCAAAATTATATAATCCATATAGACAATCAAGATTGAAAATTTATCTTTAGTGGATTTCTTAGTGAACAAAGTGATTAAATTGTCCTTGACAATTACCTTAACCTTTAAACCATATAAGGATTTTTTTTTTAAATTTTCATATCTTGATTCTAGACTTTTTAATCAATCCAAAGGAAGGCTCCATATATACTTCTTCATCCAAATTTCCTTTAAAGAAATCATTCTTTACATCTAATTGATTTAAATACCAGTCAAGATTAACAACAACTAAAAGGAGGAATCAAATCATGTTTAACTTTGCTACTGGTGTAAAAGTCTCATAATATTCTATATCATATGTATGGATAAAACCTTTAACAACTAACCAAGCTTTGTAGCTTTCTAAGGATCCATCAGAATTAAATTTTAAAGTAAACATCCATTTACATCAAACATGAGATCTGAACTATCTAAGAACTCATCTTTACTAATATTTTTCTCCTCCTGAAGATGGTAGTTATTGTAGTATGAAGTTCCTTCAAAGAAAGTAACATCTATAGACATAAACATCCTTTTTGAAATTGTATCAAAACATTTAACCCTTTTTAATTAGTGGGATAATTTACGAATATGCATTTATGCGCTTTAGGATCTAGTTTCGAAAGTTTGGAATCATGATTACGAATATAGGCCAAGCTACCAAACATTTTCAAAGGTATGTCTGTAATGAGTCTAATGGTTGGAAAAAACCCAGTAAAAAATTGAATTGGTGTTTTGTAGTCAAAATTTTGTGTAGGTAATCTGTTTATCAGGTAAATAGCTGTTAGAACTACTTCCTCTCAAAGATATTTAAGAACCTTAATTTGAAGGCTTAAAGCTTTAACCATTTTAAGAAGGTGTTTGTTTTTTCTCTTGGCCACCCTATTCTATTATGGTGTATAATTACATGAGCTTTGATGAACTATTTCTCTTTTAGTAAAACATTTTCCTAACATATTGTTAAATGATTCTTTCCCATTTTCTGTTGGGCCCGGTCCCTGTTCTCTATCCTGAGGCGACCGCTCGGGCCGTCGGGTAAGGATCACACGAATAGGAAGCCGGAAGCAATCAAATTCGAAGGCGGCGAACTCCCAAGGTTCAACGAGAAAATCCCTCAGGAAAATTTCGCCGCGGCGAAGTCTTCGGACAAAACCCAAAAACCCAACACCAACACGAAATTGTTTTACTCTTATCAAACCACATACATTCATTCACACAATCTAATACCATCATACACTTAACAACTCAACCACAAGATACAAAATTCTACACTTACACATACATTCATTCATACAATTCCAATCACAACAAACCATACCAATATTAACAACAATTCACAATCTAAACAAGGAAATTAATAATGAACATGAACAAGAGATCTTCATCAAAACCCCATTTCATTTCTTAATTCAAAAGAGTTGAACAGCTTTAGTTACATATCAAAATCCATACCATTGACTTACTACAATATACAAAAGTGAAATGAATGCTCATGTTGATATGCTTATAAAGTTATCCCCAAAAGTGATAGCTACTAACTTAGTACAAAAGCTAACTATCTTAGAGTTTCCGATGCCTCGTAAGGATTGTTAACCTTCTCGTTCTGCACCTGAGGAGGGAATAGTGGGGTGCGCAACACAGCTCAGTGACTAATATATTTATAATCATCGGTAACGAGCCACACATTCAAGCATATATATACAAGTATGTCTAGCAATTCAATACTCAACAATTCAAACTCATAATTAACAAGATGTCATCACCTAGAACATATCATGTGATTATCCATCAAAGCATAACACTCAATTATGCATCATAATCAACAAATCAATGATGAAATGCACAACAAATGGCTCAAGAGTTTCGTGGAATGAAACGGAGAAACCGAAGTTTATACCGTGAAAAAAACGAGTCCGAATTCTTAGGATCTCATGGCCACAAGTGGGGAGCCGGGAGAAGCTATAGATCAACGTGCACGTGACTAACGAAATGTTCCTCTCTTGCCCAAACACAATCAAATTTCAATGCTTAACTCATTTCACACACATTCATACTTTTCATGCTCACATGCTTTTTCTCTTTTCGTTTATGCAAAATGCCATGATATTTTTCAAGGCATAACATGATCATAATCACAATGCATTTTCAACAATTGTCATAGTTCAAAACAAGCAATTTAACACACAATATACAAGCAAGACAATTTGCCCATGTTACACAACAACTATAAATATATTACCCCACCTAATTTCGCTTGAAAATCCAAGTTCAATGTTGTATCCTCTTGCTCTTAGATAGGGTTTTATTGGTTTCCTATAATCAATTTTCCATTCAATCCAAATTCAATAAAATCATAAAGCTTCAATAATCAAAAATGCTAAAATTGAATTATAACCCTTTCAAAATCCAGACTTTCGGGTCAATTTTCCATGATCATTTTGATCAGGTAAATGAAGAAATTTGGTAAAAATTCCTTCTATAACATTTTTCCCCATTGTCTTACATTTCTAATGATACCAAATTCATTCAATTTGGTTCAGTAATCTAAAAGTTATACCTCAAATATTTTCGAACTATTCTTATATTGAATCAAAATTCTGTGCTCAAATTCCTTCCAACAATTGAGACCTTTAGAGAATGAATTGAGACTTATTTCTTCAGAAAACATGTATCCCTATGTCTCTAGTTTACTCCAAATAAAAAATTACTCCATTTGGATAACTATAGAAGAAGTTATGCTCAAAATACTGAAGCATGTTTGGTATAGAAAAGTTCGAGTTCGCCGCGGCGAACTTTCACAGAAACGTCCGAATTTCAGCCCCTTTCAACCCATTTTCCAGATTTCTAACCCCTAACATCTTACACCTAACACATATTATACAAAAATCATCATTTCTACTTCATTTCAACCCAATATCATTGACAAATACATCATGATCTATGTTTAATCATTAACCCTAAAAGAGAACATTTACCTATATCATTCATCAACACCTTCCCAACATTTTCAACTTTATTTGAGTTTCATTTATCCAAACCCATGAAATTTAAAGCATAACTTACTTGTTGAACCTTCAAATTCTTCAAACTCTTCAGGATCTCCAAAACCATAGCTTTTCTCTTCTTTTCCTCTCTGTCCACGACACTCCCCTTTTTCCCTCTTCTCACTCACAAATTTTTTCTTCTTCTATACTCTTAATAATCATACAATGTCCTTTTTCCCCTCCAATATAAGCCTTATGTCTTTTAACCTTAAGTGACTTGCCAATTATGCCTTTGATACATTCTTGGAACATTAATACTTTAATTCTATCAATCCATGCAATAAATTAAACTCCAAATAAAATGGTTTATCTAACAAGACCACAAAATTTATTTAGAACATGCTAATAAAATAAATAAATAAATAATTCGGGGCCCAACAAAAATCATAGATTTAAGTAGAGTTATTTTGAGTTTTCAATAAAACTTTAGTAATTTGTGTTGAGATTGGATAACTAATTCCTTCAGGGCATTCAACTGCCACCTCCAACTTCATCACCACCTCCATCACCATAAACCTTGTTCTCAACCCTTTCTTTCTTTTTAAATTTAGTGATTATTTTTATTTTTATTCTTATTCTTATTCTTATTTTTAGTTTTAGTTTTATTTGTTATTGTTATTTTTTGTTTTACTTTATTTATATTTCTTCTGTCTTTATATGTTTTTGTTATCAACTTTTCACATTGAGGACAGTGTGTTGTTCAAGTGTGGCGAGGGTTATGTTTTTTATTTGAATGTAAATTTTGCATATTATAGTTGTTAGGTTGCATTTTGTAAATTGTGTGAATGTGTCAATGGCTTAGATGAATTGAAATTGATTTAATTTTGAACATGGTCTATTAGGTTATAGAGAATTATTAACTTACAAAATTAGTTAACTGAGGTTTTTTGATTAAATATGCAGTTTAATTAGGATTTAGTGTTTAAGTGTAGCCCTTTAAATTATCACATTCATTCAGAATTTGAGGCCTTTTAACCTAAGTAACTTTGTTAGTATTTTTTCATGAAAACAAGTAGCTAAAGCAACAAGATCGGCAATAAAAAATTGTTATTTTAAAATAAATAACTATTCCGCTGGCCTTCAGGCTATCAATATAGTTAGTAGCTAGTTGAGAACGTGATATAGCTGAGTAACTGGATCGACACACATGACACTCGAGTTTAGATTAATATGCATATTTATTTCAGAGCCCCAAGATAGGGATTTTGCATGTTAATGATTTGAAATGACTTGAATGATTGTGTTTTAAATTAAATTTATTTCATGAAGTTGCAACCATTGTCTCATTACTGCATTGTGTGCTGTGTGAATTAGTATGTGTTTGTTGCTTTATTTGCTTGAGGGCAAGCAAAAGTTTAAGTGTGGGGATGTTGATAAGTGTGAAATGCATTGTGTTTTAGGGTATAGTTTGATATGTGTTTATTGGTTTATTCGATTGTTTAGTATGTATTTTTGGTAGAATTGTGTTAGTTTATGATAATACAAGCATTTGGGCTTAATTATTATGTCTTTGAGGTAACCCGATGTGTTTGTTAGTATTTCAGGGTCAACAGTGAAGAACGAAGATGTTTCAGAGAGACTTGGACTAAAACAACAACCATGATTGTGATAGAAGCAAGGGAAATAACCCAAGATCGTCGTCAAATCACCACCATCATGGCAGAAGCATAAGACTTGGCCCACAATCGTGGCTTGCCTGCCACGATCGTGACAGAAAGCGTACAAGTGGCCCACAATCGTGGCCTACAGCACATAGATGCGCAGACACACAGAAATGTCAAGTTTTGAGGGATTTTTCGAAAGGAGGCCACAATCGTGACCTACGTTGGGCAGACGCCCAGACACACAAACAAGTCAAGTTTTGAGGGATTTTTTGGACCTTTTGATCTCGAAAAAATCCTAGGGCTACCCAAAACACATTAAGTATATAAAGAATGAGACAAAAGAGATGGAGGAGCTTCTTGCATCAGCCACCATCACTAAACCTTAAAGAGAGTTCATTGAGAGATTGAGAAAGAGACGAAGGAAGAGAGACGTGGAGAAGAAGCCTACACAAAGTACTTTCTCGATGTTTCCCGTCGTTGCTGCCTCCATCATCCATTCAGATCTATTTTCTAGTTTATTTCTATGTTTATCTATGTATGGAATTGGAATAGTTGTTGAGATAGGACTTATGAATGTTGAAGATTGTCTAAACGTTCAACTTATTTTTTATCTATGATTAAATAAAAATCTGATTATTTATGTGAATTGGATTCATTGTGATTGATTTCTGTATTTTCATAAATTGATAATGGACTGAGAGGGTGAACCGATGAAAAATAATTAAATTAGGCTAACGAGAGTTAGGTAATTTAATAAAAACAAGAAATCAATCAAATCAGTAATTATGTGACGAGAGATCTCACAAAGGTTCCGGTAGTCTAGTGGAAAACTTCATATCTAATTAGGGTTTGGATAAATTGTGAATTAAGAAATTGCAATTTTTCATAATCTAATTAGGATTATAATTTAGGGCTTTTGGCTATAACTCGAGAGAGAGTAACCAATCCTAGGATAGTCTAGGACCAATAATCTGACATTTATTAATTAATTAGGTTGGTGTTGAAGATAGGTAAATTTTTTTCCCTTTCTCTCAATTGGTAGTTCTTTAGGTTGATTATTGGTGTGTGCATTGCAATTTGCTGATTTGTTAATATTTCATGATTAATTATTGAATTGAATTGATTGATTGAATTGCGTTATTGTTTTAGCTTAGTTACAGTTGAATTTCTGCAATTTGTTTTTGCCTTAGAGTTTAGGATTAGATTAACCCTCCTCGTGAGATCAATACCTTAGATACTATGCGAATGACTCGTACGCTTGTGGAATATCAAGGTTAAAATATTAAAACTACACATATCATAAAACCACAATCAAGTTTTTGGCACCATTACCGAGGAGGCGATTAGTTTAGTTCTATAGTTTAAGGCGTTTAGTTTAGTTTAGTTTTTAATTTTTATTTTTGTTCTTTCCTTCTATTTCTAAAATTGTGCTCTTGCATGAACACAAGAGTCATAAGAAGTTCGAGTCGTGTAGCTGAAAAATTAGATTTAGACATCACTCGACTAGAACGAACCATTAGAAAAGCTCGCCATAACGAAGAAGAAGAAATCACTCATGTCATTTGGAATGTAAAAAAATAATTATATCATTATCCTTTATCAATGCAATCAGTTGGACTCGGCTTTAAACTTCATTTATTGTTTTATCTGTAAGAAATTTTCAAACAACCTCTCTATTAGTTAGGGGTAAGGCTGTGTACTATTGTTGTTGTTATTGTTGTTGTTTTGTGTCTGTAAAAGTTTTAAATTTCTAGGTAAAAGTTTGTACTTACCATGTATCATTATATTATATTGCTACCATTTCCAAAATTTTGATAAATTATTATTTTACTGTTACTAAATATTAATGATTAAGAGTTAAGACTAGTTATTAACTTAAAATTATGATATTTTTAGCATTGTTCAAATTTAACATTTTGGTTCACAAATATTTTTATGTCCAAAATATATTTACTTTTCATATTTTAAATAACATACCATTTATTTTTCAATAATATGTTTTTAACATTGAAAACAACTTGACAAAAAAGATATCTTCACTAGGATTATAAAAATGTCAATTATAATTAACCTTTACTACGATTTTTAAATACACTTAGCATTAACAAACTATCTTCCAAAATATTATTAATTTTAACAATACTATCACATACAAAAACTTATCAAAATTCACCTAAAAAGTTATGGAAAATATTTAGCAAATACATTTTGTGATGACAATCATAATTGTTGCAAAATGCTATCATAATTGCGATGAATCTAATAAAATGGTCGCCATATGTGGCACATCTACAATGCTTTAGAATATCTTCGCAAAAAATTAGCGATGAACTAAATAAATCGTCACACTAAGAACAGATTTTGCGATAGTATCTAGGTATCATCACTCAATATTACATTTCTACGTCATTTGGGTGATGATTACTCGAATAGTCACAAAAAGGCGATTATTGGTGATGCAATATATATTTCTGTCACTATTTTCTCTGACTATTTACGACGCTTTTCCTTAATCAACGCCAATTACATTGATTTCCCTGACATCTGGCGATGATAAATCTGATCATTGTAAGAATCTTTTGTTTTGGCGATGATATTGCTTAAAAGTCGTTAAAACTTGATGTTATTGCAACAATATCACCTAATCATCGTAAAATATGTTCACTTTTTCTAACGTTTCGTTAAAAGATCATAAAATCGTTTACTTATAGTGATGAAGACTTAAATTGTTGCTAAATATGTTATGTTAGAGACGATTTATAAATCGTTACCAATAGATTGATCTGTTGCAGTGTGAAGTAATTAAGGAAGAAAATATTGCAGAATCAAAAGTGGCTCTAATCTATGGTAAGATGAATGAATTGTCAGGGGCTTGTGTGAGAGTTTGTTTGATTATCCTAACTATGACATAATATTTTCGAGATGTTAATGAGCAAGACTTATTGCTATTTATCGACAATATGAAAGTGATATATTATATCTATATAAGAGAATTCAGTAGAAAAAACTTGTGAACTTATTTTATTGTCACCATCAAATTCTATTTGATATTTTAATATTAATTTTTTATAAAAATATCATATTGAGATTATTAAAAAAATAAGAAAAATTAAGAGAATTTTTTAACAACTTTAAGAAAATAATTAAAACTAATATCAAGTGTAACTGAGGGTGGCATGAATAATAAATAAATGTTTGATTAATCAAACAAAGTGCTAGACAAAACGTGGGCAATATTTTATTTAGTTATGTTTAAGACATAGGAAGTATAGTTGGTTTATGATTTTTTCTAACTGAAATATTGAATACTCGAATACCTGCTCGTTTCTGCTTATTATGACATACAGATTCTTAGAGTTTTTCTTTTAAATTTATGAGTTAATAGATAGATTTAACGTTAACTCAGTGATAATTGAATTTTATTATTAAGTAATTGTCCACAAAGCTAATAAAATTAATTTGAACTATAAGTATGACAACAAAAATAATACAATAATACAATAACGATGTTATAATATGTTTTTAGATACAATCCAACGTGTCGTACCATTATCGATTATCTGGTTAACCTAGTGATAGATACATATAACTATGTGTTATGTTATGTATTTCTCAAAAAACTATGTGTTATGTGATTTAAATTTGGTTAGGTCGGCTGTGTTAGGCCCAGGCCCAAGACGTTCAATCCATGCATCCACGGCTCATTCACAGGAGTTAGTCTCCCATGCAAACACAATGATCTACGTGAAGACCTAAACCTAGCGTCCACGGCATATATAAGGTATTATTCTACCATGATACAGGTACGACAATATAACCCTAGCCTTCTCTCTATTCTCAACAATTAAAACTGAGACAACATACTAACTTGAGCGTCGGAAGGGCCATCCGGGAACCAACCCCCGGTGTGCGTTTATCTGTTTTGCAGGTATTCAGAAGCCAAGATCACACAGCATTATGGATCCAAACAATGATGTTCAGCCTCAGCAAAATCTGACAGAACCAAGAGTCATTAATAAATAATATAAACAACGACAATATTATTAAATAATATAGTTGGTAAAACATACCATCAACTTATAAATAGGTTCTTTGGACATATTTAGCGAAGTTGTCAGTTGTCTGCGAGTCCGGTCTAGAATTTGATTTTTATGAATTTAAGTATTGAAGTTTAGGTCTGTGTATCTCTCATGAATTATGAGTACAAGTGGACGATGCAATATCCAGGTCTTAAAATTGCTCCTCACAATTCAAAATCTAGAAACCCTTGACAATTTGAAATATCAATAAGTTTGAAAAGGAAATCGGGTTGGTTACATGCACATAGGTCTGCTTATAAAATAAAATAATATTTTTTTTTGTTTTATTCAGGCTATCTCTTAGTCTAGTAACTACAGGGATTTAAATATGATACTTTGCTTAAGGTAAGGTAATAGTAGATCTGGTCACTATATTCTTATGTATTTATTGTAATTTTATTTACTTAATTATTTAATGTGTCAGTTTTTACTTATTTACTTTAGAACATATATTACTATTGTATTGTCGCATCTACATGTAGATTCATCAAAAACAGCTTTTTTATTATGTAAGAGTAAGGTTGCGTATTATTAAACTTTTTCAAACGGACTTCAGACTGGATATGATGATAATGTTGATGATGACGACTTTACTTAAGGTTAGATGACAAGAAGTTTAAAATACAACCTCATATGAAAAAATGACTCTTAGATTGCTTCTGTAAATTATCAAAATTTTTAGATTTCAATCGTTACTTATATAAAAAAAAACTACGATATTCACTCCATTAAGAACTTTACTATTAAAAGGTCACAAGTTAGAGTTATCTCTTTATATTGCATACGGTTATGAATAGCGATCACCATCAAATAAAATCGTTACTCCGAGGGAAGAATAACCTTTTAGTGAATGGAAAAGTTTGCCAGGTAAAATATGAAGGAAAGAAAGAGAACTACGCAAAGAAAAGAGACAGGACACGTGTGACACGGACACGGACACCAATGCTATAAAAGCAAAGTTTTTGCAGGTGAAAACTTGTCATGTGTTTGCTACGTTTCTACTAAGTGAGATTTTAATAAAATAATATTATTGTAAATGAATATATAATTCAGTCAAAGATAATACACAAATAGTGGTCCCGTCTTAGACGAATCCATTGTCGTAATTCGTGAATCCAAAAGTGGACCATAACTAGTTAGTCAGAGGTGTGCCAACCGGCGGGCCACGGCGGGCGGGCAAGCTAAAGTGGACCATAGCTAGTTAGTCAGAGGTGTGCCAACTGGCGGGCCACGGCGGGCGCATAAATAAACGGGGCAAGCTAATCATACACTTTCTCATCAACAGCTCCACCACAAAGAGGGAGAAATTAAGATAACAAAAGGTCAAGCTCTCAGAGATGGCAGCTCATAAGAATGGAAACTCTGATTCTTTCGTCAAGAAGCCTTCTATTAGGTTCACTAAGCTCTTTATCAATGGCCAATTTGTCGATTCTGTTTCAGGTTTCTAGCTTCTTCTCACCGTCCTCTTCCTTTACATTATACATATAGTTCATAGACACACATACAGCACAATCTTATTTCAGTCCTTTCTATATGTTCTAAGTGGTAGAATCTTTCTTTTACGTCCTTTTTCTATGTTTTCTTTCCATTTTTCAATTGGGATCACTCCAGTTGATTTTGATTTGATCAATCTCTTCTCTCATGTTAAGATATTGTTGTTGGTATCTTGATGTTCCCATTACAATTCAAGTTTCATCAATAGTTCAGTCTCTGACAGCAAACTCGTTCATTTTGACAAGAAGTGAGAAGTACTTTGTTATTCTCTTTGAATCGAAAGAAACAGCAAAGTCTTGAGTTAATTCTCACGACCTTTCTGTTAATTAAACTTTGGTTCATATCTTTTTGCTTCATGTGCAGTTTCAGGATTCATGTCTGTATATACATTCTAGAATTAATCTCTGATTAAGGAAACTATCAAACTCATAATTGGGTACAGGGAAAGTGTTTGAGACAATAGACCCGAGAAGTGGTGATGTAATCGCCAAAATTGCAGAGGGATCTAAAGAAGATATTGATGCGGCTGTCGCGTCAGCACGCAGTGCATTCGACAATGGTCCATGGCCCCGCATGTCTGGTTATGTAAGTTCTCTCTTTTCCTTTTTGTCTTCTTTTTATTTGTTTTCTATATCAGGTTGGTGACATCACGTGTCATTGTATATACCCATAGTTAACGATCAATTTGGACGTCTGAATCGCAATTATATTATATCGCAAATCCTTAAACAGTGAAAAATAAGTATTAGTTAACCTGCAAGGTTTAGGTTAGTAATTTAGTCGTTGCAGGTATTATTTCAGCTTCTTTTTCTTTGCATGTTACTTGTAAGAAATCATGTGTTCGCATAGATATAGTTTGTACAAGATAAGTATATTATATTCCACATCTTAAGCTTATATACTATCATTTCATGACCAGAAGGCTGCTTTAGATGAAAATACTTGGTGGCCCTATGGCCATGCTTTCAGAATAATAGTTAAAATATAGCGGAATTAGGTAACTTGTTAAATCATGGCGGATGGTCACATGATATAACATATAAGTTGTCAATTTCTAACGATAGTTTATTAATTGAAGGTGATATATATGAGATTATGTTTCATTAAATCTTATCCATATATTTATGTGGTCCTTACATAAATATATAAATGGGACTTAATGAAACAGGGTTGAAATAAAGAACTGAAATAAATGATTTGATGGAGATACATATGTGTACGTCATAGGTTTTGTGACAGATTACGACCTTTGTGAGGTATAGGAGCTCCAAAATTTTCATTTATTTATTTTGTGGTCATTGTATAATTAAATAATTATGATAGAAAAGGGTTAAAAAGAAAATTAAGGAAGGATGAAACCTAAAACACTTCAAATGCATCCGACCGAAAGCTCCTAAATTCTTCTAACACAATATTCGACAGTTGTAAAGCGTCCAGATACTTTGTATCCTAATCATGTTTTTTCACATGGTCTCATTCTGTCCATTCCAAATCCTCTAAAATCCATCCATGCGCCTAACTCTTGTTTAGCTATTCACACCCTCACAAATCCTTTCAAAAATTTCAATTGATCAGACAAATTTCAATTTTAAAATTTCAGAATCTTCAAAACCCTAATGTTAAATATACTTTCAATCTTAGTCGAATCATTTGATCACCAAAGCACCATAATCGCTATGTCTTGAAGCCTACCCATCACAAAATCAACAAAACAATAAGTTATAACCCCAATTTAAAGATAGATAGCATTTGAAAAAGGATTTAATTAAGATAGGAATTATAATTTACTCGTTTATTTATTAGCTTACAATGTCATGATGATTATTAATTCTCGACTGCTGGGCTTGTTTGACGTAAGCATACATATGGTAGCGATCACGACGTACTAGAATAGTAGTGATTTTAATTTACTTTGTTATTAAGTCAACAATTACTTGTAAGCAATGACGTAACACTAGCAGACTTGCTTCACCACAAGTAGCCAGTAAACCATTCCTTTCATTTTTAGGTTCCTCGTTTACGATATCAAATGAATAAAGAGATGATTATTTGAGTAGGCTTGTCTTTTTTCGATAAGTAAGTCTTAGGTATTAATGATTTTGTTTTTAGAATTGACTGCGAAGTGGGTTGGTAAGTAATTCTATTGTATAGTTTCTCTCTGCTGGCCTCCATTAATGATTATGCCGTGAGAACTACTACAACGTTGCAATTAATTAATGGAGTTAACTGTTAAGGCTATATCAATTGACACAAAACTATCTACACTTCACGTTAGATCGTGTGGATCCCATTTAACTTGATAAGAACTAGACTTAGTTTCTTCATTACCGAAGCAAAATTTATGCATTCTGCATTAATTCAGGATGCGGAGACTTGTAGAGACATGGACTTGGTGGTGCTGAGAAATGACATTTGATAAATGGTAGTCTGAACGAAAACTTCTAACCCTAATGTAGTGCTTCAGATAGAAAAAATACAAAAAATCTTTTATAATTAATTTGCTTATATGTCAGACAATGTATGAGAAGAGAATCAGACATTTGTATATCTTGATTGATATCAGTCAAGGGCACGTATTATGATGAAATTCGCAGACTTAATTGAGGAGCACATAGAAGAACTAGCAGCTTTGGATACCATCGATGCTGGTAAACTGTTCAGTTGGGGTAAAGCAGTGGACATTCCTTACAATGCAATGCTTCTGCGCTATTATGCTGGTGCAGCTGACAAAATTCATGGAGAAGTGTTGAAAATGTCGCGAGAGCTTCAAGGCTATACGCTCCGTGAACCCGTCGGTGTGGTCGGACATATCATCCCCTGGAACTTCCCTAGTAGCATGTTCTTCATGAAAGTTAGCCCTGCTTTGGCAGCTGGATGCACCATGGTCGTTAAGCCTGCTGAGCAATCACCCCTTTCTGCTCTTTATTATGCTCATCTTGCAAAACAGGTACAATCTTGGAAAACTTCTAGACATTTTTTATGTGGCATTGCCTCTATATATAGTTCGTGTTCCATTTCAATTGTTGTCTTATCTTCAATGTAAAAAGTTTTCCTTTCATTTAAATTTTTGTATGCTGAACAGGCTGGCGTGCCTGATGGAGTTTTAAATGTTGTAACTGGATATGGACCAACTGCTGGTGCTGCTCTTGCTTCCCATATGGACGTCGATAAGGTGACTCATGAAGGTTTTGAATTCTGATCGTTTGGACTTAACTGCATTCCGTTGCAGTCTCAACTGAAAACCCTAATCATAGAGCTGCTTGCAGTCCGCTATTTAAGTATTTGGTTTCTTTGAAAGATGAAGATGCTTAACAGATGGTTTCTTTGAAAGATGAAATGCTTAACAGATCAGTTTACTTGTTATGTTTTTTGAATTGGATTTCCAACTCAAAGCATTTCACCTTTGACCTTTCAGATAAGCTTCACCGGTTCCACAGAAGTTGGACGTAAAGTAATGGAAGCGGCTGCAGCAAGCAACTTAAAGCAGGTATCGCTTGAATTGGGAGGCAAATCACCTCTCCTGATTTTCGATGATGCTGATGTAAATACAGCTGCGGATCTCGCTCTTCTTGGCATTCTTCACAACAAGGCAAACTTCTTCCATCTTCTGCAAAGGCTTTCCTCTTACTGAATTAACTCTTTTCTTAGGAAACACAGTTGATGTAAATGCTCACCATCAACTTTCTTTCCTTCATATTCTCAGGGAGAAATTTGTGTAGCAAGCTCGCGAGTTTATGTTCAAGAAGGAATTTATGATGAATTTGTAACGAAGCTAAAGGAGAAGGTAAAAGAATGGGTAGTTGGCGATCCTTTTGATCCTACTTCACGCGTAGGTCCTCAGGTATTTTCCTTAATCATGGACTCGTATGATTGTTTATATTCCAGGATGGTAAACTACCAGAATGAATAAGAACCAAATTCATTCTTGCGCCAACCAACTGTAAATTTCACGCCATTCGCAGGTTGATAAGAACCAGTTTGATAAGATTCTATCTTACGTCGAACACGGGAAAAGAGAAGGTGCCACCTTGTTAACTGGTGGTAAGCCTATAGGCGAGATCGGATATTACATTCAGCCCACAGTTTTCACCGATGTTAAGGTAGCTGCTTATCCTTGAACTCCAGCAAATTCCTGGACTTTTAATTATAAAAGCTTTATTCTGATAAATGACTTTATCCCAATTTTGTGTTCAGGAGGATATGCTGATAGCGAAGGATGAAATTTTTGGACCTGTTATGTCACTAATGAAGTTCAAGTAAGTAATACATCGATCAAATGTAATATAAAACTTGAATTAGCTAGGGCAGTTTTTGTTTGTGTAGCTTAGACTCGAAACGTTTAATTGCAGAACTGTAGATGAAGCAATTAAGAGGGCAAATGACACAAGGTACGGGCTAGCTGCTGGCATTGTTACAAAGAATTTGGATGTGGCGAACACCGTATCGAGATCAATTCGTGCAGGCATCATTTGGATCAATTGTTATTTCGGTTTCGATAGTGACTGTCCCTACGGAGGATATAAGATGAGTGGGTTCGGAAGAGAGCTAGGAATGGACGCTCTTCACAAGTACCTCCATGTCAAGTCTGTCGTGACTCCGATTTACAATTCTCCTTGGTTATGAGATTATCGTCAAGAGGTCGAGAGGAGGCACTTCTTGAACTTGACAATAACAAAGTTGTACCGTGTTGTGGGTCTTTGACTTGATGATTTTACAAAAAATAATTTTTCTCACGGCAGTTAATATAAACTCATGTTTGTGGAGAACTATTGGGTGCAATTCTGATTTCATATGCTACAACTGAATTCATAGATCTGCCTTAAAAAGCCCAAGTCTTATAGACCTTCAAGAAGTCTAATGAAAGAATGCCAAAAGACCATCTAAACCATACAAAAAGTTAAATTCCAGTAAGTCTATTTAAATATAATTAACAAATCTAACAAAACCCAAACAATATAGGTAAATCAAACTAAAAATCAAGTACTTTTACGAATTCTAAAACTTAGTCCATATTAATTACTCAAGTTCTCAATTCACAAACATTCATAACTAACACGTTACTTTTGTTATTTAAAACACATTAACATTCTTAAATAAACTTCATTCCTTTAACCTATAAGTTTCAAATTAGATACTTTGTTATCTAATAACACCTTCTTTAAGTTATTACTTCAATTAAAAATCCAAATCTTATACAACCTTTAATGAACTTATTCCACATTAAACTAGGTTCATTTTAAAACTCAATTAAGTCCATTTAAACCATTATTAAGTACCTTAACCTCATATAGTCCAATAATTGTCTAAAACCAAAATTTTACACTTCCTAAGTACTTCTCACGATCTGGGAATAAGCCTCGTAGATCAAACAATCGTGGGATTTTATCCAAATTGTTTCCAGAACTTGACTTCTTTACTTCCATTCGATATATCTTCACCAAAGTCCATCAATTTCACTTCAATTCTACTTTATTCATACTTCAATACCTTATCAAACTCATGTCTAAACCAATTCAAAAATCATTCATTAAGTAACTTACAAATCAATATCCTTTACACATCAAAACTAAACTATAAGTTGTCATACAAAGATCATTTTTTCAGCATTCATTTATCATCATCTTAACACATATTTCAAACCAATTCACTTATCATAAAACTTGTAATACTACATGCTATCAAGTTAGCAATCTCTTACCTAATTACCTGCAAGTTCCTTCTTCAAGTAACTACCAAAACCAACCCTTCATGCAACCAAAGCACTTCCAAAATCTAGGTAGATGTAAGATGATCTTCACACTAAGATGATAATAACATAAAAGATAGTATAAAATAGCTTTCTTTATGCAATACCTTACAAGGATTCCAAGAAAAAATGATCCCAAAAACTCCAAAAGTTGAGAGGAAATGAGAGAGTTTTGGTGGAGAGAGTACAAGATAGTGAAGAATGAGCAAAACAGTTACCCCAGTAGAAACTTACCTCTTCCATTGCTAGGTGTCATCAAATTGTAACATGTGTCACTATGCATGTTCTTCATTTGTCCCGCACTGGAGCTGCCAAATGTCAACAATATAGTAAGCCATTTGTCTCTCACTTATTGCTGCCACTTGTCAATTTACTAACTATGCCATTTGTCAATGCATCAACTATGCCAAATGTCATTAACTCATAGGCTTAGTCATTCCAATTTTTATGTACTAACTTATCTGGCCACTCGACAAGTTTCCTAGTCCAAATATACATTTTAATACCTCAATTTTCTAATGGTATCAATTGATTCTAATTCACTAAGTAGGATCCATTAAACCCAAAATTCAAGTCAAATGCAATTCTCAATCATCTCACAATTTTTAACACCTATTATACACGTACTTTCATAACATGTAATATTACAATTAGGGTACAATTTGGGGCCTTACAGGATAGTCAGATAATTGTATCTGTGACATGTCTTGAATGTTTAGGAGAACCTTAAACTTATGGAAAACATTTCCATTCTACAAATAAGTCTCTCACTGGTACATTAACAACTAAACTCATGATTATAAAGCTTGATGGGTCGTAGAGCTTATAGGAATCTATCCTCGAGATGACAAATGTTATAGCAAACTAAAGACCCTGGGTATGATAGTTCTTGACTCCTTCTTAGTACAATCCATTATAAATTCGTTACCTCATAAGTATAGACCTTTTCAAATTAACTACAACACTCTGAAGGACAGATAGAATGTTGAATAGTCTAACCTGCTCATTTAGGAGGAAACAAGTCTAAAGAATCTAGGAGTTCATTATATTAACCTTTTGGGTCAAAGAGCTAGCAAGATCCATATGACAAAGGCCAAGAAACTTTAAAAGAAAGTGCCTACTAAAGTGGCACAGGTTGTTGCCAAATGTCATTTTTGTAAGAAAGAAGGACACTATCAAAAAGATTGTTTAAAACGTAAACCTTTGTTCAAAAAGAACAGTACATCTAACCATTTTGTATTTTCCAAACTAAACTTAACTAAAGTTCCTCTTAATATTTGGTGGCTTGATTTTGGAGCTACTACTTAAGTTTCCAAAGTGATATAAGGATTTCTTATAATCCAAACTATAAATCCAATTGAGAACTTTCTATTCTTGGAAAACTGTAAAGAAGGTCCTAATTGAAGGCATATAGACTTATTGTATAACAATAAAAACTCTCCTTTTACCTTCAATTTATAGAAACTTAATTGTTGTTTCTAAACTTAATGAAAGTGGGTTGATTTTTAAATTTGGTGATGGTTGTTTCAGTTTATTTAAACATAATTATGTTATTGCTTTTGGAATTCTTATGGACGTTTTTATATAAACTCCTTATTATTTAAGCTATTTTTATCTTTATGCAATTCATTTATCTTTATCTCATAAGTAAGTAATCCAATTAGCTCTGCTAATGGCAAGGTGTTCAAACTTTTTAATTTCTTATATGAACATCACATTTTCCTTCTTCCAAGTCTTTACTGGTAAGAAATTTCTTCACCAATTTAAGATTAGACAAGTCATTTCAAGACCTTTAAGAGCATTAGTAATAAAAATGGACTAGTTTTTCTATGTCAAATAGTTCATATTATTGCATTAATAAGCTTAAGTCAGTGTCTTTATCTATGATATCAAGTATATGCTATATCCATGGGTTATTTCATATATAGACACCTATTAAACTTATTTACGCCTAACCCATAAAAAATTTTATACTACTTTGCTATTTAATGCATTGAATCTCTTATCATTCTTATTAACTCATGCATATCCTTTTTTTCTTTAGTCTTCACTTTATCTATAATTATAAATTTCATTATGATAGAAGGATCATCCTTTAGAACTCTCCAAATATCAATTCTTTTGGGTAAACGAAAGTGTTCCATTATAGTTTTATAATACATGTCGTTGTCACCATCAAAAAAAGGGATTTACCTAATAGATTGGCTATCTTAACTAAAAAAGTTATAAAAAATATGTTACATTGATATTTGCTAAAGTTTTGCTAAACACTACATAAAACGAATGAGATCCTCTATAATATTAGTTGTTGCTTCTTGAATGAGAATTATGCTATCTCTCTTCCTTCAATAGGCAAGAGGAACCATCCTTACAACATCTTCTTTGTCACAGATGAAGGGAAACCCTTACATTTATCTTCCTTTTTTTAACAAGTGAAGAGGAACCTTTTACAATGTTTATTACTCAATTGATCCCGCAAATGCTCAAGAACAACTTAGAAACTCTCTTCTTGATCATATAATATAGTAAAGGTTCATATCAAGATCACACATACGTTTATATAAAGAAACTCTCTCAAACTCTCCTTAAGATTCCATTTAGAGCCTAAGATCCTTCCCACAACTTGTATTATATCTATTTTCATTACAAGCAACCAAATATACTTGTCAAAGTTTGAGTAATTATATAATGGCTAGGAATAATGACCTTGGTGGACCTAACTTTTTTAATCAACCAATGACTGATAATTTGATCGACCTACTATCAACTTATGTCTTAGCATAAAACATTGAAACCTTATTAAATTCTAATTTTCTAGAGTTCTGTCAACTTATATCAGTCGATATCTAACCAAAATACAATACACATACATCAAACACTTACTAGGTCAACTTATGTCCTTTCTAAAACAACATTTAACATTCAAAACCTAACATAGATCAACCTATCTCCTTTATAAGTTCACTTAAGTCACTCTAAGCTACTTTTTTTTTTAATTCTCAATTTCTTTCAAGGATCAAACCAAATCTTTAGATAAGATCTTGATTTATAACTATTTTAAAAGTTCCCTAAAAGTCATTTGATGCATCAATAAGGTTTCACACAATGAAATATGTTCATGAAATATCTAGTCCTTCTTAGACCACTAAAGTTACAAATATATTGCAACATCCTACCACTTGACCTTGAAACTGCAAATTTGGCAATTATGAGTTATATTGAGGTGTGTTTCATTCATTTAGTTGGCCCATTAACCTTTACCTGAAGTGTCTTCTTTTACCTCTAGAATGATTGAGGTTTTCTTTCCTCGCATAAAGATCCAAGTTGTCGTGGTTACTTTTTGTAATACAAGGTCCATATTCTATTAAATTTGCTAAAGGGACCAGGCATCTCTTTTCAATTGAAAGGGATGTAGCGCAGCTTGGTAGCGCGTTTGTTTTGGGTACAAAATGTCACGGGTTCAAATCCTGTCA
>JANITX010000009.1:54542790-54555756 GCA_027564395.1 Erythroxylum ulei | reverse complement strand
CGTTTAGGCCCAAATACCGGGAATGTCATGTATGCATGTACAGATATTTTTCATGTGCAAAATTCTACTGTTCACAATCACCAGTATACAGGAACAATCCTAATTAGTCCCACTTACTCTCATCCTTTGCTAAATTACGATTTTACCCTTCCGGTCGGAAGTGGGATGTTACAACTGTAATTGGAAGGAGTTGATTGCAACCCTATAGATAGGATGACATAAATCTCCTAGATTAGGGTCAAACCTAATAGAGAAATTCACAGTAATGCAATCCTATAAAATTTAACCTGAGTAATTCAGTTAGAAACCATAGGATTAGTCGTTAGCAGACTCAAGGTCAGCTATTAGCATACCATAGGAGTCTCCACGGTCCAATAAATCATCAAAACAATTGTATTATAAAAGGCCAATCTGTTAAGGGTTTAGGGAGATTCGAAACCTAGATACTAATTACTCGATATCGATAATTTCCTAGCGGTTGCTAAATTCTTTGTTCAATTTTGTTACTTATTTTCTTCTACTTGCCTAGTTTTAGTTTCTTTTAATTAAAAATCTAAAATCAATCCTTAGGCTAGATAATAAGGGAAGGGTAAGTACTAATATTCAGTCTTCGTGGGATTGATCCTTACTTGCTGGTACTAGCTATAGTTACATTGTGCACTTGTGGTTATTACAATATTGACTACTCAAAATTAGTCAATCAAGTTTTTGGCATCGTTGTCAGGGCTTTTGATATTAGGAAAGCCATAATGCTATTACTTTATTCATTTTCATTTTATTTTCTTTTATCTTTGATTTTATTTTAATTTTGTGTTTTGAATTTATTGTATCTTATTGTATTTGTGGCTTATTAATTTAATTATCTTTTGAATTTCTCTAGTTGATCTTGAGTTTGTGGTTTATTGTAGAAATTACGATTCATTGCCATAGCCACAACTCACAATGGAAGGATGGAGTAGACAAAACTTTTGTCGAAGCCAGAATATGTCTTCGCGATCTATATCATCACTATATTAGAGAGAGGGGTGTTCTCACTTTTTTTCAGAGCCGCAACTAATGTTTAGGCCATGTCTCGAAATTGGTGGGAGTTATCATGTTGGACCCCGCTTGGTTCCTGAGCTCAACACTTGGAATCATGCAACGTGAGCTTATTACCCTGAAGGGTTATTTTAGTGAAATCTTATAACAATCGTCGATTCATCTTTATGCTCTGATACCACACATGTTGGACCCCGTTTTCGGAAGCGAGCCTCTTCCTCTGATGTCCTAAAAGCGTGTGCTTGTTACGTTGTAGGGTTATTTTTACATTATTCAAATCACATGCTCAATCTAATATCAAACTCACTTAAGTATCATCTATACTTAAGGTTCATGTCTCAATAAAACCATTATAATCACAAAGTCCTTTCTCCCATGGTCACATTCAGTTTTTTTTTAATTATCATTTCAGGTCAACATTACATGTTCTTTCTGACCACGAAAATGACAAAATTTGGCGAAACTTGTTCTCCATAGTCTTAAGTTTCTAATGAATCCAAAATCATTCCATTTGGTTCAGAAATTTGAAAGTTAGGGCCCAAACATTTTCAGACTACTATTAAATTGATACAGTATACTATACCCAACTCCCATCTAGAAAATGAAAGCCTTAGGGAATGAAAAAAGTTCAATTACTTCATATCACTTGTAGCTCTATATCTCTAGATTATTTTGAAATAGAAATCATCTCATTCGGAGCTCTACAGATTAAGATATCATCAAAATAGCTGAGCATGTTCAGTAAAATATCAAATTCATACCCTTCCAACCCATACCATTACTTTGATTGAATCAATCCTTTTCAAATAAACAGCCAAAAGCTATAAAATTTCATGGAGAAGTGAAAAGAGATGTGTTAGGAATCTATTGGTCCAAGACTCACCTCATTTGGAGGTCGGATAACAAGGTTATGGCCGAAGGAATCAAACAAGGTTTTGTCCTCAATCATATTGAAGCTATCTTGGGGTAATTGGCATACCTTTCACTAGAGATGTTGGATTAAGATTCTATTAGGACGGTTTGAAAGAGACCTTTGAGATATACAACTTTCATGAAGACCTAGAAGAGAGATTCTGTCATTTTGAGGGTCAAAATTTGGCCAGGCTATAGGCAAGAAGAAAGGTCAGACAAAACCAAATGAAGGGTCAGACGATTTGGGACAATTGGCATAACTTTCTATATAGATGTAGGATGAAGGTCATTCTTGGATATGTTAAAATAGGACTCATAGATCTACAACTTTCAAGAAGACCTTGAGATAGATTATGTCATCTAGAGGGTCAAAATTGGACCAAACTATAGGCTAGACGAAAGGTCAGACGAAACTAGACGAAGGGCCAGACGATTTGGGACAATTAGCATAACTTTCTCTATAGATGCCGGATCAAGGTTATTATTAGAAATTTTGAAACAGGACTCATAGATCTACAAATTTCAAGAAGACCGTGAAGATAGATTCTATCATATAGAGGGTTAAAATTGGACTAAAGAGTAGGCCAGATGAAGGGCCAAACGATTTGGGACAATTGGTATAACTTTCTCTATAGATGTCGGATCAAGGTCATTCTTGTACGGTTGGAAAGAGAACTTATAGATCTGGAACTTTAAAAAAGACCTTCAAGATAGATTATGTAATCTAGAGGGTCAAAATTGGACCAGACAATAGGGTAGACGATTCAGTTTACAGTGGACCAGACGATAGGGTAGACGAATTGGGAAAATTGGCATAACGTTCTCTTTGGATGTCCGATCAAGGTCATTCTTAGATGGTTTGAAAGAGAACTCATAGAAATACAAATTTAAAGAAGATCTTGAAGATAGGTTCTGTCATCTAGTGGGTCAAAATTGGACCAGACGATAGGGTAGATGATTCAGTCTACAGTGGACTAGACGATAGGGTAGACAAATTGGGAAAATTATCATAACTTTCTCTAGATATATCGGATTAAGGTCATTCTTGGACGATTTGAAAGAGAACTTTAAGATCTACAACTTTTATGAAGACCTTGAAGGTATATTTTGTCATTTATAGGACTGAAATTGGACCAGACGATATAAGATGAATAGTACCCAGAATGAGTTTATGAACAGTGTATAGAAAAAGTTTCAGTCTACACTCCTGAGCATCTCCACTTATAAGGATCATAACTTTCGATTCCGATGCCCAAAAATTTCATACTATATACCGTTAGAAAGTTAGAAAGATAATCTACAACTTTCTAGAAAGCACTTTTGCCTAAATCAGCCTAGATTAATCCAGATTTTCCCCTAAAGTCAGAACACAAAATTTGCCCCTTTGGATGATTTTAAATTTGCACTGTACAAACTTAGGATGTCCTGAGCATAACCATTCAACTACCAAATTGACTTCACTAAACTCTCAAATCTCAACTCATTTGCCTCATTGCATTCCACTATATCTCATCAGTCATAATTCCTATCTTTCTTTTCCATGACATCTCACTTATGTATGTGTGTGTGTGTATATATATACATTACATCATTGTCCCAAAATCTCAAAATACAAAATAAGCAGATTTGGAGTAATTTCCTTATGCTCTTAATCACTTGATCTCTTAGCTATTACCTGAAGATGGGCGAAAAAGGGAGTGAGCTTGAAAGCTTGTGGGTAACAGTTTATAATGGAAAATAAGTAAAACCTTTGAAAACCTTTACTTGTCATAGAAAATTCTTATTGAAATCCATAAAGTACATTTTTCTCAAATTCTCATCATGTAGTCAAATTCACAATTACAAAACTTGAATGCATTAAACTTGTTAACATATCATGAACACATAAGCACATTGAAATGGTTTAGGTAGATCCAAAACAGAACGTACTGCACATTTCCCGTAAAGGTCTTGTGTAGCCGTGAATAGAACGTACTAATGAAATCACATATAATGGTTTTGCGTAGCCGTGACTTATGAGAGTTCATAAAGGAGCTCCATGCCACTAGCGGGCAGGCGGGAGAAGCCTTTTGTCAAAGTGCACTTTACTTAACTTAGGAGACCACCACAAATCCACATAACGCATATTTCATACTTGTAAACTTGTTGCCCAAAATGACACTTTTTCGAAACTTGTTTTCATAAACTTGATATCTTTTCAAAATCATTTCCATTTTTTATTTCATAAATCATTCACACAATTCATATACTAAACATGTAGCACTTTCTCAAAACATTTAAAAAGCAATAAACGCAATACTTATGATGCAATTTAAATCATTTAACTTTCTTGATTCAAAGAAAACATTAGTGGCTTATTTACTCTATTATAAACATGTACCCACCTTGAATTTCTTGCTTAAGAACTTGCTCAAAATGCTTAAAATTAACCACTTCCCACACTACTTGCTGCTTCAAGTGAAATTTTTCCATCATATCTAAGGTTTGTAGTTCTTGATTGACTCATGCAATCTCTAAAATTAATAATTACATATTTAAAGCTCAAATTGCTTCCTTTTAAAATATTTGGAGAAGAAGATATTATTGAAATCCCTTAGTATCATCCAAGGTGATCTAATCCCTGAATGAATAACTTTCAACTTATTTTAGAAAGGGATTCTTTGAAATGCATGATTAATAGTATAAACAAATGTAAAACAAATAATAATTAGGCTTAGGATGAGATTTTAAGGAATGTGGAAGAGTTTAACTAGTTTGTAGAATTCTTAATTTGGTAGGGTCAAAAGAAATCATGAAATTATGTTGCGCTTTATGCAATAACGACCCTTGAATTGGTTTTCTACTAGTTATCTCCATTATGATTGATGCAGCTCCTTTAATTGGGTATTATTGTTAGTTCCTTCAATTGTCAATTGGTGTTTGGTCTTGTTTATATTCTTATGACTTAGTGATCTTTAATTTGAGTTGCTCTATACTTTTGAGCATCATTTTCATTTTTTTGTGCTATCTAGGGATTAGGTGACATTTGTACATCATGTATCTTGTATGTATGGATACCTGATTATATATACACTTTCCAAGTTAGTTGATTTATTTGATATTAGTGTAATTTTAGTTAAATCTTCTAATTTTATAGGATAAGAATTTAACGCAGCATTTGATGATATGTAAATTTATGGCAAGGAATTATTATAGGAAGTTTTTCTTTGCTATCCTTATTCCTTTTATTAGAAAATAAGGCTCTGGCATAACTAGCTTGATATGAACTAAAATTAATGGGATTGATATATATTGACCAAGCTTTGGATTGGGTTCAAGCTTTTTAAAAAATTAAGCTTTTGAGTAGGCTTAGGCTTAGGATCCATAACCTGATCCACCCTAGCATGCACCTTTCAAAAATATAAAATGGTGTTGTTTTATTAATTGATGAATGCATAATCCATAGTGGAGCAATCCTCTCACCATAATTATATCCATCTTTCTCTTCTCTCCTCTAACCTTTGTTGCTACTATCTACCTACTACCTAGTCAAGTCACAGCAGTGCTCCATTTAGAGTAAAGGAAGAACCTTTTAGCACATATGGGATCAATATTATACAACTTAGTCAATTTATCTAAAGTTATAGCTTCCTTTTACAGTAATAAAGAACCTTACTAAAGTCATGATCCATTTGGAAGCTCCTACTTAAAAAACCTTAAAAGGTAGTAAAGCAATGGAGCAACCATATAAAATTGAAGAAGGGAGGTATGTCAAACTTTCACAAAGGGTCTGACACTATTTCTATAATTGAAACGGTAACTAAATGACAGTATCAATAGAGGGAAAATCCTGTCTAATTTAGTTATTAAAAGAAATCACTAAATTTTAAAAACTTGAGGTAAATGAGACTTAGTATAAGGTTTAGAGACATGATAGATATAAGGAAATAATGCACATAAACCTCTGAAGAGAGCTTGATAGTAGCTAAAAAACACTTAAAAAATGAGAGTAGCCAAAAAAAACTAAAAAATGATAGTAGCTAAAAAACACTAGCATAATCTAAATAGTCTGGCAAGAACCTGTCAACAGTCCAAGAGAAGAAAGATGAGTTAAGGGTAAGGAAGACAAATGGAAGGACGGATGAGAGAAGGATCAAAGTCTATGCTTAATAAGAAATTCCATTTACCACTAAGAATCCTAGAGAGGTAAGAGCTTCTTGATATATGACTATTTTGTTAACTTACAACCTCAATTCTTAGAATTGCTTCAATATGCCTAGGTATTATATTTGAAATATGTGTGAACAAAATTTTTCAGGGTAGAAATATCTACATTATTACTATTAATAATTATAATATCACCAACAAAAGTTACCAATGAAAAAAAATTTGATTGTTAGTAGGATACATAATAGTCACAATTACTTCTTAAACTTCTTTAATAAATCTTTTAAACTAACCAAAAGGACTTTGGTTTAGTTAATGTAAGGAATTTTGGAATATATAAAGCTTTTTAGTTTTATCCATGTAATATATCCTACCTATTGCTCAATATGTACTCTTTGAGGTCACCATAAAGAAAATGTGTTTTTAACATTCAACTAGTGTGAGGTTCAATATCAATGGCCTCATCAAATTAAATAAATGAACATATGCACATTTGAAACTAGGAATGAAGTGTCACACAAATCAAATTCATTAATTTGAGCATATTGTTTAGTAACTGAGCAAGCACTGAAGCATATTACTATACCATTAAACTTATCCTTGATCACTGAGACCTACTTGTAAGCAATAACCCATTTGCTTGTTGGAATGTTTACTAATTCCCAAGTATCATTTTCATTCAAAGTTTCCATTTCTTATTGCATAGTAGTTTGCAAACTAAGATGAGATAAATCATCACAAATATAAGTAAACACCGAGATTCTATCTATAAATGAAGCGAAGAATATAATAAGTGGTTAACAAATATAAATAAGAAAATGAGATGACAACAGTAATATTTACCTTTTGAAATAGCAATATGAAAGTTAAGACTAGGATCTTCAAACAAAGGAGTAGGTGAAAAAAAAGAGTTAAATGAATGAGACAAATGAGTGTATTCTTGAGTAATAAATGGTTTAGTGGTTTCAGTATGTCATAATATCTTCTTCTACTTCAACTTACAAAAATTATGGAAGACTTCAAAAGAATGAGGTTCATTAAAAAAAAAGAAAAAAATTAGCAAAGACTAAATAAAGATCCAAAATAAGAATACAACACTGTTAAAAAAAATTTATGGTCAAGAATATCTTAATAAAACACATTTTAAAGATTAAAACTAATTTAGAAACATGTAGACTAGCATCTTAAACAAAAAAATGTTTATCTCAAATTACATGATTCTTTAAGGGATTGAGATGTAAAGGAACTAGTAAGAAAATGTTTAAATCAAATTACATGATTCCAACCTCTACACACGATCTTAGTGCTATCACTGAAATTTTTTTTCCCATCTCTTTGCCACATTCTCTTTATTTTGTCTTCGTCTTTCTTCAGTTCTCACCCCACATCTTCCTCTCTTTGCTACTATATTTAGCTTCAATTTTCTATTTTCTTCTTTATTTATGTCACTGTTACTATCTCAACCACCCTTTACCATCAATGGTAAAACATCTCTCCTTTTCTCGTGACATTCACACTAGCTTTCTCTACCAACAAAATAAATATAACTTATAACTAGTGTTTTTTGCTACACAAAGTTGTTGCTAGTCACTCTTAATCTTTGCATTTCTCTTCCTCATCACCAAAAACATTGTCAGTCACTCCCATTTGTTGAACCTACTTAAAACAATCACTTCTAGTCACTATAACTCTCATAGAGCCACAAAATAAAAGAGAGAAGAACACTGATAGAGATATAATGATTTATTTAGGAGATTCAAAATTCAGTTACATTCCTTTGTTATATATTATCATATACTTACACACACACACACATACACACACAAACACACACACACACACACACACACAAACACACACACACACACACACACACACACACACACAAAATATTCACTTGTCTCTTAATCTCCTTTCTCTAGTTTCTTCGTTGATGATTATTTTATGGTTTAATATCTTTGTTAAATGTTTGTCTATCCGTAGCTATAAACTACCCATTTCAAATGTTTATTTCTTATAGTCATTAATAAGGTTTAAAAATGTTTAATATTGCGTTGATTCATTTTATGATCTTAAGCATTATAGGTTGTTTCATATGTCTTATTGTTCATTTTCTTGTTTATTTAATGTTTGGTTTGTCTGATTAAATTAAAGGATTGAAAAAATGTTTCTTTTTCAATTTATACTTAGAATTTGTTATTTTCTGGTTTTGTGCTTTTTGGTTTTTTTTGTTCATAGATCTTTAAAATTAGTCCATTTATTTTATATAGAAAATTAGAATTTAATTTATAAAAGCTAAGGCTTGTGTTATGTTTTTGCCTAATAAGTGCAAAATCGACTATGTTCTTATCATGATTTTGAGAGCATTTTGCTTTTATTTGGTGACTTTTATATGATTTAGTACTTAATGTGATTCGTATTTTATTTGGAAGCCTTGTTTTGGTTCTCCAATAAAGAAGGAATGAATTCAACCGAGTTAGAGAAATTTAAACAAGTTTTAAAGTAATTTTAGATGAACACAAGTTAAACATAGACTTATATTTAGAAAATGGTTTAAAAACAAACCTATCTTTCATTTTGTGAGGCTAGCAATCCATTTGAATTCTTCAAAAACCTTTCATTTAAAGGGACACAACTTCAAACTAGATAAGTATTCATAGCTTTTAGACTCGTGTTCCTAAAATGAACCTTTTAATGCATGATAAATGAGCTACTAAGCTAATACAAGCACAATATGGAATTGTGTTAGAAGTAATTTTTATGTAAATTAGGATTTTGATAAGCTATTAAGAGCACAAACCTAGCACATGTCCTTATTAGACTTATGCTGGTCAAATTTTTAGAGTTTTCTTTAGATTAAAAGGAGAGACACATAAGCAATTATAGAAGAGAGTGATAGAGAGACTAAAAAGAAGTCATTAGGGCTAAAATAAGGAAATTTAGGGAGAAGAATGGAGCAACATTGGAGATAAAGTTTAAGATCCCATCAACACCCAATATGGAACTTTAAGATTTCAAGCAACCATATGAGCACTTTCTTTTTATTTTATGTCTTTCTTGATTGATGTTGGTCTTCTTTACTTTAACATGAAGTAAATTGGAACATAGGTTTATATAGGAAAAACCCTAGAACTTTTGTTTTGAATTGATTTCTTGATTTAATAAAAAACTTAGGTCTTATTGTAAATCGTTTATGACTACTTATTGTGATTGAACCGAAATATGTTTAACAATTTGACTCAACTTTAGATTTTATATATAAGGATTGAGAAATCATATGTATGAATATATAATGGTATAAATAATAAGAGTTGCATAGAATCATAGAGATAAAACCATGTAAATCATTTATGTTAGAGTGAAATCTACTAAAGAAAAATGATAAAGTGAATTAATGTGGTTTTACAATTTTAATTAGAAAAAATTTCAATTAGTCAACTTAATGATAAGGGTTATATGCTTTAAGAAAGAAAATAGTTATAATTTTGAAACTTCTACTAGTCTAAATCATTTAATCAAGGTAAATTTAAGCACATAAATGTTCTAGGTAGATTTTATATAGATCTCATTTATCTATTGGTTACTTTAATCTTGCTCATTACTCTATTTTTGTTATTCTAAATTAGTTATTTTTAATTTTTTTATCTTTTCTTTTACAATCAATCATATGTTTGTTAGATTAGATAATAAAAAATAGTTAGTACTAGTACTTATAATCCTCGTAGAATCGACACTTGTATTGACCTAAACTAGACTATAAGAAGGATAAGTGTACTTGCATACTGATCTTTAGCATAGTTTTTGATATGATACACATTATCATGATCAAGCTTTTGGCGTTGTTGTTGTAAACTAGAATTTTAGGAACATTTTGTTTTTATTAATGTAATTATTTTTTTTAGGACTTTCTTTCTTGATCTAGTGATTGTTTGTTAAATTTCAGGATTTAGGTACTTGACCAAACACAATAGTAACACATTTGGGATAATGCACTATAGGGCATTATGCTACCTGACTATGATATAGTCTGGCATTATTAGGCTAAATATAGAGGGCAATAATTTTGAGATCAAGTTTAACTTGATTTAGATGGTAAAACAATTTGTACAATTTAATAGGCTATGAGATAAGGATCCAAATGCACATCTTATAATTTTTTTGAAGATTACAAAACTTTTAAGATTAATAAAGCATCATAGAATGTGATTCATTAAATTTGTTCACTTTTACATTGAGGGATAGAGAAAAATTATAGCTGAAATCTTTTTCTAAAGGATCTATCACCACTTCAAATGGACTTGGTAAAAAGTTTTAGCTAGTTATTTTCCCCTAACATAAATATTGAGATTTAAGAATGACATCTTCTCCTTTTAACAATTATAAGTTAAGACATTATATTAGATATGGAAGAGATGGAAGAAGCTATTGAAAAACTGTATGCACTTTGGACTTGATTTGGGATTATATATCCAAACAATTTAAAGTGAATTGGGTTATCTAACTAAGCATAATTAAATGATTCATCTCCAGGTTGGATTACAAATTTTAAAAATATGAAGGAATTGCAAGAGCTTATTAAAAATTTTATAATAAATAATTAACATATGGAGAAGCCATCCCAATTTTACATGGAACAATCAAACTCCACCCAGATTTTAACAATAACAACAACAAGAAAGGAATGTAAGCCTTGAGGAGCTTCTGAAGAAATTTATTACTGCATTTAAGGCTAACTTTTAAACCATTAAAGTGTCTCTTTAAAATAAAAAAAGATCTATCCATAACTTGGAAATTCAAAGTGGACAGCTTGCTAAGCTTGCCTTCAAAGACAGCCTAGTACTCAAGAGGGAGTAAATGAAAGCAATAACTTTGAAGAGTGGAAAGGGACTAAAAGTTAAAAGAGAAGGAGAAGACTTCTATACAAGAAAAGTAAGGATGAAAAGAAGAAGAAAGAGAAAGAGGATCTAAATAAGGAAATGGTCAAAGAGCATTGGCCAAGAATTCCATACCTAAGCAGACTTAAGATAAATAAGAAAGAAAATAAATTTTGTAAGTTTCTAGAGCTTCTTAAATAATTACATATTATCATATATTTCATTGAAGCTCTGTGGCAGATGCTAAAGTATTCAAAATACTTAAAGGATATCCTTGTTAATAAGAAAAGGATCGAGGAATTATCGATGGTGATATTAAGTGAGGAATGCTCTACCATCTTACAAAACAACTTACCCCAAAATATCAACGATCCAAGGGTTTTTACTTTCCTTTGTAATATTATAGTTTTTTAATTGAAAGGGAATTAGCATATTTAGGTGCTATTATCAATTTGATACCTAACAACATGTCTAGACTCGACAATCAGGCCCAAGCCTAGCCTAGCTTAAGTCGAAGTTAATGAGCCATGCTTGGTCAGGTTCAAGCTATCTAGGCTCGGCCAAGTTCGAGGCCTGACAAGTATAAGGAAAAAGATATCATTTAGTAAAAAGTGACGTCGTTTTCTATTTTTAATTAAAAAATTGGGTAGGACTTCAGGCTACTAGTGTAGAGCCCCCTTACCGTAAGATACATAACGGAACACCCTTAGGACATTCCAGTACATATCCTACGATAATGGTATGCTACAATCAATCACTACATTCACTTCACATGGCATCATATCTTTATTCACTTATAAAGCATCATAAGAAAATCAAAATATTTTAAAAACCAACTTTTTCCTCATTTCATTTCATAAAAACCAAAAGTCTACAATGTGTCTTTCAACATTCCCTATATGTACGTCATTATAACCTAATACAAAAGTGCTATGTGAAAGAGGAAAATATACAAAATCTGTCTAATCTGTCCAAAAATTTCAGCTGACCGACCTTTGAGCCATGACTTCTCTTCCCAAATCACAATCTACATGGCTGGTAGAACCTCTCAGTAGCTAAAGTCGTCTATCAGTCCTGAAAATTCAACGTTGCAATTTTGGTGAGTTTTACGAACTTAATGAGGTAGCCATCATCGATGGTTCACTCAATTCATGCAACACAACATTTCACATAACATAAAATTCACAACTTTGCATTTTTGCATAAGTATCACATACCACATTTACATTTAAGAGCAAATCAATTTGGCATTTCAAACAATCAACATACTTGTTAAAAATGCATATGAAATGCTCATAAGAGTCTTTTTCCTATTATTACATGGTTGTGACCGAGTGCCTAAACTGTCCCGTATCCTTTTTGGATACTGAGCTCATTGATAACTATCCCTTATCCGGTGAGGATACAGGGCTCATTTTATATAGTAAGCCTTAGGCTCTTAATCACTTTCTGAGCTCGAGACTCTTTTCACACTTTGAGCTTTAAGCCCCTTTTTGATGGCTACTCTGGTCACAACTGCCATTATTTGATTGTGCATTCATGTATGGAATGCCTCTATCACAATCATTTATATTATGAAGCACCTTGTTCATCACATTTACATTCAAGTAGCACTTTAATATCCTAATAAAACATCACAATCATCGGACCTTCATTGTCTGAAATCCAACAATCAAGACACATTCATTCGACAATTCAAACATAATTTAATTCATACATTTAATTAAGTGAGACCGTCTAGGTTATTCGCAAGTTGTTCCTGAAGCTAATTCTTGGAAGTTCTGGCAACGTCTGGAGGTTGACGTTTGATCGCGGCTCTATCGTTTCGATCTTAATATTGATCATTGGAAGCCGGTCAAAAATAATAAATTCCAAGATTGCAGGATAGGTTGTAACCTTGGGTCGTCTCTCTAAATCGTAACCGATGAAAAAGGTTTAAGCTAGCCTATAAGTCAAAAATGCAATTAAAGTTGATAAAAGAAAGGGGGTTTTGCAA
>JANITX010000009.1:54523822-54540744 GCA_027564395.1 Erythroxylum ulei | reverse complement strand
GCTAATCGGGAAACAACCCCCGACGTGCCTTCTTTGTTTTGCAGGTACATCCACGTTGAAATCATCACAAGAAGCAATCAACTCATGGAGCCAAACGGCAACGTTCCGTTCTGTCAGAATCCTGCAGAACCAGTACTAAATGTTGACACATCATTAGAAACAACGCAAAGGTAAATATAGAAGTAGAAAAGTTAGTTAGGTGTTTCAGTGATAGTGGTGTGTGAGATGAAGAGTGAAATGTAAGTAGTTGAGTGTAAATAATGTAGTTTTGTATATAGGCTAATAAGGAGAACAATGTCGTGTAAACAATATACATGTTACGTTGTAATTGGCTACCATCAGCAACGATTATTATAGTTGTTATTATAACCTTTGGTGTGGAGGGGAAACTTTTAACGAATAATAGATATTGATTTTCTCTCTTTAGATCTTCTTCTCTTCAACTTCTCTCTCTTTTTTTTTTTTTGACATTCTCTTCAACTTCTCTTAATCTCTTCTTTCATTATCTCTTTCTTGGATATTTGCAATCCCTAAATTCTCAAGTTAGATATTCAAGAATTACTTATAACAAAATTGGTATCAGAGCTTCATTCTGGACCACTGTTGAAGTTGCAAAAATGTCGAAAGGCACTTGAGGAAAGGAATGGAGATGTGTGGCAGAAGGCTTACAAAGTCTGATTCAAGAATTAGAAGTAAGGCATGAACGAAACATATAAGAGTTAAAGGAGTGGACTGCTCAGTTGTATCAAAAGGAGCACGTCAATTGTGGTGTATGCAGAAGTACTGATCAGAGAGTTCCTGAAAATGGAAATGGTGATGGTTGCTATGGGGGACACCAGTTCCTGCACAATGTAGTAAGATAGAGTTACTAGTATTAAAGGAAGAAAATCAAGGTTTTGAAACCCAAACCGGACATCGAATCGGAGGTCTTACTGATCACCGGTTTGATCAGTTCAACCACCGGTCGAACCGGTGTGACGTCATAATTATGCAATAATTATATTTAATTATATATAATATTAGTAATATTAAAAAAATACAAAATATACCAAATAATATAAAAATATTAAAAATTCATTAAACCAGTGGTCTGGTTCGATCGGTCAATTGACCGGTTCTCACTGGTTCAATTAGGGACCGGTTTTTAGGAGTGAACCGGACCGAATAGCCATCTGGTCACCGGCCGGTTCGGTCCGGTTTTTAAAACAATGATTCTACCACATCCTTTTGCACAAAATTTGTAATATTAATACTTCATTAATATTCTTCTAATCCTCATTTTTCAACTGCAAAATCTTAATAATATCATTTTTTGTATTGGGCTCCATATGTTCTCCCCAATACTATTCATGAGGAAAATAGGTCTTCATTTCTCATATATTCATAGATATTTTCAAGATATAATCATTATAATTACAACATTTCTCCAACATATCCATTCTAGACCAAAATTATGGCCTCCACCCATTCTTCCAAAAAAATAATAAGACTGATGAGTAGCATAAGAGAGATGCTTCTCATTCATGCATCTACAGCCCAAGATTTCTTTAATTGATTCCTCTCAATGAAAGAAAAAGAATTAATCCTCATAGCTATTACATCTTAGACTCAAACCTAAAGCTTCCAACATAACCAATTTTCAAGTGTACTGGTCGGCTAACATGTTTTTGGCTAAGGGAGTAGTGAAACGATAGAAACTTTGTTTAAGAGGTTCTTGTGGGGGAAGCTAAATTCAAGAGAAAGGATAATTAAGGTTAGATGGGATGAGGTTTGCAAGGCTAAGAAGGCGGAAGGATATGGAATTGTTTCCATAGCCACCACAAACAAGATATTAATGCTGAAGAAAATCTAGCACATTCTGTTCAATGATGATTCATTATGGGCCAAGTGGTTTCACTCTTATATAGTAAGAGGGAAGTCATTGTGGTCTATGGCCCCTAAAGAGTCTGAATCCTTTTTCATTAACAAGTTAATGAGTCTCAAGGATATTATGGAGCCGGAGGTTAAATGTAGAGTTGGGAATGGGCAGAAAGCTCATTTTTGGTTTGATAATTGGACAGGTCATGGTCCACTGAGTTAGGTTCCTAATGTAGTCCAATGGTGGAGTCATATTCCACTTAATGCTAAGGTGTGTGTTGTTATATCTGATAATAGGTGGACTGATGTTCCAAGATAGGTGATTCATCTCATTCCTTTGTATACTCCTAATTACAGAACTTAGGATAAATTCTCCTGGTTAAACCAACCCCCTAATTTCTTTTCAAATAAGGTATGCAGGGAGTGGTTAGCTCAAGGACAATCCTCTGTTGATTGGTACTCTATTGGATGGCACAAGTCCCCAAGACCCAAGTCTTCCTGCTGATCATGGATGGCAATTTTGAACAAAATTGCCACCATAGATAGATTACACATTCTAAATTTGGACAACAGAAGTCCTATGCAGGAATAATCATGAAACTAGAGATCATCTTTTTTTGCCAATGCCCTTTTGCTATGAGCATTTGGGGGAAGATTAAAGAGAAGTGTTATTGGAGATTGGATGGGTTTCTGCTTACTATCATAGTGGAAAACCTAAGGGCTTTGAACAATGTCCTGAAAGGGATAGGGCAGTATTCATCATCTCATTGGCTTCTACCCTAGAGGAGATTTGGAAGGAGAGAAATTTGTTGCGATCAAATATAGAGGTATTGAACTCTCTAATCATGAGGATTAGAGAGTCTCTCTTTCTTTCAAAAGAACTGCCTTTGTTCTTTGGGAATCAAGGGTAGCCTAAGAATATTACATGTGTTGTTTAAACGCTGTCTTTTCTTCTTTATGTTGTTTTGCTTGTCTCTACGATGTCGTTGTGGAGTTGTTTCTTATGATGTATTAGTTTCTCCTATTATTAGGAGTAGTCGAATGTTTTTATGTACACTTTTCCATCTATTAATTATATTTTTAATTTTTCAAAAAAAAACATAACCAATTTTTAAAATGTTCATCCTAACAAGAAATTTTTTCTTCTATTTTTTTTTCATTTTATCAAAGCATCAATAGAATAACAAATGAAACATACTTTAAAATCAAGTGCTAAATCTCTAGCATAAAATATGGATTTGAAATGTCTAGACAATCAAAACATGTTACTACCTTTTACAGAATGGAGCAAAACAACTAACTTATCTAAATATCTAGCTCATATAGTTTATACTTAAAGTATTAAAGACAACTGATAAGAAGTAATGTAGTAGTAGACATTTTTGGCTGTCTAAGTATAAAATGGAACCTATAAGTTACAATGCTCTCTCTTTGTTTTGGAAAAACTAGTATCTTGCTTTCTAAAATTAACAAGATTTATCGATCATTTCTATAGCACCAACAAACAAACATTTCCAAAAACATAACCATTTATAAACTTGTCAAGAGATTAAGTTAGCCACTAATAAAGAGTCTGTGATCAGTAACAATTAATGAGAAGAAAAATGCTTGTCAACATGCAATCAGCCTCTTCAACAATCTAACTACTTCAGTAGTTGGTTTGTCAAGCAACTCCACTAAAAATCTTTTCTGTAATTTGCCAAATCTTTGATTGAATCTCCTTAACGTCTTAACAAATCAATAGCAACACCATCTTTAGCAACAATCAATTGCCGAAGCACATCCCTATGCTACCTCGAGAAGTCCCAAAAACAAAGCCCACACTGTGGATCTAACATCATACCACCAATTGTAGAAACCTTGAGCTATTAGATAATTTAAGAACAAATAGTTACACTCTTTAGTTGCAGAAATAGGCAATACAATGAAGTATGAAATGGAGGAGCTGAAATTAATTTTCAAATAGATTTTTCAATATGAGTTATTTGAACAGATTTGATTCTTAGTCCAAAATATATTTTCCTGTTGGTTCATATCACTAAATTTCAGCCTTCATCTTGTTAAAGTAGCTCCAAACTTTTTCCCTCTATAAAAGAGTATGCGAGATACAGCTCAAACTTAAGAAATTTATACCCTTTAATATATCTTCCGCTGATAACTTCTTAGTAACTCATCAATCATACTAAAAAACATGACCTAGAATAAGATTGGTAAGTGGGAAACAAGTTGTGTAGTAGGGCGCATTTCTGAGCTTAGAACCATCAATCAAAACTCGACAAGGTAACTAATTGATGCATACTTAACCTAATAACTTCATATATTCCTCTAAAATTCACTAACTAAAGGCAGTGGCACAACCCAAAGCTCAACTACATATATAGTGTTATTTGCTGCCTTGAATGCCTTTCCATTTCTGATTTTCCTTTGCATACAAAAACTATTAATCTCAACTTAGGCCACACCCCGTTATGCTCCTTAATCATAGGGAAGCTAAAATGCACAATCTTGATATATCCCGACAAATCCTAATTTGTTGCTTGCATATTAGTATTGCATTGATTTCAAGACCCGGTAAGAGATAAAATTCTCGCAACAACTAAACAGTAACATACTATAAACGTCAACAATCCATCATCATACTATCACTGAAGTCACTTGCAACACTCAGAAGCTGAAAAGATGTGCATTTTAGCTTCCCTATAATATGTTTGTCTGTCATATAATATGTTTGTCTGTCACCAGAGGATTATTTCCACTCATACATGTTCAAGATTATCCCTAGCACAGAAACCAAAAATGAAGAGTAATAAAATAGTTAGTAATACAAGAACTATACTGTTTAATATTTTATGCGACTTTCAAGATTCAATTGGTTGATATCAACACGGATGACATTATGAAACCAAACTTTGGCAAATTCAAGGATTTTCCGACAAACCACACAAACTAACTTCTAAAAACATGGTGAGAGTGTACCGTCAATTAAACCAAAACTTTATTCCTGAAACATTAAATGCTGGCATTAGGATTATTTGAGTAGAAAAGCATAATTTCTACTTTAAAGAAGCATTAAATACTCTATTGAAACTAAACTGTTGCTTCTTGCTTCTAAAAACCTTTGACATCGATATTCTGTAAGCATTAAATGAGTTCAGAAGCATTAGATGCTTTATGAACCATTTTGCAATTGAAAAACTCACCCCTTTCTCAGCTCCACAACTACTGAATTGAATCAGGAAGTTCCTCCTCGACAAGTCGCAGCCTTTTTTCATTGCCGGAGCTCGGCGTAGACAGTCCAGTTGCTGTGAAACCCTAGGGACCCGAAAATTTGGCAAAAGAGTTCTCTTGTTTCTTGGAGGAGTTATGTCTTTCTGTAGTCGTGACTGTTAAATGCGTAAGAATGAGTCCTATTCAGGATTTTGAGCAGCATTCGAGACTCTTCGTAGAGCCGGACCTCTGTATGCTCTCTGTTCCTCTTTTAAACATTCTCTGTATTTTTTACTCTCGCTTTGTTTAAGCAGAAGAAGAGAAAAGGTGAAATGGCTAAGCATTTAATGGTTCTTTTATTAAGAATGGATGAAGCGTTAAATGTTCTTACTTTTTAAAAGTTTCGACATTGACATTCTGTAAGCATTTAATGGTTCTGACATTAAATGAGTTCATAACCATTTAATGCTTTATGAAATGAAAGCATTGGCATTTTAGCGGGAATAGTTCAGAACTATTTGATGCTTAATGAAATGAAAGGATTAGCATTTTAGCGAGAATGGGAGAGATAGGGATTAAGTTTTAAGTAGATAAGTAGATTTAATAAAAGTGATTTGTCAAAAGTTTAATTCCTATTTAATAAAAGTACGACAATAACCTAAGTGCATAAAATTTCATACTTAACATAAGTCAGAGAAAAGGACATCAATTATATGCTAACATTGCCTTTGTAATTTATAAAGAAGTTTCCGTAACCCAAACCTGTAACATTTTGTTCATAAAGAAATAACCTTACCAATTACTCCAAGACTTATCTTCAATAAATGTTATTTTTTAAAAGTTCAATTCCTTACAAAATATAGATTATCATTATTAGTGTATAAAAAGGTTCACGAATTCATTATCATTAACGACACTAATTATCTCAATGTCTGAATTACGAATTTACAAGAATATTCTTGTATTTTCACACCCAATTATCATTCAGGAATCACACAGTGTGGTGGTCATCTTTATCAATACCGCAAAAATAAGCTCGGCCAGTTTTACTCCAATCCAAGTAGTTTCTACCATTTAACTCGTGTTTTGTAATCTTAAATGATACAGGAAATACATTCGCAACAACCACTCCTTATCGTTGTATTCTCAGGCACAGTCAACAATTGTGTTCGAAATACGAGGTAGGTCCAGCTATTCTCAGGTATAAAATCAGCTGCAATGCTTAACTATTCGCAGAGACAAATAATGTGGAGGGCCAGAACAATTTATTCTAATTTCAGTAGCACCAGTTACTATCACCGAGAAAAAAATAAAATAGCCTGACTTGGAAATAGTCAGTAGTAAACCATTCGACTTGGACAGATATTTCAGTTGCATTGTTTGTATCAAATTGATTTATCCTCCTCTCCTCATCTCCCTCACTTCTTCATCAGTTCTTTACGTACTTACCATTCACAACAACAACAATAACATCAACAATAAAAATAACAAGAAGTATAATAATCAGCTTCTAGGATGACATAATATAGTTAGTCGCCTGGCTTGGATCAAGCTTCTTCGGACAACATTCTTGGAATAACAGGGAGCTTCTCTGACCACACTAAACAGAACATTATTACTTACTAAACAATAAGCCATCCTAAGTTTATTGTTTCCTTTTGCCATGCCACAAGGCTCCTAGGCTATTCTAGGGATACAAGGGCTACCATATTACTTACTAGGCACTTAAAGCATGCATTAGTTACTAGTATGTTAAAAAAAAAACAGTGTTAAGGGAGAAATCAGTCATCAACCACCAAATTTCTTGGTGTTTTGGGCATTTGTTCCAACCGCATGAGGTTAGACATCGTTCTGCGTCTAAAGCAAGAACCGAGCATTGAGTTCCCTTTTTAACTTTTTCCAGTTCACATAGTAGGATGCATGAAATAACCAAAAACCAACAGATTCAGAGGTTAACAGTAGCTGTTTAATGCGGAAACTAACGAGAAATATAGCAGATGAAAAAACAGTTGTTATGGTCGAATTAAAAGTTGTCATTTGTTTACGAATGGAAAGAGATCAGGAAAGGGGGAGGTGAAGCGGTTTGGGGACTAGGGCTGCCAAGGATGAAGCCATCAAAACTCCAATCACATATAGTGACATACCATTGCATTTAAGCATACTGCATTCCCATACCAGGATAAGATGTCATCATGATCATCAAAACTTCAAATGCAAACCAGAAGGATCTGTCTGAAAAGAGTACAAAAGGATTCAAGCTATATGAGATGTGTGCAGATCATAAGAGTGAATAAATAACTTCAAGCTAAGGTAATACAATTAATCTCTTAACCAAAGAAAGGGACCAACTGATTAATAAAACCGATAAAAGTAAAAACATGCAAGATGGTAAAAAGTGCTCCTAAATGAATTCAATGATTTGAAGTCTGATTTGTCAAAGAGTAGACTACAGATAAACCCTTCAATTTTATCATGTAAGACATTCGTCAAGTCTAAATAGCAAGAACATGAAAACATCCAGCTGTTAACAACCTTTATCTTTCTAACTGCTATTGATTTTTGAAGAATAAAAGAAACAAAGCAGCTAAGTATAGCAATATGCAAATTTCATACCACATAGCAAATGAAACGTTGTACAAATCATTGTTTTTGTATATGATAATGATTGCTGTAACACTACCTCTGGCGAGTCTTACAAACGCCAAGTATTCTAATGCATCAGGGAGAAAAAGAAAAGGCCTAGCTTCATGCAATGATATGTGGACTATGGAGACTGGAATGTAACTAGTTCAACAATATCTAATTATATGAATAGTTTCTAATACAAACCAGAGGGAACAATATCATTAATGTCCAATTTGCTCTCATTTCAAAACACTTTATCATGCTAACTCATCCAAGTACATGACAAGCAGTTCTAGAAGGGGTTCTGTCTCACAGTTTGTTTCAAATAACGTGCTAATTCTGGACACACAACCATTAACTAGAACTAAGTAATGTTTTCTTCAGAGTGACAACACTCTTTATAGTGTATATGGACACCTACTTGTGGGAAGTGTCAATACTGATGTCTTTCTGTTTGCACAAGCTTCTTGAAAATTATAACAGAAGATATTAGTAGTATCATCAACAATGAATCCGTATGTTGATAGTTGGGTTCAACAGAAAGAAAAATTTACAAATAACAGAGAAAGGGAAGCATATGTTAAATGTTAATACAAACAAGTCAAACTAAGAGATCAAGAGGACAAATATATCCCGAAATGGGATGGTGCCTACCAAAAGCTCAATGTCAAGAGCTTAACTAAGCTTTCAAGTGATGCAATTAACTTTAACGTTGTAATGATTCACAGCTTCTTGTAATTAAATTCAGATCAAAACTCAAAGTTATAACTCCTGATTTCATTTCAAGAATGCCAGCCAAAGAGTAAGCACAGAAGAAGGAAGCAAGATAGCGAATGAAAAATCAAAATGACAATGCCTTACATTTGAAGAGGCAGTAAAATGCACATAGGTCTTTGTATAACTTGTCAAAACTTCAGGAGTTACCAAATTTGTTAATTTCATTTATAGTTTTAAAGAAAACACAAATGACTGTGAAATCTGCTTGGCATATATCTCGATTGCATTAATTCATCAAAATAACTGCAAGCAAACAACGAATACTTGAGCCAGACAAGGAATGAAGATATTATAAAAGAAAAAAGTAAACAAACCATCCAAAACCCAACAGAGAACTGTGGTTATAGAATGCAACAAGCAAAAGTCTACCTTTGTCATTCGCTGATATTCTCTCCTGAATCATCTTCCCCATCAATATTCTCCTCCTCATCATTATCATTTTCATCATCCCCTTCCCTTATTTTTGCAATCTCTGCCTGAGCCCGCTCCAAAATCTGCTTTTTCTGCAACTCCAAATCCCTCTGAAATTCTACTCTCATCCTCTCCAATTCCATCATCTGGTCCCTCTTACTGTTCTCTATCTTCTCATATATTTCTCCAAACTTCTGTACAGAGTCAGCCAACACTCTCAACCCCTTTACACCTTCGTTTGCACCAAATCTCTGCCCAACATCCTTGTCCCCAGTTTCCTCCTCTGATTCGCATGGACTGTCTCTCATCTCATCATTGCTATTTGCATGCTCCAAATACACCCTGGTGTCCATGAACACGAATTCCCCAGAATCTAATCCACAAGCTAAAGTAATCCCTCCACCTACTCCAAGCTCTTGCTTCATTAGCATATCCATCTTCTTGAAAAAGGCCCACTTGCTACAGTGAAACCCTTTTCCCTTCTCCTTTCTATATTTTCTCCTCAAACCATCCATCATTTGCCTACACTGAACTTCTGTTCTAAGAGTCTTCGATACTTGCGACACTTTCTCTGCAACCTCAGCCCAGTCCTCGGATCTCAAGCTGTTCCTACCCAATTGCAAGAACCTCTCTCCCCACACCTCAAGCAACACAAATTTGTCGTGCTCGCCCCAATCGGGCGCGAAATTCCCATCGCCTTGAGAAGAGAATCTACCGCTTCTGGGGGCAAATTCATAATTTGAGGCCGAGCTTTTCAGTTTTTGGCGTTTTGGGTACCTCTCAAAATCTTGCTTCTGTTCAGAAACACGAGGATAGACCCCATGGTTGTTGGTGTCGTCAAGGATGTCATCTGGGTCATCCGAGTCGTCTTCGTAATCACGGTGGTTGTAGTGGGTGGCGAGTGGATGAGGATATGAGGGGAAGTTTCTGGAGCGATTCAGAGGGTGAGGTTTTGGTGGGTACCTGGCATCATCCTCTACCTCTATCTCGTCCATAAATCTTAAACACAAATTAGCTGGTTAAAGTTGGATGTCAATTCTGATTTCAGGTTTGGACAACTTTTTAAGGATAGGTGGAACACAAAACAATAGTCTTTGGTATACCAAGTTTCGAGGTAATTAGTATATGAATATGAAAAAGGATGTAAGAATATAGCCACAGTAGTGGTCCAACAACCGCCACTAGTAAATTAGAGAGAGATTGAGATGAGAGAGCCGAAAATTGTTCCCCGCCTGTAATCCTAATCCCTTTCCAAGGACCATTGCCACACCATCCGTATCTTTCCATCTCCTAATGTATAAAATGTGCCAAGCCAGCATAAACTTGCAAGGTGAATTGACATATATACTGTAGCTTCATTACAAGGAGACTTTCTTCTCTAAACAGGTCAGGTTGCGGCAGAATTTAAGAATTACAATCTGAAACTCTTGAAATTACGTTACCATATGGAGCAATAGTATGAAAATGAGAAAAGGCAGCTTTATCTTCGTACAATGCACTTCTGGTGAGATCACTTTCCCTGTTCATAGCTAATAGAATGAAGCATTTTTATTTCAATATAATCACGGCCAAGTTGACATCTTCAAAATGTCAATCAATCCAAGCCAAAAATAAGGAATCAAATTAAACAAAAACAATTAATTATGCCTAAATATCTTAGTTTTGTTTTGAGATTACATTTTTGCATTCCCAGAAGTCTGAATCCAATGCCAGCACATGTTCATCACCGATGCGACAGCATTCCGCATAAACAGAGACTCCATATGCTTACAACTACGTTTTGTGGGGAGCAAAATTATGGAAGGAGAGGAAGAAAAGAACATGTTGTCTCCGGGTCTAGATAAAAAGAGAAGAAAGGAACTAGGCATCTCTTGCATGTTGAACACCGAAGTCAGCGCCATAGTCGCCGTACTCCGTCGTCCTTCGGATTCCGCTGCCCCTTTTCTTTCTCAAGAAGAGAGCTACGACACCCCTACAATTCAAGGCTTGAAATCTCTACGTGCTCTCATTTTCAATCCTCAGCAAGAATGGCGTAGCATAGACCCTTCCATATATATCTGCCCGTTCCTTGATGTGATACAAAGTGATGATGTTCCTGCTACAGCCACAAGTGTTGCCCTCTCATCCATCCTTAAAATACTCAATCACAAAATCTTTGATGTGAAGACACCTGGAGCTAGAGATGCTATCAATTCAGTCGTAACTGGGATTACTGGTTGTCGCCTGGAGAAAACGGATTCAGTATCTGAAGACGCTGTGATGATGAGAATTCTGCAGGTTTTGACAGGTATCATGAAACACGAGGCTTCAGTTTTGCTTGCAGATCATGCTGTTTGTACTATTGTCAATTCGTGTTTCCAAGTTGTTCAACAATCTGCAAGTAGGGGGGATTTACTTCAACGAAATGCTAGATACACAATGCATGAATTGATACAGATTATATATTCGAGGTTGCCAGATGTCGAGGTAAAACCTGGCGAGGAATCAGAGTCTGATACTGAAGATGTGGATACGAGTAGTGATTTTGATTCCGGGTATGGTGTTCGTAGTGCAGTTGATATTTTTCACTTCCTTTGCTCGTTGCTTAACGTGATGGAAGTTGTGGAGACAGAAGGGTATACTTATCATACGGTTGATGAGAATGTTCAGCTTTTTGCCTTGGTTTTGATAAATTCTGCAATAGAGTTGAGTGGAGATTCCATCGGAGAGCATCCAAAGCTTTTAAGAATGATCCAAGATGATTTGTTTCACCATTTGATTCACTACGGGACATGCTCAAGTCCACTTGTGCTATCCATGATTTGCAGTACTGTTCTGAATACCTATCACTTTCTTCGTAGGTTGGAATTTTGATATTCTATAACTCTATAGTGCATGATATTCTAGTTTTATTTTTCATTATATTAGAAATCCTAAACAAAGCAGGATGTCTCTGTGGTTGCAGGTTTATTCGTCTCCAACTAGAAGCATTTTTTGGGTTTGTGTTGTTGAGAATTGCAACTTCTGCGCCCTCAATTCAACTCCAAGAAGTTGCAGTCGAAGGGATTATAAGTTTTTGCAGACAACCTACATTCCCAGTAGAAGCGTATGTGAACTATGATTCTGATCCCACCTTCCGAAATATATTTGAGGAAATAGGGAAATTGCTATGCAAGCTCTCATTTCCTGGAGCAAGTTCCTTGACTGCTATACAAGTCCAAGCCTTTGAAGGGTTGTTGATCCTGATACATAACATTGCGGATAACATTGACAAGGAAGGTGACTCTAGTCCTTCTGGACCATACCCTGTTGAAATTACTGAATACAGGCCTTTCTGGGAAGACAATCCGAAAGATGACTTTGAGACTTGGGTAGAATACATGAGAGTGAGGAAAGCGCAAAAAAGGAAGCTAGTACTTGCTGGGAACCATTTTAATGCAGACGAAAAGAAAGGTTTGGAGTATATGAAATATTGTCAATTGGTCTCTGACCCTCCAGACCCAAAAGCCTTGTCCATCTTCTTCCGCTACACACCTGGGCTTGACAAGAATACGATTGGTGATTTTCTTGGTGACCCTGACGAGTTTCACATTCGAGTTCTTAAGGAATTCACAGAAACGTTTGAATTTACAGGCATGATTCTTGACACTGCCCTCCGTACGTATCTTTCAACCTTCAGGTTGCCAGGGGAGTCCCAAAAAATCCAGAGGATCCTTGAAGCTTTCTCCGAGCAATTTCATGAACAACAATCTTCAGACATCTTTGCAAGCAAAGATGCAGTTTTCATTCTTTGTTACTCTCTTATTATGCTTAATACGGACCTGCACAATCCTCAAGTTAAGAAAAAGATGACAGAGGAGGAATTTATCAGGAACAATAGGGCAATCAATGCAGGGCAAGATCTTCCTAGAGAGTATCTCTCTGAGCTTTTCCACTCGATTGCAACCAATCCAATCACACTTTTTGGTCAATCAGGTCCAGTTGAGATGAACCCAGGAAGATGGGTGGAACTGATTAATCGATCCAAAATTGTTCAGCCCTTGATCCTCTGTAAGATTGACCGTCGAATAGGGCGAGATATGTTTGCTCGCATTGCTGGTCCATCAGTAGCAGCTCTTTTCGCCTTCTTTGAGCATGCGGATGAAGATGAAGTGTTCCATGAGTGCATAGAAGGGCTAATATCAGCAGCTAGGATAGCTCAATATGGTCTACATGATACTCTTGATGAACTCATTGCGTTATTCTCAAAATTCACCACTTTGTTAAATCCATATGCCTCCTCAGAAGAGACATTGTTCACCTTCAGCCATGATTTGAAGCCAAGAATGGCTACTCTGGCAGTTTTCACCATAGCAAACAGTTTCACAGATTCCATTAGAGGTAGTTGGCGGTATGTTGTGGACTGTTTGCTGAAACTCAAAAGGCTTAAGCTCCTTCCCCAATCTGTGCTTGAATTTGATAGCAATTGTAATTCTCCATTTGATAACTCTGAAAACATGAGAAACGAATCAGGTGTGATTTTCCCGACCCATGACTCGAGATTTGGCAGTCGTCAGAGTTCTAACATAATAAGTCGTTTCTCACATTTTCTATCAATAGATACAATGGAAGATTCAGTGGCACTTGGGTTGAATGAGTTTGAACAGAATCTGAAAATTATCAAACAATGTAGGATTGGTAGCATGTTCAGAAGTAGTAGCAACATACCAGATGATGGTTTACTAAACATTGGACGTTCTTTGATATTTGCAGCTGGCGGGAAAGGCCAAAAATTCAGCACACCACTTGATGAAGAGGAAACAGTTGTGTTCTGCTGGGATCTAATAGTTTCCATCACCTTGGTAAACAGTCACAGGTTTCAGAACTTTTGGCCTTCATTCCATGATTATTTGCTAGGGGTTATTCAGTTTCCTTTGTTTTCCCCGATTCCATTTGCTGAGAAAGCCATTGTCGGGCTTTTCAAGGTATGTATTGAACTCCTTTCTACATTCAGAGCAGATAGAGCAGCAGAGGAGCTGATTTTCAAGTCCATAAACTTAATGTGGAAACTTGATAAGGAAATTCTTGACAGATGTGCCGAGAGCATAACTAGTTCAGCAAGCAAGATCCTCACCGAATTCCCTGCAAATTTGCAAACTCATCTTGGATGGAAATCAATCCTCCATTTATTATCCATTAGTGGCAGACATCCAGAAACATACAGTCAGGGGGTTGAGGCTCTGATCACGTTGATGTCAGAAAAAACCCATATTTCAAGAACGAATTATGCATATTGTGTGGATTGTGCATTTGGATTTGTTGCACTTAAGAATAGTCCACTTGAGAGGAATTTAGTTATATTGGACCTTCTGTCAGATTCTGTACACTTGTTGATCCAATGGTACAAAGAATTCTCAGACCCTGGAAGCAATTTTAGTTCAGCAAGCATTGCCAGCAATTCCTCCTCAGAGGATAACTCCAAACTTTTTGGTTCATCCAATTTTGCCTTCAATCTATTTGTGAAACTATGTGAGGCATTCAGGAAAACCAGCTTAGCTCGACGAGAAGAGATAAGAAACCATGCGATACAGTCACTTTGCAAAAGCTTTAACCTGATTGATGAACTTGACCTACCCCCTGCCAACTGCATCAGCTGTTTTAATCTTGTGGTGTTCGCCATGGTTGATGATCTCCATGAAAAGATGTTAGAGTACTCGAGACGTGAGAATGCTGAGAAGGAGATGAGAAGCATGGAAGGGACTCTGAAAATTTCCATGGAGCTCATGACAGACGTGTACTTGCAGTTTCTGAAGCAGATAACAGCTAGTCCAGGGTTTAGGACATTTTGGCTTGGAGTGTTGAGAAGAATGGACACGTGCATGAAAGCTGATCTAGGTGAATATGGTGAAACCAAATTGCAGCTAGTGGTTCCAGATTTATTGAAAAAGATGATCATGAAAATGAAGGAAGAGGAGATTTTGGTGCCAAATGAAGGTGACGATCTTTGGGACATCACATACATCCAAATACAATGGATAGCTCCTTCACTCAAGGAAGAGTTGTTTCCTGAAGTAGAATTCTAGAGGTTCACTATTACGAATATGAATCCTTTAGTTCCTAGGTTGTAGTAGCCAAATGCAAAATTTCCGTCTGGGATAGGTTCTTGTTTGGTTGGGAACTCATGTCATGTGAACAAGCTCTTGACATTGTTCTCTGAGAGCGAAATTGCAAAGCAAGAAAAAGATAAAAAGATATACTTCTACCATTGCAAATTGCCTTAAAGCACGATCTTAGTTGATGCAATGTACTTACATGCTTATTACAAATCCTTTTCTTGGTTTTCTCGTTCAAATTTACCTGAAAATACTCTATGTTGGATATTTTTGACATTTGCCATAAAGTTGGACAACATTTAATTGTTTTTTTAGTTTTTTAATAATTTATCCGTTAAGTTATGTAATTTGATCCAGATAAAGATAATAAAGCGACCCAATAAATGATCTAAGTCAATGGGCGGAAGCTCAGGTGGAAAATGGATTCCGATCATTATCGTTCGGACCCATATCAAACTTGTTATGGAAAAGCTCGATATAGAAGCTATATATAAAGGTTAAGATCTCCTACAGTTGCTCATATAATTCATAAGCATACAGAATCTCTGATTCGTTAAGAGAGCTTACGTATTGAAAAAACTGTATAAAGGCATTAACTACGATCTGGTGAGGAGTTCGCGTGAAGGTCTCAGTTGATTGGAGCTCGTTTCAACATCGAAAACCACCTCAAAAATGTGATGGAATTGAAAACAGGTATTTTTGCATTTACTTCATTTATTTCTATTTCACGTAGGATCCGGGACACTTAATAAGGTTCATGTTATACGTGGTATCAGAGTGGTTATATAATCGGGTGGCTAAAAATGAAGTTTTTTTTAGTTTTTATTCATTAGGGCTTTCGATTTTTTTAATCCATTTTTGACTTTTTTACGCATATGAATGTGTGAAAGTTGGTGTACATGAGGTTAGTTATGAAAAATGGGTCGAAAACTAGCCATAAACTGTGAAAAAGGGCTCCGAAGTTGTCGAAAATTGTCCTCACCATCAACAGTGATGGAGAACATCGAGTGTGTGCTTACACCCGCCCAACTCGTGAACAGTGCGGGCGAAGAGGCACTTTGATAGGCGTGTGCGTTGCACGTGCCAACCAGATGACAACACTTGGCTTCACCACTTTTTGGCCTCTAATGCACGTGCTACACAAGACATGCATTCCCACAGGTAGAGTCGGGACAGATGTGCCCACCAGTTGTCTCGACACGTTGTGAAAGCGGGTGCGGAAGCGTGTGTCATATAGGATCGGCGCGTCTGCGTGTATAGTTGTATGAGCCATAAATGTCAACAATGGTCCAGCGCGTCGCTGCGTGTATGGTTCATGCAGCGCATGGGTCAAACGCATATGGTGGGGCGTATGGGACTGCACGCACTCTCACTCGACGCACACTGCTGACATCAGCGCTATAGTATTGCTGACGTTAGCACCATAGGAAAAATTTTAAAAAAATTTAGAATTTTTGTAAAGGTGCCTCGGGGTATTTTGGGTTAAATTTCAGGTTGGGAAAATTTATAAAGTGATATTTTCAATTTTTCTAAATTAATTACGTTGGTGATTTTATTCCGAAAAAGAATTTAAAGCATTTTAAAGTTGTTTTTGAGCAAATTTTTGTGCTTCGAACTAACATAAGGGAGACATGTTGGAACCCGATCTCGGGACCGGACCTCAACCGGAAAAGCAAATTCGAAAATCATAGCGCGGAAGAAAAAACATAATCGAAAGCCAATCGAAACGTAACTAATGTCCGACATCCGGGTAACGAAAATTTGAGAAGATTTCTCGCGTGCCGCGTTGGAAACCCTAAGACTAATCTAAGCCAAAATCGGTATAATTTTTTTTTCATCTTATACATTCTCATAATATTTATTCCATTTCATCTTTATTCAAGCTTATTCAAAAAAAAAAACTAATCCATATTCAATTTCCCCACTGGAAATTTTATCCTCAAATAACACTCAATTCATACAATTCGCCTTAAA
>JANITX010000009.1:54397770-54420810 GCA_027564395.1 Erythroxylum ulei | reverse complement strand
TATTTATTATCAAGACCATAATTCTTCTTCCACTTTTGCCCTTAATGAGTCAAAAAAGTACATTTTATCCTTCCTTAAAGGCTTATGTTCTTTTAAACTTAAGTGTCTTGCCAATAGTACCCTTAAACATTCTAACATAATACTTTCTTCCGGAAAAATATCCCCCATTGTCTTAAGTTTCTTAGGCCTCCAAAATCATTCAATTTGGTTCAGTGATTCAAAAGATATACTTCAAGCATTTTTGGACTGCTCTTGTCCACACAATATACTATGCACTACTTCCATCTAGAATGTTAACATCTTAGAGACTGAATTAGATTCCAATTTCTTCATACCATTTGTAGCTCCATGCCTCTAGTTTACAACAAAACAAGAATCATCTCATTTAGATCAGTAGGACTCCAGAAATCTTCAAAATACTGAAGAATGTTTAGTGGAAAAACACCAGTTCATAATGCTTAAGAACACACTCACTATACCCGTTCCATGCTTTTTACTCAATCTTTCTCACTTCAGTTCAGATGGCTGCAATTTTTGGTAGAGATGTAGAGCAGTGTCGTACAAATCCAATGGTTCAAGAATCAAGTCATTTGGATGTCTAGAGAATAAGTTATGGCCAAAAGAATCCAACATGTTCATATCTTTACTCATATTGCACATGTCTTGGCGCAATTGCTAAAACTCTCACTACAGGTGTCGGATTGATTTTGTTTTTGGACTATTCGAATGAGGAATTCGAGATCTACAACATTCATGAAGACCTTGAAGGTGAATTCTATCGTCTGACTTCTGTATCATCTCACTTTTGCATCATCTCAGTTTTATCGTCTTACTTTCCTTTCGTCTCAGTTCTATCGTGTCATTTTCTTCCATCCCATTTCTTCCGTCTCATTTTCTTCCGTCTCATTTTCTTCCATCTTATTTTCTTCCGTCTCATTTCTTCCGTCTCATTTCTTCCGTCTCATTTTCTTCCATCTCATTTCTTCTCCAAAATGTCTCCACTTATAAGGATCATAACTTTTGACTCCAATGTCAAAATTTTTCTTACTATATACCGTTGAAAAGATAAAAGAAAGATCTACAACTTTCCATAAGGCACTTTTGCTAAAATCTATTTATATCAATCCCAAATTTGCTCCTAAATTCTGAAGATGAATTTTCCATTCATACATCAACGTACTGCACCAAATTCTTGACTTCATGACAACTTTTGAGATTTTTAGAGACAGAATTGAAATTCAACATCTTCATACGAAATGTAGCCATAAATTTCTTGTTTAATCCAAATCAAGAATCATCGCATTTGGATAACAAGAGAAAACGTTATGGCTAACAGACCGAAGCACACTCAGTGAACATTTTCCAGATCACTACCAATCTTGTTTCTAAATCTTTTCCTTATCACAACTCATACCAAGATCACTCTTTTTACTCCCTCTACTTCTCATTTTCAGTAAAAATCACATTTCAAAACAATCATACCTGGAAGTTGTCAATGAATGCATGTATCACTTTTTTTTTTGTGCAAACATTCAATATTTATGCGCATATATGCTAACATTATGCATGAACAAGAAAATGCATTATCTTAATTTCTCTTTAAGCTCACATATACTGAAATTTTGGGTCCTCACCCTTACTATAGGGATGGGATGTTACATAGATCGTCAGTGTCCAAACATTGCCAGGTCACCAAGGAAATAGCTTATCTGTAGCGTACTATGACTTAACATATATCTTTTCTCACTATGACTGAATTGTTTTGATTAATGTTATTACTAAATTGTTACTGATTTGATTGTGATAATTCCATACATTGTTGTATGAGGAGTTTGATATTAGAGATTATATTTTAAATGTATGTGAATATGGAAAAGGTGTTCTCAACTGTATGTTGAATGCCGAACTCAGATATGATGAATATACGAAATCATTGTTCACACTGAATAAAATTTATTAATAGCAGATTATGTGAAATGATGCATTCTATCACATGAATATGGATGATCAAATAAAGGGGTTGTGACCTAAGTGACCAACATGAAGAAGTGTTTAAAGCTCAAGAAATGTGCACAAAGAAGCTATAACGATTAATTAGCCTGGTTTCTACAATGGCTGCGGGACAGTATCTGAAATGAGCCTAGTATCCACACGAAATACGGGACAATTAAATAGATGCTCGATCACAACAAAATGAAAATGAAAATGAAAGCTCATGTGCATTTGCATATATATCTTTACATGTATCATGTGAATGATTGCAAAGAATGGCTAAATTAAGTTGAATAATGGTAAGAAATGTTTGTGTACATGTTGATGATATGAGTGATTGTGATGAATGATTGAAATATTCTAAAATGATTATATGTAATGTTTGTATTCATATTGGGTTTTTTAAAATATGATGTATATTGTGATCAAGCACTAAATTCTAAATGACGTGATATATGGGATTTGATTCTGAATGATGTGAGATACTGATTGAACTGCGTTATATACTAGTGATGTTTATGTTATGTTTTAAGTGAGCACATTGATGATGGTTCACTCACTGAGTTTGCAAAACTCATCAAAATTGCAACGATGATTTTCAGGTTCAGAGGAGATCTAGCTAGTCTAGTTGAAGTAGATTTTGTATTTGAATATCGGTCAGTGTCGGGATCAGTTGTACCTGCAAATGTCTTAGTTATGTTGTACCAAGAATTGTATCTCTCAACAGCTGTATAATGTACATGTAAATTCTAGAAATGAAATGACATTTGAGCTGTATATGTTTGTAAATGAAATGGGAAAAAATGATTGTGAATGAAATGATTCAAAATGAAGATTTTAAATGCTTTTGATTTGAAACGATTAAAATATGTAATGAGTTAATATGTGATGCCTTAAAAATTTGGAAATGCAACCATCTTAACATGCCCTTTTATAGAGTAAGTTCCCAAATATCCTTTGGTATGTCGAGCATATGCTCTATGAGCATGGTATGTTACACTATAGAGTGGAAAGGACCTTCAAAATCTTGAAAGGACTACTCGAGGGATTACTTGTGAAGAATAAATTGGGAAGGATCTTAAAGCAAAAAATTAAATATCATTTAGCTCATAGGTAAATGTTGAGTCCCATATTTTTGTTAATTAACCCTTCACCTTTACATAACGTATTGGAGAAATCAAACAAGGAGGAAAAATGCTAAGAGACATTCGAGATATTCCAAGAGCGCAAGTACTCAGTAAAGATTAAGACTCTAAAGATAGGGAATATGCTAAAAATTAGAGGTCATCAACTGAGGCCCTATCTGGAACAACCTCAAATGGAGGAAGCACATGTGACATAATCGTAATTTTTTGATATGAGTAATTTTTAATATTAAACCTCGATATTCAACTTCTTATTCCGAAAAGCACGTCAAGTCTACGTCATCTTCCTATTCTCCCTTCCTTTTTCTCTTTCTCGATTTCTCTCCTTTAGGGTTTCATTGTGTTGACTGATCAAAAGTTCCCTTTCAAATTTTTTCATGTTCTTTTTATACTTGATGTGTTTGTGGTAGCCCTATGGTTTTTTGGGGGTCAAAAAGGTCCAAAAAACCCTAAAATTTTGACTTTTCTGTGTGTCTGCGGATCTGGCCGAAGTAGGCCACGATCATGGCCTGGCAGGCCATAATCGTGGGCCACATGTAAGCTCTTTGTCAAGATTGTGTCAGGAAGGCAACGATCGTGGGCTAGGTTTGATGCTTTTGTCACGATCGTGGCAATTTGGCCACAATAGTGGGTTATCTTCTCTCGCTTCTGTCACGATCATGGCTGATGGGCCACGATCGTCGCTCATTGTTTCAGTTCAAGTCTTTCTGAAACTTCTCCGTTCTTCGCTATTGACCCTAAAATACTAACAAACACATCAAGATACCACAAAAACATAATAATTAAGCTCAAATGCTTGTATTAACCCATAGAAACATTTGAACATAAATAATTCACAAACTAACATAATTCTACCAAAAACACATACTAAAGAATCGAATAAACGGTTAAACACATTTCAAAGTATACCCTAAAATATGATGCATTTCACACTTATCAAATCACCACACTTAAACATTTACATGTCCTTAATCAAACAAAACAACAAACATATAAAATTTCACACAGCACACAATGCAGTAATGAGACAATGACTTCAACTTTATGAAATGATTTTAATTTAAAACCCATTCATCCAAGTCATTTCAAATCATTAACATGAAAAATTCACTTCTTGGGGCTTTGAACTAAATATATATATTAATCCAGACTTAAGTGTTAATTTTTTTCCCTTCTCAACTGCACAGACTCATTAATAATTCTTTAGTCATTCAACTCTATAACTGAGCTAAGTACGTTTTCACGAAAAGTCAATTATTACATGTTTGGTAGGTTTTATTTGAAAAGTCATTTTTATTTTTATTTACTTTTTATGAATATTGACTAAGTCTTTTTACATGGAGGCAAACATTGGTAATGAATGTCGTTCTAATTACTCAACTAAGTTATGTTTTTTATTAAGCTGCTTGGTTAGAATGTCGTTCTAACCTTTTTACGCGAAGGCACACATTTCTGATGCGTGTCAATTTGGTTACTCAACTATATCGCGTTCTCAACTGGCTACTAGCTCTATTCATAACTTGAAGGCCATCAGAATAGTTACTTACTATTTAAAGAATAATTTTTTTATTTTAAATTGCCAACCTTATTGCTTTAACTACTCGTTTCTATGAAAAAATACTAGCAAAGCTACGTAGTTTAAGAGGCCTCAAATTATGAATGAATCTGACAATTTAGAGGCTACATTTAAACACTAAATCCTAATTAAGCATCATATTTAATCAAAGAACCCCTAGTTCACTAATTTTGCAAGCTAATAATTCTCTACAACCTAGTGGACCATGTATAAAATTAAATCAATTTCGATTCATCTAAGCCATTGACACATTCACACGATTCATAGAATGTAACCTAAAAACTATAATATGCAAAATTTACATTCAAATGAAGCATATAACCCTCCCCACACTTGAACAACACATTGTCCTCAATTTGAGAAGGGAACAAACAAACACATAAAGATAGAAAAAAAACATGAATTAAAGTAAAACAAGAAAACAATAATAACAATAAAGATAAATATAAAAATAAGAATAAGAATAAAAATAAAAATAAAGATTAAATTTAAAAAGAAGGGGGTTAGAGCAAGTTTCATGGTGATGGATGTGGTGATGGTATCAGAGATGGAGACCAAATGTGCTTGATGTCGAGTTGGCTTTCATATCTTATAATTGATTCAGAGAGAATAAGAGAGTTAGTAATCCAGGATCATTTTAAATCATTAAAATTTTATTATTGAAATTTGAAACAAATCTAACTATGCAACAATTTAAACCTAAATACCAAACATGCTAATTTATGGTCTTTAACTTGACCTTGTATTGTTGGAAACCCAGTCAGGATCAATTATGAGTGGGTTGCTTCCACCCTTCTCATTTAACATTAGTTTTGTAGCTTGTAAGTAAGCTACAAATTGCAAAATGATTAGAAGGACAATATTGATAAAGTTGAGAAAACCAATTAATTTCAGTAATGTCCATTTCATTAACAAACTGTCAATAAAATAGGGAATAACGAAACTCCCTGAATCTTCCATCGAATCCAACAGTGTGTCTTGTAAGAAGATGAGTTGCTCTCTTTCTTCCTTAATCGCCTTCATCTCTTCTGCTTCTTCCACTTCACGAACAAAGACTTTCATAGCTTCTTCAAACTCGATGTCTGTTGTCCTCTATTTTGCATCCTTTTGTTCTTTAGAAGATTCAAACACATCAATTATCCTAAATGATCTACTATCCTTCGGATTCTTTAATACATCATTCATGTTGAATGTCACTTGGTCATCATTAATAGAAAGGATAAGGTTGTTTTCATGAACATCTACCCAAGATTCTTTGATGTTCAAATATGGTATATTAAGAACTAGTGAATAAAAAGGGAAGGTTGACATTCTTTTCTTATTTCTCTTTCTTTATCTCTTGGTCTTCAATAAGGTGGGGTTCAACTTAGTGCTCCACTGGTTCTTTTAGCTCTTCCCCATTCTTAAGTGTGATAGACTCATATTGCTCTCGTTGATGTAATTCCATATTTCTCAAAGAGTCTTCCACACTTCTCTTACAAAATTCACGGGAAAGCTATCTTACTTGAATCTCCAGATTGTGAAGAGAAGCAACATGATTTTTTGTTACTTGATCAATTTGCTCTTCTAGTCTCTTCTGGTTCTCTTCCATTTTTGTGAGCTTATCCATGATTTTTTCCAATTTGGAATCTCATGAATTGGACTCATCTTGCTAAAATTCAGATAGGTCTTAATGTCCCATGTGAGTACTTGAATTGTTGGATTAATAGAAATATGGGTGGTTTTGCCACCCAGTAGTGTACATGTTCCAATAAGAATCATTACTTCCCCAACCATACTGTGCCTTATTGTAATTCGCAAAAGTTCGTTGGTCCCTATAATATTTATCTTCCATCATCGTTCTTTCCATTTCTTCTTAGCATCTAGCTCTTCAGATGTCTCACTCTCACTCTAAGATGTCTTGATGTGACTCTACTTTATGCCCCAAACTTCTTCCTCTTTTTTTAATTATTATTTAAAATGAAAGAAAATGAAAAAGCCTTAGACTAAAGAACGAAACTAATTGTTTCCTAGGCAACATTGCAAAAAAATTTATCACAATTTTCTGATATAATTTTTAATATTTAACCTCGATATTCCACAAGTGTTCAGGTCATTTGGGTAGTACCTAAAGTGTCGATCCCACAAGGAGGATTAATCTAATCCTAGAATCTAAGGTTGGAAACTATTAAATAGAAATTTAGCAAACAATACATTTAAACACAATAACTAAATAAATCAAATAACAAAACAATAATTGACAATTAAAACTTGACGAAAACAATCAATGAACAATGATTAACATTTTCATATTAAAATGAATAAAAAATAATAGAAATTGATTGATTTGTTGAGCGATGATAGCACACCCTAGAATTCAACATAGTGAGTTAACTAAAAAAGAGAAAGGTAAAATTATCTATCTTTAATGCTAACCTCACCAATTACGATTTAGAATTAACAGTTCTAGATGATCCTATGGTCAATTACTCTCTCTCGAGTAATTATCGAACCCCAAAGCATAAACCATAACTAGATTATGGGAAGTTGTAATCTCTCAATTAATAACCTATCCAAAACCTAATCAATTCTTAAGTTGTCTAATAAACAATTGGAAACATATATGTGATCTCTTTATGCAATATTTACGAACAAGATTTAATTCTGAATCTATTAAATTACCTAACTCTCGTTACCCAATTTAGTCGTTTTTTCTTGATTCACCCTCTCTGTCTATTATCGAGACATGAAGTGCAGAATTAAACCACAGTTAATTCAATAAACCTATAAAACAATAAGATTTCATTAAATCAAAAATAATATTCCAAAGGTGAGTACAGAACATAAATCAATAATTCAATAATATCATCAAACTATATATCCCAATTATACAATCAAATAAAACTGAAATACATAGGAAATAGAACTTGAATGGATGATGGGAGGCCACGACTTTGAAAAGCTTCTTATTCTGGGAAGCACGCCAAGTTTACATCTTCTTCCTCTTCTCTCTTCCTTCTTCTCTTTCTCGATCTCTCAAAGTTCTCTCCTTTAGGGTTTCATTGTGGTGGCTGATCAAAAGCTCCCTTGCATCTTTTTTCTTATTCTTTTTATACTTGATGTGCTTATAGTAGCCCTAGGGTTTTTTCGAGGTCAAAAAGGTCCGAAAAAACCCTCAAATTTTGGCTTTCTATATGTCTACGTGTTTGCCCGACACAAGCCATGATCGGTGGGCCACATGTAAGCTCTTTCTCATGATCATGTCAGGTAGGCCACAATCGTGGGCCAAGTATGATGCGTCTGTCACAATCATGACGATTTGGCCACGAGCGTGTCTTTTCTCGCTTCAACCACGATCGTGGCTCGTTGTTTCAATCTAAGTCTTTCCAAAATTCTTCTTTCTTTCCTATTGACCCTAAAACACTAACAAACACATCAAGGTACCTTAGAAACATAATAATTAAGCTCACGTGCTTATACTAACCCATGAAAACACTTGAACACAAATAATTAACAATCTAACATAATTCTACCAAAAACATATACTAAACAATCGAATAAACAGATAAACACATATCAAATTATACCCTAAAATATGATACATTTCAAACTTATCATGACACCTGAAGATCACAATTATGTTACGTGATTAGGAAAAAAAGGAGTCAAGTCAATGACATTAAAGAAAATGGTACTTCTTGGGAGACAACCCAAGGGAAGTTAATTTATTTTCCTTTCCATTTTAACACTTCTTTCTTATATGCATGTGTGTTTTAATTTTGTTTGTTCTTACTTGTTTTTAAGTTTTGAAAGAGAGAGAGAGAGAGAACAAACAAACAATCTCTCCTTTCTGTTACTTCTAGGGCTATATAGTCATGATTAAAGAATAAATTGAATAGAAGAATCCATGGCAACTCTAGCATGTAATTTTACTTTTCTGATTGGTCAATATGCATTATCTTTGGAAGAGTAGTGACTAGTGGTAGACAAAAGTCAGTGAGAATTTGAGCCTTATTAAATTCACACATTCATATTAATCTCATTGTCTTCTATTTATGTGTGACCTTCATGGCATGTACATCCTGACTTTGCTTTGATTTTCTATTTATGACCACATTTTTATCACATGCATTAACATGGAAATGATATAGGCATTCTTTCTTTTTATAAACTACATTAGCCAAATAGCCTACCCCTTGATGTGAATTTTCCCTTTGTTAAGGCCCTCGAGCTTTATTAGCCTTTGTTTTTGTATTAACCACATTACATCTATTAAACCTAACCAAATGTCCTACCCAAGCCTTCAAGTTACTGGAGCTTTTGTTTATTATTAATGATTGTGGATGTACAAGAGTATAAGTATAGGAGTGTGCATATGTGTGGAATGGTTATAATTACTAAGATGTTATTTTATGTCTTATCAATGAAATTCCTATGTTGATGTAGCTTCTTTTAATTTTTATAAGAAAAAGAAAAAAGAAGAAGAAAGAAAAAGAGAAAAGCAAAAAAAAGAAAAAGAAAAATTAAAAAATGTTTAAATAAAATTATCAAGGAGAAAATGCATATGTTTTGCAAAGTTACTCATTATTAGTTTTTCGTCTTAAAGTTGTAATGAAAGGGTAACTCGAGTATAATGTGAATGAGGGAGATGGAGTCCTTAAGGGTCATTCCCTATAGTTACAAAGTCTTGTTTATTATCGACTTTTGTGAGTGATATATGCTTGATATGGTTTGTGGTGTGAGAGCTTGAATTTAAGCTAGGAAACATGGTTTGTGCATTCATCACAGTTGATGGTACCTAGTTTTAAAAGAATGTTAGTTTTTATGCTTGATGTTGCATTAAGTGTTACTTTTGTTGCACTAGCTTTGATAGCTTTTATGCTACTACACCCAAATATATCTCACCTTACCCTTGCCTACATTACAACCCCGAAAAGCCGTTTGATTCATGGTATATTCACCTGTGAATTGTTTCTAAATTATGCTAAAATTCCAGTTCAAGACCAGATTCCTTTTGGCAGCTGAGTTGCCCTTGGTCAGCTATAGGCATTTCTCTCTAATCCATGACAAAGTATTCTAACGGAAGATTTTTCCATATCGAGGTTTGAATTTTCGAAGAGTTTTTCATTATTTTTATTATTTAAATTGAATTTTTATTAATGAATTATCTGCTGATAAATTTTTATTTTATAATTATTAATTTAAGAGTATAATTTAAGTATATATATTATAAAAAGATATAGCTTATTTAGATCTAAAATTTTATAATCCAAAGATTCCAATCTTGCAACCAAAGTCCAACGCCAACAACATTACTTGACGTTGGTGGATTCATGACTTGGCCAGTAGAACTCATGCTCTAGTCTTGTGAAAAGTATACCTATAAAATGGAACATTGGCCATAGCGCCTTTTTTTTGTTTATTTTATAGAAATTAAACAAACAATGGGCTTGGTTCTTGATCAGGAGTATAAACGAGTAATGAAATTGAAAACAAGACAAGTGTGGGATGGAATTTCAGGATGTTAGATTAGAAATAATTTTATTTTGTTAATTTTAAATGAAATCCCCATCTAGCTCTTACCAGTATTTGCTAGAGCAACAGTGACTCTACTTCTCTAGTGTGTACGAATCAAGTAATCTAAAGGACCTTACTTTATATAAGATAAATTACCGTAAGGGTGATAACTACCAAAGCATTTGCTCCAACTCAAGTACAGAATTATATTTCGTGACCACTTTCTCAAACCAATTTCAAGCTTCTCCATTCCAAATCCCCCTAATCCATAGAAATTTCTGCTTAATCAATTTGTCCGCCTCCTTCACACTTTACATTCGTCAAGTTATCCATGTTGGATTATCATCTTGTACACGTAAAAGGTTATTCATAAAGATAGTTTTCGATGTGTCTTCTCCCTCAGTTGCACTGTTAAGATCGTCATTCAAATCCTTCTGAAAACACGTCTCTAATTTCAATAATTCCAATTGAAGGTCAAGAAACTGACTCATCAATATGAAAGATTGTCATAACTCAATCATCTCCAACTTGAATATCCAATAAGTCATCTCTACCTCGAATTTCAATCTATGATTTCCATCACGAATATCGTTTTATACTTTACCTTTTATCGTAATCTTATCAAGATATATATGTATCTTCATTTGTAAAATGTCATGTTCTTTGACTAAACAATTAAACGAAGAGACGGATTTTTTTTATTAGATCAAAACTTTTATATGAAAATGATAGCCTTGCTCCATCAAAAAAATAGTTGTTCCTTACAACAAGAGCATAATCATGCTCAGTAAATAGATTAAATAGATAAATGAAGTAAAAGGTCTGTTTTTGATAAAGTTTAACTTATCAACTATACTCATTCATGAACAATCATACACCATAAGGGTAAAGTGAAATTTCTTCAAAGAGAAAAACATAAACTAGTATGCAGTAAAAGAAAAGGAAGACAAAATCAAAAGACTATAAACTATAACAACTCACTCAAAATATAATGAATCAAAATTTTTAATAGAAATATAAACAATAAGATCCACTTAAGAATACGATTTAACCAAATCAATGAAATGAACTATCTTTCAAATTAGAGCTAAATTCTAACAAGGTAAAGTAAATGACTTGATCATCATCATCACTGCTCTTCTTAATTAATATGTTAATTAAAGTTGTACATATTTATGGTTGGCAGTTAAGTCCAATTTATAGGTTATCATCTTCAAATTAAGGTCAACGTCTTCTCTAATCTTCATAAACAAAGGCTATTAAATTATGATGGTTCTAGTGAACAAAGACTAACATCTAAGTTTGTCCCCTAAAAGATTAAATGACTTCATAGGTAACTTTTTTGAAAGTATGACTATAATGACAATTGAAACAATATTCTTAAAAGAATAGGTAGCAAAGATGGTGAAAATGTTCAAAAGTTTGGTGATGTCAATGAAAGAAAAAGATGAATAAATGACTTTCTTCATTCAAAAGAAAACTTGCTAAAATGGGAACAAGCACTTGATAAGAACCGAGTGCATTGGAGTTGGATTGTGAATATAGAATATAACAGCCGTCATATTTAATGAAATTTATCCTAGGGCTTTAGAATTAGATCTTTAAAGAAAATTGTTGTACACTAGCGGTATTTAATACTATGGCTTTACTTTGAACCGGAGTTCCTAAGGAATTAAATTGGTGTAGAGTAGATTTTAGTTTGGCTTTTAAATTAGACTTTGTTCTGGTTCTATTTAGGCTTTAAATTTTATTTTAAATTGGGTTTTAGCCATAATTTAGGCCCTAGACTTTGTTTTGAATTTGATCTTAATTTTTTTCTCTAATTAGGTGTCGACCTATTCTTTAAGTAACTGGAATTGTCCAATTTTCTTAGCTGGGCTAAGAATATATTATAATTTTGTTGCATTTTTTCTTATTTTTAATCACACTAATAATAAGTTAGTACAACTATTATTTTGTACTAGATAGTAAAAAGTGAAGTATTTTTCCATAAAAATCTACTAAGTACTAAATCTAATTCTCTTATACTGATCTAATCAGTAATTAAGGAAGAGGCGATCTAATTTAACCATAAAATTCAATGTTTTAAAAATCAAACCAAAAGTTAAACTGGTAAGATAAGAAGTTTAAGGTTTAACATGTTCAACCAGTATTATACCATCATACAATTGGCTAAAGATCGAATAAAATTAAAGACTTTAAAATATGATTGAAAGAGATTATCATTATCAATCGAATAATTTGAAGTTTAATTAAAAATATTGTTAAATGACAATTAATTGATTAATTTTAGATTATAAGAACTTATTAATTTAAAAAATTAATTATTAAAGTAAATCAAACTGTAAAGCTAAAAACTGAACCGAAAAATTGAAAGGTTCAAGGTTTTAACGGTTAAATTAACCGAATCGATTGAGTTTTCTAATCATTAATAAAATTATAGTAAATCAAATTAAAATTACACTAAAAATAAAATAAAGCAATAGTCAAAGAAAATAAATTAAATATAAAAGAACATATAGACAAAAATTCCTCTTGGCATCATCTTTTTATTCATAATTCAATTATTTTAGAGATTTTATCACTTGATACCAATTTGACAAATTATTCCCTTCCAAGATTCAGTTGCATATCTTTAAGTTGAAATTGATAAAACACTAAATAAATAAAAAAATTGTAGAAAACTATAAAAGCGTTATTTCAAAGAGCTTCTCAATATTTTGATGTTCTTTAATTTTTTAAAAATAGTGACATATATCTTTTCTTCTTATAGATGGCTAGAATTCTAGTCCTTTAGGCTCTCTCTCTCTCTCTCTCTCTCTCTCTCTCTCTCTCTCTTTTGCTAATGAATCTAGTTTGAAAATGAACTAGAACTCCCTCTTTCATGTTCATTTAAATATGTGTTTTTGCAAAAAAAAATTGGTCTGGGACACGACCATATTCCAAGCTATGTTTACTACTGGATCTTAAATTCTTCATCTAGGGAGGAATACAGGCTATAATATGCCTGTATTTGAGATTATTTTTGATACTGTTGTTGTCAAGTGAAACAGATTCTAAAATGCTTATATATAATTTTTTCTTAAACCTTAACTATATACAAGAATAAGATCTAGCATATGACCATGTGTTCACTATTCATGTCAAGTTTTTTCATAGAGAGAGACATAGGCTTACAAAATTTTTATGTTTGAGATTGTGATTAATCAAGGATGTTTCTTCTTTTTAATTTGACAAGCAAGCTCCTTAATCCTTAGCCAACATCAGTCTCAAAGTAACAGTTAAATGAAATTACCTTTAAAATTTTATAAAACAAATCAAGGTAAATTCTACATGAAGAATAATTTTTGACTGCCTAAGAAAGGTGGTGGTGTGGGTATTTATTCAATCTCAATGGTCTTGCTTTCAAAAAGAGTATAAAGTCTTTTTAATTATCAGGAGTCTTTATGGGTAAAATAAGTAAATGGCCATTGTTTAGAAGGGAAAACTTCTGAATTATTAAATCTAGAAAAGACACTTCATAGAGTATGCATCAATATTTTAAATTTAGAAGCAGGTTAAAAGCTTCAATTAAAATGAAAATTAGAAATGGGAATGAAGCTTAGCTTTGATATGATACTTGGAGTACTTTAAGACCATTTTATCTCCTACCTAACTTTCAAAACATCAAACTTCAGTATCATGATAATTCAAAAGTAGAGGTTCTCATCAATGATGAAATTTGGTATGAAAACAATAGAGGAGATTACACATTCAGAGTAAGCTTTCCTGATTACTAACCAAATCTCACTCTTTAAGATAGACCCATCTAGATGGGAAGCTCTTCTAGTTACTTGACTAATAGATCATGTAAGGCTCTATTAAGAAATCATACACCTAAAACTAATTGGCACATATTAGTATAAAAAATTCCTCTCTCTAAAAGCCTCACTCTTCATATAGTTAGCTCGCAGAAATAGCTTAAGCACTCTAGATAGGTCTAAAGGTCCTCATCCTCTCCCAAATTCTTTGTGTAAGCTTTGTATTAGAGTTTTTAATCAATAGACCATCTTTTCTTTTTCTAACCCTCTTCTAGATGCTTATGGAGGTATATACAACAAAGATGCATCAATTTATGTTCTATCGATGAATGGAATATGAATGTCCAACTAGTTACCAAAAGATGACTATAAACACTTTGCAATAACTTTTGGTTGCATAATATATTTAATTTGGTGGTAGAGAAATGTAAAGATTTTTGAAAACATCAATCTGGATCAAATTTCATAGTTATGTTTATTCCTTGTCATATCTAGTCCTTGGTGGCTTGTAAACTAGTTACTAACACATGAAATGATCTCTCTTAGTCTCCCAAGTAATTAAATTTTTTATTTTAAGGCTTTTCCTTTGTTTAATATAATTCTTTAATTCTAAAAAATGTTAATAGTTTCCTCCAAAAAAATATAAACACGATATGCATAAATCAAATTCTCGACAACTTAAATTATATTATCCTTAAATAAAGGAAAACACTAAGAGAAATTAGTGAAACATAGGATTTAAAATCGCACTTTCTAGTCTCTATTATGCAAGCATCAAATCTTAGACTCAATATATAAAAGTTAAGGAATAAAGAGGACTGGATATACTTAGAATCTTAATATCAATGCATAAGTATGACCACAAGCTCAACTATGCTAATTAGATGACTAATATAATCAACTTATGGCAAAAATGAACTTTTAATCACCCTATTGTTTACTAAAAATAATGGTGGCACTAAGATTTCATTAATTTTTTATTTCATTAATTATCACTTTCCATTTTTATATGAGTGCAAACATTTGTTATGAATGCACACTCTAAGCATACTTATATCCTAGTTACCATTTCATGTAAGAGAAAACATTTATTGCTCCTAATTACTACGTAACTTAAAAAAAAGGAGTAGATAAATACACAATCATTTAATATATAAACACACAATCATTTTTTATATATTATCTTATTACTTAAATCATATTTAAAACTAAATGCAATGGGGTATCACAAGAAGACCATAACATTCATTTTTATGTACAGAAATATATTTCACATAGTTTCATAGGAAGTAAATATGAAGTTTAAACATAATTAAGAAAAACATAAAATGAATTCTAATACAATGTAGCATCAGCTTTTGTCTTTCTTTCACCAAAGATTAGAGTTTGGAGCAGCTTGTATATATAAAAAAATAACAATTTAAAAAACTCATGAAATTTCCACACATATACATAAAATAATAATTCATACATATCATTAGAATAGTTGCACTCCCTTAGACTTAAATCACACATTGTCCTTAATGTGAAAAGAAAGAGAATAATGTTTAATGAACTCCTTAAATTTGCTCTATATATACTTTGTATGCTCTGAAGCTCCTCTAATTGCTTCTTATTAAACTACTCTGGTTTTCCTTAACACTTTCTTACTTATGCTTTTATATGTTGTATGCATCTCAAATATAAAACATGGTACCTAAAGAGTATGTGAATTCATTAAATACCATTTCATTAGTTGGAAAAGGTTCTAACTGTTGAATGCATTTTCTCATTGGAATGAGTGGCATTTTTCCCATAGTTTTTGCATTAGTTAGTAGGTGTTATACATATTTTACCCACTAATTTGTTTAGTTACTTTGAATATGCATTTATAGTGGTTTATGTTAAATTTGTAAATAAACAAATGACAATGAATAGGACTTTGGTTGAAAAAAGACAGTTAAATTTTTTTTGGCAATGCATAGGTTAGGATGGTTGTTTGCTACTAGCCAGGGAGTAGTCCAAAACGACAAGCAGAAAAGGAGAAAACGCAAGCTAGTAACGGGTGAGCTAGGTTTGAATTTTGAGAGGACACAACACATTTTGGGGTCACGCAGACAAAAAACATGAAGGGGGACGCAACAGCTCTCTAGGGCTAGAGGCATAGAGGCTGACACACGTGAAGTGGAGGCTTGACACAGCTGCAAAGGAGATGAAGATGCATGCAGCTGGGGAGAACAAGCTACACGCAAATGCACAAGGAGTTGCCAGAGAGACGCATGCACATAGCGCAGAGACAATGGCACAACAACATAAACCAGACGCACACATTAGGGGTCACACCACCGAGATGCAGAGAGGGACGCAAACAACACATGGAGTAGAGGGATAAGGCACACATCTAGGGAGATGAACGCAATGATGCAGAGTGATGCATGGGGGACGCAAAAAACGCAGAAAGTGGGAACCCAAAACCCACTTATCCCCTGTTTTATATCTGTTTCTCTCCTTCCATGTTGTTTGATGACTTTGATTTTTGTAGTTTTCATCCTATCATGAGTGAGTAGCTTCCCCGAAGCTTCAAGGTTAGGGTTGAAGCTTTTAGCTAGTTCCTGTGGATTGACTCTTGGTTTGATTTACAAGTATGGGTTTCTTGGTTTTGATTTCTCTGTTTTGAGATTAATTTTGTTGGTATTATGTTTGGCCAACTATTACTTGGCATTAGTTGTTAGTTGAAGAACTGATAGGTGAGAATTGATAATGGAACTCAAAAATAGGAAACTCATAAATGTCAGATTTAGACATAGATTGAATTTATGAGAGGAAACCCAAGTTAGCAAAGAACTTAATAGGTTATGCTTGACTGCTAGGCTACGATAGTAGATTAGGATTATTGCATAATACTCTTTTGATACCTTGAAAAAAGATCTAAGAAACTTTAGGTTCAACCTCCTATCAACCAGAATTCTCCTCATAAATCGATCCAGGTAAAGTCCATAGAAAACGCTAAAAGTGGGACCTTCCTTGAAGCTTACCACATTCCGTTCAGATTAATCCCTAGAGATATTCGCATCTTTGTTTAGCATTGGTTTTATTATTTTTGATAGTTGAATTCCTTAATTTAAATCTCCATTCTTACATAGCTGCTTAGTCCAATTAATTGAGTAATCCAAGCTTAGTACTTTCACAATTACTCCCTGTGGGATGATATTATACTATACTACTTGAGACCCATGAACTTGCGGAGTTCCATTACTAACCTTTTCCTCTTAACCTTGAATGTCCTAAATGCTTCACTATTTATGTCCATAATACCATGAGGGTTAACTTTAAGTGTATTAAATGACTAGACCAGCTTGAGAAAAGTGTTCTTGAAAATAAATTTAGTATTAATTTAAAAAGGAGTACTTAATAACCAATCTCAAATTCCACCTTTACTATGTGCTTTTCATGCAACAGTTTAGTTTTCTCCATACAAATTATAGCATTCCCTTAAGCATTTAGTTTAAGTTCCTCCAATTTATTCAACTGTCTCTTATCCCTTTTAACTTTCAAATCCATGGTAAATGCCTTTATAACCCAATAAACACTGTGTTCAAATTAAACAGGTAATAGACAAGCCTTTCCAAATACAATTTTATAAGGAACTAAACCTAATGGTGTCTTGAAAGCTTTCCTTAAGAATATCCTCCAATATTAATGCTCAATCCTTTTTTAAATAGCAAAGAGTTTTCTCCAATGCCTCTTTCAATTCCCTATGTACAAGTTTTGCTTGACCATTAGAATGAAATAGTAGGTAATTTCTAGTTTACTAGTAACTCCATACATTTTTAGTAAGACATTTAACAGTAGTGCGTCAAATGCTACATAAAATAAACTAGACCTACTACTATAGCAGTGGTGAGTCTAGGTTGATCCCACAGAGAGTATTTGGTTAGCTTTTGAAATGAAATTAATCAGTGTTTATATTTGGGAAGGTTTGGTTTTGCTTAAAATAAGAAAATAAAAGAAAACTAACAAACAAAAGTAGATTAAGGAAAAAAAATGCAAAAGTGATGAAAGTGGTGAATACGTTAAGAGTTCAGTTCTTTGGTTCAAACTCGGCCTATACCCTAATTAAACATATTCATTGAATTGTTGCTCTTTTACCTCTCCTTGAACAATTAATTGTAGGTTAATGATAAGCTCTATTAAATTAAATTTTCCCTTAGGTCGTATTTAATTAAGATATGATCGTTAATTAAACCTAACTACTGAATAACCTAGGATACAATCTTTAGATTCAATTGGGTAGTCACATTACGAATTAGGAAAATCAATTAATCTAAGTAACAACCACATACTCTTATGTCATTCAACCTAGGTTATGTCATCCCTAATTATTACAAACCATTAGTCGCTACAAATGAATCTCAAATATAACAATGACGGATTATGTTGATTCTCTAGCTATAGGTTCATACACAAAAAAATTGACCTATACGATAATACGATCATTCATACACAAAATCCAAATCCATATGCATAGCATAACACAATAAATCTAAAAGAAGAGAAAGAAACAAAAAATACAAGGAAGGAATGCTTAACCTGGTCATCGTCGACGATGTCACCTCCAAACTGGTGTCAGGAAGCTACCCTCTATGTCTCATAGTTGAGAGCTTCTCTTGCCCTCTTTGTTCTCTCCCAAAGCTTCACTCTCTCCCACCCAAAAACATCCAAAAACTTTCATATGTTGGTCATCACACCACCTTTTTCTTTATACTAAAAACTAGGTCAAAATAGATGAGGTGGCATTGAGTAGGTGTGAAAGAGGCTGTCACATCCATGCATGGCTCCTCACCATCATGAATGGGTATGTCACGGGTGTGACTAGTTTGTCACACCCATGACACACTTTGTCATGGTTGTGACACACCCTCTCACAGTTGTGAGAGGTGTTGCATGGGCGTGATGAACACATCAAAGGAGGAATGAAACACTCAAATGGTGACCTCATATTTAGCATATGCCCTATCTTTAGAATCTCTGCTAAGTCTATGCACTCTAGAAAGCTCTCAAAAGTCTCTTCACCTTTTTCTTCTTCGTTCAATTTCTCTAACTTACTAGGTAAATGTAAAGAGTTAGTTTTACAAATAACTAAGGACTCAATACTCACCTTCGAGCTAAAAGATATGTTATTTTATACTTCAAGCTCCTTCTCAACTTCTTCTTCATAAGCAATTCCTTAAGTATTTCTCTTAAATTTCTCAAGCTCCTCTTCACTTTGTAAGGTCTCTACACTAACGTCCTATAAGTACACCTCAAGTTGGGATGGTGATAGGGCTGAATCATCTTATATTTTCTTATGCATTTCAATGTCTTTCCATTCCTATTTTTGTTCTTAAATACTCAATTTATGTTCATCTTATGTTTACATATAGATTAAAGAAGCGAACACAGATATATGCTAAAAGGAAGAAGTATGATAAAATTGGAGAGCCATCTATGGAGGGGAAACCATCAAGGGCATTCAGATGAGAATCAAAGAAGACCTGGGAAATAACCTAGGGCCACGATTATGATAGAAGCTTGATCACAGGACCACGATCGTGATATAAACTTGATCACAGGGCCACGATCGTGGGAAGTCAGCCACGATTGTGACAGAAACAGGAGCACAGGGCCACGATCATGGTGAGTCAGCCACGATCATGACAGAGAGTAGATAAATTAGCCACGATCTTGCACTAAATGTCACGATCGTGCACTAAAGGCCATGATAGTGGCCTGCACACTGACAGACGCGGATGACCTTTCGAACTTAAGTTTTTTAGGGGCTTTTTGGACTTTTGAGGCACAGGAAAATCCTAGGTTTTACCCTAAATGGACCATACTACATTAAAAAAAGAGAGAGAGAGGAGCACCTAAGAGGGAGGCTATACAATCGGCCACTTTTCGAATACTTCAATAAGAGAGACGAAGAGGAGAGAAGGAAGGAGTAGAGAAGTTTTTGTTATTTTCTTTATGGTTAGCTAGTTTATTTCATTTTCAATGCTTTATTTTCATATTTCTTAATTAAATTATTCCATTAGTTTAGAACTTTCTTAGTTTTAATCACATTTTTACATGTGCTAGAATATTTTTCCTTTCATTAGTAATGCATTAAATTTTTTCAGCCTTGTTTTTCTTAGTCTCTTAACGGTTCACTTGAATTATAGCTTTCAATCACACTTTTCTTAGAAAGTAGACAACAAAAAAGGGCTCAAAGAAGTTTCTTGTAACCTTATTTTTTTTCTTTTTGTTATATTATCCTTAATTGTTTCATATTCTTATATTTTGTACATTGAAGACAATGTATAACTCAAGTATGAGAAGGATGTTTTATTATATTTTAGCCATATTTTACCTCAGTAAATTAATTTCGTTACAATTAGCTTCACAGGAAGCAATTTTAAAAACTTTAAATAACAAAAGAAGAGTAATTAAGATAACACATTAGAAATTAGAATGTGATATGATTCAATTAAGTGAGATAAATAGATATGAGAACTAAAAACCAACTTACTTTTAATTTATTCTAATGATTTTCAATGGACGATTATTTTACAAAATGAAGCTTTTGTGTAATTTCAAATAAATTAATCTAGAAGGTGACTTTTACCAATTATTTTAATAACTTAGTACAAAAAAATATTTATGAATCAATTAAGAATAAATAAATTTAATCCATTGACTTAACCTAAGTAACAAGGTTGAATTCAAAAATGGTGCTAATAGTTATATAAGTCAGTAATCTAGTTAAATAACTAAAGGTGTTCCTGACAAGGTATTTATTTTCGTATCGAAATGTTAGGAGCCTTTTCAAACAAGCCCATAACACTCCATATTAATGAAAAAATAAATTTCATTTTACATGAATATTAGGATTTTAAAATGTTTAAAAAGTGAAGTTTCTTTCTCATTTATTTTATCATATATATTATATTGAATTATGTGAATTAAATTGATACTGAGGATTGTTGGATTAATTTGAACTTAATAACAATTTAATGCAAGTATTTATAAACCTAATTCGTTATTAAACAAAATGATTAAGTAGATGATAAATACTCTTGATTATTTCAATTCATTTGTTGACTTTTCCTTAGAATGTTAAGTTAAGAGTGGTTAAGATTAATTTACTTAAAGACAAGCAAAAGTGGGGATATTTGATGTGTGTTTTTTTTCCTAAGTGTTTTAATTTGATTGATGCTAAATTATCTTATTTTACTTAGTTTTTGATATTTTTTAGGTAATTGAGAAGATTTGACCCTAGGATGAAATTTGCCAAGAATTAAAGTCTATTTAAAAAAAGCATAGAGAAAATCACAATTTTTAGTTGAATAGAATCTCGCCCACACTCGTGTGCCAGACCTTGCCAATCATGGATGAATTGTAGAAGAAGATAACCTAGAACATAATCTGAGAAAGACTGTATGTCATGGACAAAAATCAAAAAGTGGCATAGCCTAACCTACAATCATGCAGTCATGATCATGCCTTAAACCATGTGCTTTTCATAAAGGAAATAGAGAGATATATGGTCTAAGCCATGGGCATGCTAGAGCCCATATCTTTCCCTAGATGAAGTAAAGAGATCCATAGATTGGGTTATGTTTGTGGTTAAATTAAGTCTTAAATAGATAAAACATACTAAAATCACATAAACGATAATTTTTAAAGGAATTTTAGAGACTTGACACGTCTTAAATATTATTGCTTCTCTATAAGATTAGGGGTAACCATAAAAATATTCATATGAGATTCAGTTAGAATGGGAAAACTTAAGTAATTTCTCGAGGTAGCATGGAAAGATATCATGATGGTTTCACTACCATCTAAAATACTAACGAAAGGAATAGTAAGGTGGAATGGAACTCTAGTTGCTTTTCTCTAGAAAAAGATACTATTATTTACCTAGATGAATGCCTAAGTTAAAGTTAAATTGGAGTAAACTTGGATTTAAAAGCATAATGATCAGTGACGAGTAATTTTTCCTCTTCAAATTAACAATGAAGCAAGCATGATGAAATGGATTAAATAATGACCATGGAACAAATGGTAAGCTAATATTCCTTCAAATTTAGAGGCTATGTATTGAATTTATTAAAATCCATTTAAAATAACATCCATATTTGGTTTAAATACCATAATATTCCATCTGAAAATTGGTAAAAAATATACTTGAGTTATCTTGCTTATTCAATTGGTATACCAATTTTCTTATATGGACTAAAGAGAATTGGCTATACAAAAGTTTGTCCTAAATTAATTCCAATAAAGACCTTATAGAGGCAATTAAGTTGAAGAAAGTATATAAAAAGGGTGAGCAAGAAAATGTTGAAATCATGATTTCATATAGTCTAGAAGCCATCTATGCTCCAACAAAATAGTACCTAAAGGCCAATAGTAAAACTTTCACCATTGTCCTTTACTATAAAGTTTGAGATTAACCCTCCTAAAGAGATCAATTTCCAAGAAGATAAAACTTCACCAATTGTCAAACTATAGCTTGGAATTTAAAATGCCTAAATTGCCCTATTGAAAAAGATAATCAAGGGTCTTTTAGATATAAAAAGAACCTTTTTGATCAGTTTTCTACAAAATAAAATAAAAGTATAAGTATCTCCAAAAAAGCATAGTTCTTGGATAACTTGTAGCTCATTCTAAGTAATAATCGTGTTTATTTTAATGGGAGGATCATGGTAGCTTATGACCTAAATGAAATTCAAGTACTAAACCATCAATGCTCATCACTTTTATGTGACTTAAATTAGGGAAAATATTTAGGTATACATCAATTATGTGTTTACTTTTAATTAAGCTTTCCAAAGAAAATATTTATAGGGGGGATCTAAATCATATAAAAGCTCTCATTAACATTCCCTAATTTATACTATGAGACTTTAATTGCAGCTCTATCCAATAGTGTTGGTCCCCGAACTTTTCGTAAGAGATTAGAACCATTGAATGAGAAATTTGGTGGTTAGTCACGAGTTAAGAACACGTGAATAAAAGTTCTTGAACTAAG
>JANITX010000009.1:54306027-54320283 GCA_027564395.1 Erythroxylum ulei | reverse complement strand
TAATAGATATGATTTTTCAAACTTCTGGTTTTATTTAGGACTTTTTCAATTTGGGCAGTAACTTTGAAGCGATTTTTAACCCCCTTAATGCCCGAATTAGTTTTTAAATCCTTCTTGAAAGTTGTAGAGTTTTCTTTTAGCTTTCTATTAATACCAAGTTTGTAAAATTTGGAGTTCTAGGTAAAAAGTTATGAATTTTTGAATTTCTGTGTTTTAAAAATATATATATATATATGAAACAAAATATTTTCGGAGCCCTCGAGTGCGAGCGTCGCGCTCAGCGAGCGGCTCACGATCGCGAGCGGCTCCAAATAAAAATGTTTTCGAAGCTCGCGAGTGCGAGCGTCTCGCGATCACGAGCAGCTCTTCAGAGCCGCTAGATCGCGATCGCGAGTCGTGCGGCTCAACAAACCCCTTTTTCACCTTTTTGTTTATAACTTTTCTGTCCGACCTCCGTTTGACTCGATTTTTGAAGCATTGGTTTTCTAAGAAAAATTTCTACCCTTTTATGCAAATTCGAGAGCTTTTGGGATTAAGTTGAATTTATGGATTCAATCAAAGTGAAGTAATTGGATGGAAATTTTAGGATATGCTTCCGTATTTTGGTGAATTCTTGAGCTTGAGAAAACCGATTGAGGTCATTTTTTATTCGAATTATTCTAGAGACAACAAATTTTATTTTAGCTTCGGAATCGGATGTAATTATGGACCCTATATAGATCAATTTCATTGATGAAGATTAGGGTAATTTGTCAAGATCCGTTCGGGAGTAAGTGAACAAAGTTCGATTTGAGTTTCTTCTGTGGTAAGGAATCCCTCCCTCGTTGGTTGCGCGTCCAGGTGTCACGTAGGACGTCGGACACGTGTCTCACCAGGGTGGGGTTCCAACAATTTGAAAGAAAATCAATTCATCCATTTTCATATTAGAATGAAAAAGACATATCTAGTTTTTTATAACTTTTTTCCATCCTTTTAATTTGGTAATTTAGGGAATTCCACTATGGCATAAACTTAAGAATCTACGGAACAACGTTCAAGAACTATGGACGCTATTAGATGATATCAGTAGCATGCTATCACCATTGGAATTTGAGGGAAATACAAGGATAAGTCACTACACATATGACTTCAAGAATTGTGCAAACTATACCTATGTAACAAATTTAATCACAAACAGGAATTTTTACCCTTGGAGCAATAAACAAAAAGGAGAATGGTTCCTTAGGAAAAAGTTAAACATGGTGTTATTAAATCAACAACTACTAAAGATTTATCCATAGAGAAAAAGCTACAATTAAAAACTGTTACTATCTGATCACTTACATTTTAAAACATATTTAACATCCCAAAAAAGAATTATCTATTCATATTTAGCAACTACATGGTGAATGATGTAGGTTTTGAGAAAGCTATCACCAAAGGAGTAAGAAGTAACTTGCAAGACATTAAACAATACATTATTTGCATAAGGAAACTACAAATAATAAAATCTGAGCTAAAGAAACTCAATGGAAAGGAGACTATAAACACACAAATAGAGGTAAAGGAAATTAAAAAAATGTTTAGACTAATTCAAAGAAATCTCAATAATTCTCTAAGAGATTTAAGACTTTAAGAGTAGGGGAAGCTATCAATTTCAAATGCAATCAAGCAGCTGAGTTTATCACTCTCTCACCAAGTAAAGATCAAGGAACCAATAAGTGTAAGGAAGAGACAAGCATAAAACTTTCAACTAAAAGAGTATCATATCTAGGAAAAACATTAATAAAATTGTTTCTCCTCAAGACTAGCATGGCTCTTGGGTATATTTATAAGTAGATATTAAAAGAGATTTTATCATATTCTTCACCAAAAATTTAGAGACACTTGCTAATGCACGCTCTTCTATTAAATTAATCAGGAACATCATTGTTAATCCAATCATTGAACATGATGCACCCCTCTTAGTTGAACCTTTTACATCTAATGATGTAAAGAGAACCATGATTACCTTAAAGCCAAACAAAGCATCTAGACCAGATGGTTTTAATGTGAACATCTTCCAATAAAAACTTGGGAACACACTAGAACATGGTATTCTCCAGTAGGAAAGTATTGACAGAGTTCAACAAAATATGCATAACTATGGTAGTAAAAATACCAACATCAAGTGTTATGAAGGATTTTAACACCATATTATGGTGCAACATAATTTACAAAGTAATTTATAAAATGCTTGCTCATAGAATGAAGATTGTAGTATCCAAAATTATGTATACTTCTCAAGGAGCTTTTCTAATCTCAACTAAGAGACCATCTTTCTGACTTCAAACCTTTAATTGACATAATCATCTTGAAGATTACAAACAGATGCAATAGGAATTTAACTATAGTTAGGAGAGTAATGCTAGTTAATTTTATCCTCAATACATTGCATGTATAGTGGACTTCGCACGTCTGATTCACCAAGAGGACACAATTAAGACAATTGAAATGATCATGAAGACCTTTATATTGTCAGGAAATGGCAATATTTGCTAGATGGAAAAAGTGAAATAGACTGGCTTTTGTCTGTCTAAGAAAGAGGGAGGCTTGGTAATTCTTTCAATAAGGACTACAAACTAAATACAGTTCATAAAAAGAATTTGGAGAATAGTTATAGACAAAAACTCATTATAGGTAAGGTAGATACATGCATTCTATAAAAATAAAGGATGATTTTGGGATATAAAACCTCGACATGATACATCCTGGTCCATGACGCATATACTTAAGCTAAAAGGTAAGGCTGGAATGTGCATCAGAAAGCTCAAGTAACATCATTCTGATATGATAATTAGTCTTCATTGGAACCTCTACCTGAAGTTAGCACATTAGGGGCTCTAAGGAGCTCAATTGTAAACAACGATACTGTTGAGGAAGCTCAGAATTTTAATGCCTTATCCCAACTTGCTCATACCATTACACTTGGAACAAGAAGACAGAATAGTATGGATTCCTAACTCCTTTTTAGCCACTTTTCCGATATATCATGCAGGAGATTCATTAAAGCACAAGCTTAAAAGCTCCTTGGAGAAAACTTGTATAGTACCCCTAAGCTAGCCCCAGAGCTATAATCTCCTTATAGTTAGCGATTAAAGGTAGGTTATCCACTATAAATAGAGCAAAATGATACAAGATTGTCAATAACACTTGTGCTTTATGTCAGTGACGACTAGAAACTTTGTCCCACATATTTTTTGAACGCAATATCACATACATCATATGGAATCCAATAATGGGGGTAAGCAACCAGAATCTGCGTGTAAATAGTTGGCAAGGAATTATAAAATGGTGGTGCAACAATCAGGAAAGGAGTGGAAACTGGACGACTTTTAAAATTGCGTCACACTATTTACAACATCTGGACTAAGAAGAATAAGAGACTATCATAGACCATACTATTACCACAGCTCAGGCTTACTCAATTCTACAATACAAACTATAAGAGAACAATTCCTCACTTAAAACATCCACATCATGCAGCCCCCAGTTATCAACAAATTGGAGAATGCCCATACAAATGATTGCATGTGAAGATTTTCCTCTTTATTAACATTTTTGCAGGGATACTCCGAGCTATCACTTTCTTCCATTTCATTGTAGAATTATTTCTTATTAATCAATGCATTTATTTTCTCATACAATACTAGCCAAAAGTTGACAGCCTTCTTTAAGTTTAGAAGAGATTGAACACGAAACAAACATATTTTTAATCTCAACAACATAACATAAAAGATTAAAAGAAACACTTGATCTTGCCTTTATTTCGAACATCCTGATAAAGCTAAGAGTAGTAGCAGCCCCGCATATATTTCTCCCGCGTACTAGTGAATGTTGAGCTAAGATCCCATCTAAGCAACAGCCATCGAGTGGCCATTCTAAAAAATCTAAGAGTTATAATTCTCTCCTCTCTTGATAGCCATCTCTTTTGCAATTGGATGACAAACCCAAATGTAAAAAATAGAGGGCGCAAAAACTCAGGAAACTTCGACCTTTCCAGCCACCAAAGGTCGTGGTCGAGAAAGCACGCAGTGAAGGCATCTAAAACTTGTACACGAAACAACAGTGAGTTTTCGATTTTTTTCAATTGATTATAACATGGCGTCTGCGTCAAACATAAATAAAATTATTTATCATTTTTAAATAACATTTAACTAATTAATTTAAGTAATATATATCCTCAAACTTGCGTACGTACTACTAATCCTGTTAATTTTAAATAACATACTCAAAAAGTGATTCAACTTGGTAAAAATCAATAAATTATCTTTAAAAGAATAGTCTCTAAGATCTTAGTGCATAAATGAACAGTTCCCATCTTGCTGTGGTTGGCTGTTATGGCGGCAAGGTCGTGGGTCTCGACAAAATATCTATGCGTTTCATTTCAGCATAAAGCTAATGGAGTCCACGCGTAATTCCATCTCTCATACTGTGTTATATAAATTGGTTAAGTTGGTCCATTGTTTGCTCCCCTTTTTGTAAATTTTTTCCCTGTTCTTTTCTTATAACTTTATCCGGCGGGCTTGACTCCTGAAATCCATTCCCTTCAATAAAAAATGCTAACACAATATGCAATAATTGGGGAACAAATTGTGTAAATAGAAAAGGGTGACGGAATGAAGATCGTGCTTTGACTTGAGGATCAATACAAAATCCAACAGCGACCTTCATGAAATATTACGTACATATTTCAAATCTCAAATTCTTTCTACACTATACAAATTCTATCTTCAAATGTCTTTGAAATATGGAAATAGTACTTAGATCTAATTATAAGCTTTCCGACAATGTTATGTTTGATCAATTGGTGATATTAATTAAGATTTCATAAATCAAAGACGTCTTCAAACGTTCTAGAAATTAAAGGTGATTTGATAATATGTATTTTGGCTAAAATCAGAGCTTTGTGTCCCTGATCGGCCTGCCAATTTCAGAGCTACAACCCAGTAAAAGCCTTCACCAAAAGGAGCTTCGTTTTTATTTCGCACTCTCAAGTCAAGGACTACTACTAGGGTAGGTTTCTGGTCCATTTTCAACTACAAAATAATAACTGGATATTTATCAAGTCTACAGAGATTTATAGATACATCTAAATGCGAAACTGCTTGCTGCTGGAACTCTCCATGAACTGTCCTCGCTCGGACATACAAGATTATGGGTGTGTGAATCACGCAAGCGCGCTATTCATTCTCTCTTAATTTTGTTTCCTCTAATTATTGCTCTTTTGCGGTTACATTATTCAAATATAATGTCAGTGGACACGCAACGTAAGCAATGAGGAAGGGTGTGGAGATGAGGCCAAAAAGTTGTAGTTCTTACGTTTCAAACTTGAAATGATTTCACTCTCTTTTCACGTGTTACACTCTAATCCAATTTGAAGTAGAATAAACCAGGTGAAGCTCGTATCGGTGACCAAGGGAGGCTTATTTGGTGACTACGCAACTTACAGGCAAGGCTGCCACACTAATTTTTTTTTAACTTGTTTTCATAGCTGTGTGGATATAACAAATTACGAAAAAAATGATTAATCCCACGATTATAACCATCACATTTAATATGGTCTAAATTAAGAATATGATATTTACTAATAAAGTCTGACTAGACACATTTAGAGGTTCAAGTTTTAATTCCCTCCGCAACCTAGAGTTTGAATGCCTCAACCATCTAGAGTCTTTCTTGCCAGTATACAAACTGAGAAGAAATTGTTGAATGGACAGGGGTCAATCACCAAATTGCTTTAAGAGATTACTTAGTAATTAAAAATATATTTGGCTGCTTAGTATATGTCATATGGTAAGAAAGGAACGTGAGAGTTTTCAGGGATATAATATAGAACACTCAATCTGTAATGCAGAGAGTCTTTATTAAAACTATAAAAATAATCCTCTCCGAAGCCTCTTCTATGAATTTGAGCAATGAGATGACAAGAAAATGAAATATAAATCCAAAAATTTGTTAAAGAGATCACTAAAAACAAAAAAGTTTGGACGCAATGTTGATCCGACCCCACTGTATTGGAATCAATTGAGCTGAGTTGATATCAGAAGAGAGATGCGATAGGGGAATGTATAGTATGCAACTTATTGAATGCTTTAAGAGATGTAATTAGTTGTGAAATTTTGAAGAGATGTTTCTCAATTGTAAGGACTTGCCTTGAATAGTTGCCATTTTTTCAAAAAAATGAAAAAGAATTGTGATTATAGATGAATTAAAACGTCGTTACAACGAGTTCAAGGCTTTAAGCCTACCATTGTATTGCAATATAACCCAAGAACAAAAACTCCCTAAGGAAGATAGTATGACTCTCTGTATAATAGACCACAACATGAAACAATTATAGACACTACTGAGGTTTCATCTTCATAGGAAAGCTCATTTACCATTTCTGGTATTTAGGATTTTGTTTTCTCTTCCTAGTAGATTTCCTTTTTCCATATTTGAATTACACGTAAAGGGATATATAGGACATGGACAATAGTTAGTGGGGTATCGCAGTCCTCTGTTTGTTCGATATCCCTTGTCCCCTAATTCTCAGTTTGCCCAACAATTGCAACTGAAGTCAGCATGTTAGCCCATTCCATCTAACAATGCTCCAAATATTGGAAGGTGAAATCATTCGCACCATTGTATAGATTCTCCACATTGTTTGCACTGAAATTGTCAAGATTTGTCTTTCCTTGGGAAATATGTGTGACAACTTACTCAGTCCTCAAACCAACTAGTTGATTACCATTTTCTTCATCACCAGTAATTACATCCATAGACCATTAAGTACGTCCGCAACAACACTAGTAATTCCATCCTCTACAAGAAGGCTATCTGTAGCAACCTCAGATGTCCCAACCTGCAACAACTCCATTAGTGTCTCCACATTTGTATCAAGCATGCTTGTTTCTGCTAAAGGATCAGATTCTGTTTCTATTGTCGTGGCCTTTGTTGTTTCCAATTTGTTATTGTTGTCAGACAACCTATTAGAAATTTGGCTCATCCCTAATGGAGTTCTCATATCAGCATCCACAGCGTAGACCACAGGTGTCTCTGCAACAACATCAATAGGTTGAGCAGTAGGCACAATGGTACTCTGTTTTAGAAGATTCTGTGTTGGTATCTTTGTAGTAGTCTCCAATTGAAAGATCCTCCCAGTTGGTTGCCACTGTTTGTTGGCATTTGGTTTCCAAGGGTAAGACAGCTGTATAGTCTTCATAACCATTACATCCTTATCTCCCACACGCATCACCAAAATATTATCCAGAAAAATCGATGACTTAGAAATCTCAATGCACACTTTTGCGTAGCCTACCCTCTTCATGTGTAGTGTTTGAGAATCTAAGTTTAAAGGTTTACTTAAGGAGCTCGCCACATAGCTTAACCCTTGGAGCGTCCATGGTTCCATAGGCAGGTTGTGGAAGTGGGTCCAAAGTGAAAATTTGTCTTTTAAACCTCTGTCCGTGTCTATGCCTAGACTCCATTATTGCAAGAATAACGGTTGATCTGCAACGTGCCATGGGCCTTGTTCGGTGATTTCTTGCACATCAAAATCCTTTCCAAATTTGAAGGGAAAGGACTCATCCTCACGTAGTAGTACCTTCTCCAGTCCCTTGGAACTCCACCTGGCTTGAGCCCAAGCATTCACACTGGGAATGTTGGCCTCTTGCTCTAAGAAAAACCAATGAGAGCCGAGGACCATAGCCGAATGTCTGCATCAATAATTTCCTTTAAGGGGCATATTACATCGTCCTTTAATACCTGTTAGAAATGTGTTAGAGCAACTTTGGGTAACTAGGGTATCAATTTTTTTCTTCCAGACACCAACTGGTTTTGCATTTATTGTCACCACCTTGGGCTCTAGATTGCACCGAGAAGTCTTCCTTTAAGCATGAAGGCTCTCCGACTTCTATCTTAACACCCCTCAGCCTTATCAAGGTTTAGTCAGCGGGAAGGGCAAACCCAACAGAGACGTCAACGCCAAACTCCTCGACTGCTTGAGGAGGGGACCCACCATCATCAGTAAAAACCATGAACACTGCTATAGAGCTCCCATGGGTTTTAGCCCCATTTGCTTCTCTCTCTAAAGTTGGATCTCCACTGGTTTGGGTCATTGGTGGTAAATCTAGATCTAGGTTGAAAAAGGCACCCTTATAGAGCATTTACCCAGCATACCAGATTATATCCAAGCGCATGCCCTATGGGAATGAAATGTTGGAGCATATCACATTATCTTAATTATGGCATCATATATATCATAAGATTCTCAAAGATCGAACTTTCCCATTCCATCAACAAACATAAGCATTCATTGTCATTACAATTCATAAAATATGAGAGTCTAAAGTGTGCTACATGAAATGGGATGCTAAACCAAAATATGCTAACTGAACTCATTAGTATCAGCTAACTAGACCTTTGAGCCATATTGTCCCTAAACGCAAGTACTATATCTCTATTTTATCAACATAAGAGCTAGCACTCTTTTAAACCTAAAAAGCAATGTTACAATTTTGATGAGTTTGCGAACTCAGTGAGTGAACCATCATCGATGTGCTCACTCATGTCAAACATAACATATAATATAGTAATTCATACCACATAACATTCTTCAGATTTAGGTAATTCAATATTTCACCTCAGTTCAATAAGGCATGTTAATTCAATCATTCAATAGGGCATATCAAATTGATAATTTATTATACACATGAATGTATATGCAAATGCACATGTGACTCTACTTTATTTTCACTTTGTTGTGACCGAGCGCCTATACTGTCTCATACCTATTGTGGATACCAAGCTTATTTATGTCCTGTATTCGTTGCGAATACCGGGCTCATTGCATCTGAGCCTGAGGCTCTTTATCACATTTTTTAGCTTAAAGCTCTTTTTAACATGTTGTCTACTCCAATCACAAACCCTTTATCTGTTCATGCATATCAATGTAATGAGATGCAACAATTTACAAATTTTTCACTCATTATTCCTCATTTAATGCACATAAGTCATATATCGCTTCCTTCGGATCTAAGTCCGGTATTCGTATTCTAGTTATTCACACATTCCACATTTCATATATAGTTGGAAAGTACTTCCAATACATTCCCGAATATCAAACTCCTCAGACCATCAATGTCCGGAATCATCACATTTATATAAATAACAATTCAATAATTAAATGTTAATCAAAATCAATTCATTCATGGTGAGAAACATCTAGGTTGACTTACTACACATATAATTCAGACAGAAGCACACATATAATTGAGTTTACACATCTAGGTTGACTCACAGTATGCTCTAATAAACTATTGCCTTGACGATCCATTTATACTCAACTCTCTTGAACCCTTCAGGCAATTCTACAAGGTCCCAAACACCATTATGTTCAATGGATTTAAGTTGATCTTTCATTGCATCTAACCATTTATTAGCATTAGCACTATTAATGGCTTGTGAAAATGAAACTGGATCACCGCTAATTCTTAAGTCATCTTCCAACTCTTGTAGATAGACCATATAATCATTTGAAATAGCAAGTCTCCTTTCTCTTTGGGATCTTCTTAATGTTATTTCCTTGTAGGTTCATATTAAATAGCAGGAGCATGTATTTGTTGCTCTCTATGATTGCTATATGGTGCAACAATTTGAGTAGTGGGAACACAAGTCAAAGGGACTTATATTCCAACTTCTTTAATATCCACATTTCATAAAACGCCACTCCCACTAATTTCACCATTCTCAATAAACATAACATTTCCAGTTTCAACAATTCTTGTACTATGGTTAGGATAATAAAATCTATACCCTTTTGATTTTTCTAGATAACCAATGAAATATCCACTAATTGTTCTTGCATCTAGTTTCTTTTGTTTTGGATTATAAATCCTTATTTCTGCCTGGCAACCCCAGACATGCAGATGGCTTAAACTAGGTTTCCCACCAGTTTATAATTTAAAAGGGGTTTTCGGAACTGGCTTACTAGAAACCCTATTTAACAAATACATGGCAATTTTTTAGGCATACATCTATAATGATAAGGGTAGAGATGCATTACTTAACATACTTTTAACCATGTCCATTAAGGTTCGATTATGCCTTTCTAATACACCATTTTGTTGTAATGTACTCGACATTGTGTATTGAGCACATATGTCATGCTTTTCTAGGAATTTAGCAAATGGACCAGGGTGTTGTCCAATTTCATCATATCTTTTGTAATACTCACTACCTCTATCAGACCTAACGATTTTCACTTTTCTATCTTGTTGTTGCCTTTCAACTTTAGTAATATAAATTTCTAAGGCATTCACTGCTTAAGATTTCTCATACAATAAATAGACATATCTGTAACATGAATAATCATCAATAAAGGTGATAAAGTATTTTTCTATACCGAAAAAATTAACATCAAAAGGTCCACATATATCGGTGTCTACAATTTCAAGAAGTTGAGTGCTTCTCGTGGCACCTTTCTTTATGTGTTTTGGTTGCTTTCCCTTAATACAATCCACACAAATATTGGGATTAGTAAAATCCAAATCTGGAAGAATTCCATTCTTTACTAATCTTTCCATTCTTTCCTTGAAAATATGACCCAAACGCTTATGCCACAAGTAAGCAGAACAGTCATTGACTAAACTATGTTAAATTCCAACTTTATGATGTAGAGTCATAAGAGTTTCAGCATATAAATTATCAATATTCAATTTATATAAACCATCACAAAGAATACCAGATCCAATCATACAAGTATGCTTAAACAAACTGAAACATCCATTACCAAACTTAAAAGAGTATCCAGTAACATCAAGTTTAGATAAAGAAATCAAATTCCTAGAATACTAGGTATATAAAGAGTTTCAAATAAATCTAAATGAAGTCCAGTATTCAGGATTAAACAATAAGTCCCTACTGCTTCCACTGGAACCTTTACTCTATTCCCCATGAAGACAAACTTCTCATTTGAGTTTGTGGTTTGGATCATAAGGAATCCCTACATATTATTAGAAACATGAGTTGTACATCCAGAATCAATCCACCAAGTATTACGTGGAACTTCAGTTAAATTTGATTTCAAAACATACATAAGCCTTAAGCTTACCTTTCTTTCAAACCAAGCCTTGCATCATTGACAGCCCTTCTGGAAGTTTCCAGGTTTTCCACAGAAATGACATTTGTTATTGTTTACCTTCTTCTAGATCTTAACGGAGGACTCCTTGGTCTTTAGTGGTTCTTTTCCGCTTTCCATGTTTCATATGTACTTTCTTACTAGCTCCTTGATATTTCACAAAATGGATGGAATGATTTCATTGATTCTTATGTCTTGTTTCCTCCTAAACTAACATACTGTGCAATTCATGCACATTCCATTTATCTTTCATAGTATTATAGCTCATTTGGAACAGTCCATACTCAGACGGTAAAGAGTTTAAAATGAACTGTACAAGGGAAATTTCATCCACCTCCATGCCCAGAGACTTAAGTCTTGCTGCAATATTTGTCATTTCAATGACGTGTTCATGCATAGTATGGGAACCATCAAATTTCATGATGGTCAAAGTACCCATTAATGTCCTAATAAGAGACTTATCAGCTGTTTGGGAGCGCTCTTCCACAAAACTCAAAAATTCTTTAGAACTTTCAATTTTGGGAAGAGCTGACTTGATGTTGTTTGCTATGCTCATTCGCATAAATATCAAGCTCAATCTGTTTGATTTTTCCCAAGCTTTATAATGAACCTTTTCTTCATTACTACTAGAATCAGAAATGGAAGCAGGCTTCTCAACTTAAAGTGCCAAATCAAGATTCAATACACCAAGGTGAAATTGGACTTATTCACTCCATTCAAAAAAATTTAGCCCATTAAATATTGGTACGGACGAAGCTTGTGAATATAAGGACATAGGACAGAAACTGCAACAAATACATGCCTAACATTAATGCTTTGAGTCATAAACTAATTGAGTCATAAACTAACATATTATATTAGAAATAGATAAAAAAAATGATGTTAACAATTAATGTACATTAATGTTCTCCTTTGGGTGATACATCAATGCACAAAATAACCTTAATGATGCCAATAATATTTAACATTATTAGGTAATGATGCATACACTACTTAGAAATATTTATTATCTTTGGATAAATAAGTAAAACTAATAGTGCATTTATATTACCAAACAATCTTATTCATTAATTATAAGAACAACCAATTAACCTTTGGGTAATTCATAAATTTCTTGTAATAATGAATTTCAATCTACTCATAGATAAACATCATTTATAGCATCGATTTTATGAGTGAGTGATTGGAAAATTATAGTCAATTTAGAACTAATTATCCTAAAGATTTGATCACTTTGGTGATTCACAAATCTAAAATAATATTGTTCCAAATATGGTAAATGCGTAAAATATTAAATATTCAATTGTCACGTCATCAACATATTGCCAATCATTATTATTAACGTACATGTATACAAAACATTGTACAATTATTTTTAATCTTAATAACAGTGATGTTGTCAAAATCTAGAAACAAGTTAACATGCACATACTTCTTCTTTTTTTCTTTTTTTTACTATTCACGTTATCATGCATATATTATGTTGATAATTATAATTAATTCTATAATTCACATACACTAGCATAACTGTTCATGCATGCATAATTACATTGTTCATATTCATTCATCTTTTATTGTTTAATACTATTAACACTGTTTCATGTACACTAACATAATTAGTCATGCATGCATAATTACATTGTTCACGTTCATTCATCTTTTATTGTTTAATACTATTAGCACTGTTCACAAACTGTTCATCATTTTAAAAAATAAATAGCGACATCAAGGAAGGAAGCAGATAGTAAACATCCGACACGGACGTTGTAACATCACAACCGACAGCGTCTGACATCACCAACATTGACACATGCCACTGTCATCGGTAGCGTCTGGATCATCACCAAGGCATGATGTCACAGACTCAGTGAATTCATCGTCATCCTCGATGCTGCAACATTCCCAACGACAAGCACAGACAGTGAACACGCGTCTGTCGTCATTGACGTTGGTTACGCATCATCCGCGACGGTGTGACACTACCGAGAAAAACATAGACATTTCTCACATACTTGAAAATTTCATTGTAAATTTGTCCAAATAAAAAAGCATGAAGATTTTCAGAACCGAAAATGTAATGGAGAATCATACAGTTCACAACCAGATGCTCTGATACCACATGAAAACTCTCACTTCATTACAAGATTATGTAGAATCTTAAACATATATAATTCTCACATATAAAGTAGTCGTACCTTAATCCATAAAATCGTTCGATGTCGGTACGAAAATCAGACTCTTCAAATTCGCTTTTATGTTTCTATTTTTTTTCCTCGCTTTCTCACTTTTGTCTCTTATCTGATGGTTATTGACAGAAACAACTTAATAGGCAAGAATAAAACCAAAAGAGGCGACGTTTATAGTGGCTTTTAAGAATACCACCTTTGAACTACCACACCCATCATGTTGGTATTAAACGTTATAAACATTTATTACATGAGACAATAATCTAACAAGGATAACATTTCCCTTATACTCAAAATTTTCTCATCTTATCGATATTGATCTTACAACGTATTAATAAATGGAAAAATAAGTTCAGCTGGACTTACGTTGAAGTTATCCGATTCAACCTAAATTGATCAAATTTTGGTTGAATTTGGGTTTAGGTTGTCCAACTTATTCTAATTTAAAGTTCAAAAGTTTTATCTAAAATAAAGTTATTTTAGATAAAAGTATATTATTTTTAAGAGCTCAAACCTCGTCAGGTTTCAAGCCACCAAGTGGAATGCAAAATTTTGGAAACAGATCATCTATTTCGATTAACCAATTCCTACCTTGTTCTATTAAGGCTTAGTTTGGTCAACAGCTTATTAGCTATTTTTCAGCTAATTGACTCATTTTTAGAGGTTTAACTATATTAAAAAGTTGTTTTGTTGTTTAGTTAAGAGCTGGTTGGGTCGTTGTTTTATAAAAAGCTCTAACTTAGGAGCGTTTTGAAGCAATCAGCTGAAATAGCTGTTTGCAATGACCATAAAACTCACTAGTAGTCACGGATGACTACTGGGGGGAATAGCCACACTGCACTTGTGTTGGTTTTTTTTAATTTGTATTTTAATTTTATTTATTACTATAATAAAAAATTAAATTAAATTTTAATTTTAATTATGCTAATA
>JANITX010000009.1:54273684-54288554 GCA_027564395.1 Erythroxylum ulei | reverse complement strand
ATATATGTAATTTTCATACTTATTTAATGAATTATTATTTTATATTTTCAGTGGGCCTCAAGGAATTTTTTTTAAAAACTATTATCTTATGCATTTAGCAAGGTTATTATTTTATCCCATTTGTCCAAGTCAGGACCGGAGAAAATTATTATTTAATCAAGAATATTAATTTAACGAATATTCATTTATCGAAGTTTTACTGTATTATATATATAAATATATATCAAATTAACAAATTTTATTCTTATTCAAGTAAATTATTACATGATAAATATTAAAATACTGACACATCCGATTCCGACAGAACTGCAAATATTAAGAACGACGTTAAAATGCATTAGATTATGTTTGATAGCAGGAAAATTACAATTACGTAGTCGACTTTCCATGATGTGTAAAATTCAATGGCCGATTATATTGGTCGAAATTTGAGACATTGGCTCTGCTACTCAGTAACTACATGCTAATATGAATTGGCAGTATCCTCTTGACTATGCTTATGTATTCAAGACCTAGTTTGTTTTCTCGTCCCATTTATGATCACTCTGACAGGGAAATGCAATTCCATATAAAAAAGAACTCTTGACTTTAACGCAAACAGAATGAGAGTTTATCTAACACTTAAGCTCATTCTTTGTCAACGTAATCTTGGCAAAATGGTTGCATATTCATTGAACAGTTGCAACAGAAATATTTTTAGAGCCTAAATATTTTATTATCTCATTTCCTACTTACAAGCAATTTAATTGATTGATCTCTCTAATTAATTTTATAATTAAAAAGAAATGATTTTAAGGAATTACAGGGAATTGACAAAGGACTCACTAAAAAAGAGATGAGATGAGTTCTGTTTAATTTCTGTAATTCCATTTGCACCTAATACCACAAATGGGATTTGATTAATTGAGGAACAAAATAAAAAAAAAGAGAGAGAACTTAAATTTAGGGGTCAATTTCCAATTCTTATCCAATCTTTGTCATACGTGTTTCACTCCCCACTCACTTGGCTTCTATAAATATAACAAGCAGACCATCTGCTTACCGCCACAACCGAACGCCCAAAAATTATTCTCTTCCTCATCCACAACCAAAACCATTTCCTTCTTTCTCGCTCTCGCCCACTCCTATACACACTTGCATGCAACACACACGCAATTATGGATTCCAATATAATAAATCCCAACCATAAGCTCAACTTCGACACTCAAAGAAGTTTTGCGGCAACATTTGGATCCCATTGCCGGGAAACTTTGTTCCCTGACGATCCTTTCCGGCAATTCAGGAACGAAAAGGGTTGGGATCGACTCAAAACTGCCCTCCAGTACTTTGTTCCTATATTTGAATGGTTACCTAGATACAATATCAAGCTCTTTCGATTCGATCTTCTTGCCGGTATCACTATAACAAGTCTCGCTATTCCTCAAGGAATCAGCTATGCAAAACTTGCCAATATCCCTCCCATCATTGGTCTATGTAAGTACTTTTTGTCTTGTTTACCTGTTTATATATTAATCCTTTTCCTATCACCTGATTATATGGTTCTAAATAAGGATGATCATTCATCTGCTACCATATTATACTGATTAATTAAATAACTGCAGACTCAAGCTTTGTTCCTCCTCTCATCTACGCTGTTTTCGGGAGTTCAAAGCACTTGGCCGTGGGTACGGTGGCTGCGTGCTCATTGCTCATAGCTGAATCAATTGGCGACAAAGTGTCTGCCAATGATGATCCCAAATTGTATCTTGATTTGGTTTTCACGGCTGCTTTCATCACCGGAATATTCCAGACTGCTCTAGGCATTTTAAGGTGACAGAGACTTCTGATTCTCTTTTAATGAATTCTGGGATTTTAGATTAATTTTTGTATGATATTCTTAATGAAAGATATATTTTGATGTGCACAGACTGGGGATTCTGGTGGATTTCTTGTCGCATTCTACCATTACTGGCTTCATGGGAGGGACTGCAATCATTATTTGCCTGCAACAGTTAAAGGGTTTCCTTGGAATAACCCATTTCACTCACAAAACTGATGTTGTTCATGTTCTTCACGCTGTTTTTAAACAACGACATGAGGTTTCCCTCTCAACTTTCTTTATACTCTATATACATAGCCAAGTATATAAATATATATATACCTTTCATAATTCATTTTCACTTTTACATATTAAATGTTCAGATTCTTCACAGTGATTTCTTTACTCCATTTAGACATATATACTGCATATATCCACCGTCATGTTTCCTTTTAAACATTAACTTTTCGTAAACGACTTCTGTTTCACAAAGCCACTTCTGTTTACTTATTCTCCATCTCTTTGTGTCTCCCTTTTTGTACTAAAATTTGGACATGCATCTCTCTAATTTCTTCTCGCTAGTTCAACTATATATTTCAAAGAGGAATGGCAAGCTCTGTTGGCTAATTATGATTATGCAGTCTTAATTATCGATACACAAAATAAAGTTGTTTTCTTCCTATATATGCAGTGGAGATGGGAAAGCGCATTGCTTGGCTTTATCTTTCTTATGTTCCTACAGTTCACTCGTTACCTGGTAAGATCTTTTTTTTATCATCTTGTTTTTGCAGTATCTCTCTTTTTAAGAGGACTTTGTAACTAAAATCCATCTTTATTTTTAAAGCTGAAACTATAAGTTTAAATTTGTTATAGTTTGTATTCGACTGAATCTATTACGAATCGTAATTAGCTTTACATCTGCAGCGATTTATTTTATATCTATTACATATAAAATATTAAAAGATGTTATTTAATTTAACTAATTTTTTAATTACTAAATTATGTAAAACTATTTTATTAAAATTTAACAAAAATATTATAATTTTGAATTGAATCAATTAGGAGCTCGACATATCCTAAATTGAATCAATTTTAATTTTATTTGTTACGTTTAAATTGGAAAGGAAAATGTTTGTTAAGATTTTTTGTCCTTATTTTGACTTATAAATTTCAATCAACTATTTATATAAATTTTATATAAATAAAATAAATAACTAAAATTCGTGGAAAAGAATAATTACGGAGAAAATGGAGAGAGACTCCCCTCCCTTCCCCGGAAAATGCCAACCCTAGAATTACTGTAACCATAAACCATTATGCTCTTGATATGTGACGTGTGATGAGACACAATGACAGAGACCTAAGCGGCAAGTCATTCGTCCCACCACCACTGACCTAACTCAACTCAACGAGACAAAAGACCAACGTAAAACCGTATTGGTGTTGGTCACAGCGTCTGCTGTCGACTGAAGACCTAGACCACACCTAACAAATAGGTCCATAGAGAGCACAACTTTAACTACAATTTAATTGAAATTATAGGGTAAATGCTTATTATTTTAAATCATCTAAAGCCTGAAAATTATTTAACAATCTAATGCGTATTATTAACTTGTTGGAAATATTTAATTTGATGCATTTTATTTATACAAATTGAGATGCTATTTATATACTTATCATTTCAAATTTAAAGAAGTGATGTATAAATACTTATTTTATTCGATATTTTATTATAATAAGATATGATTTTTATTAATTTATTTTTGAATAATTATTTTTTAAGTTAAAATAATATTTATGCTCAACATGTTGAGCTCAAACTTGATTTCGACTCTTTAAAAAATTGAGTGAAAAATAATTTCTTAAATTATTTAAGTTGACTTTGAATCTAAACTTAAACTTAGTTTCAAAATTTATAACTTGTCTGAAATTATCTGAATCTAGTCTATATAATCTTAAGCCGAACTTAGCACAATCAATGTATACCCTAGTTGAAAAATGATTGCTCAAAAAGTGTTCTTATTTGTGACGATCTCAAAAGTAGTGTATTGGTGGTTTCTTGAGTCTTGAGGCCAATATTGTTGCACGTTTTCAACGTGGGCTTTCTTTTATATTAAATTTGTTTCAGTGACATGGGTACATATTCACTGACGCAATTGGTTGAAAATGGATTTTCAGAGGAAAAGAAAACCAAAATTGTTTTGGGTCTCAGCTATGGCTCCAATGTTGGTCGTGCTAGTAGGCGGGCTTTTCGCCTATTTTGCTCATGGTGAAAAGCACGGGATCGCCATTGTAAGTAATGGGTTATCTCTAATATGTCTTTTAAGAAATTTCACCATCTTCGAAATGTTGCATGCACGAATTAATGTATGTGCCTAATTCGTTTTCTTCTATGTTTCCTGTTTGCCTCAGGTGGGTCACCTGCACAGAGGATTAAACCCTCTCTCCATTAACAGATTAAACTTTGATTCAAAGTATTTGCCAGCAACCATGAAGGCTGGACTGGTTACTGGTCTTATTGCTTTAGCTGTAAGAAAACTAGCAAATTACAAGCATCTTTTTTCTGTAACCACTCTCAAGTATAATAATTCCCAAATAATTAACTGGTTAAATATTGAATCCTCAACGTAGGAAGGGATAGCAATAGGAAGGAGCTTCGCTATAATGAAGAATGAACAAATCGATGGGAACAAGGAAATGATAGCTTTCGGTTTCATGAATATTGTTGGATCTTTAACCTCCTGCTACTTAACCACAGGTAACACTTGAAGACGCTTATGCAATTTTTGATATGAGATCTAAGTATATATTAATCCGAGTGGTATTTCTTTCTTTGATACACAGGGCCATTCTCAAAAACAGCAGTGAATTTTAACGCGGGATGTAGGACAGCAATGTCAAATGTAGTAATGGCCATTGGTATGATGTTGGTGCTACTTGTGTTGGCTCCTCTATTTAGCTATACACCTTTGGTGGCACTTTCTACAATTATAATGTCAGCCATGTTTGGACTGGTTGATTATGAGGAGGCTTATCACTTGTTCAAGGTTGACAAGTTCGACTTCCTCATTTGCATGGCGGCTTTCCTTGGTGTTTCTTTTATTAGCATGGATTACGGCCTCATATTGTCGGTAGGAACTGCTATTCCAATCGTAATAGTTGCAGTTGGAAGTCTCGTAATCATGTTCTTATTTAAAACCACGTTGTGTTCCATTCACACAGGTTGGGCTAGCACTGTTGAGAGCACTTCTATATGTGGCTAGGCCTGCCACATGTAGACTTGGTAAAATACCGGACTCGACTCTGTTTCGCGACATTCAACAATATCCTGCTTCGCAAAGGGTTCCAGGAGTACTAGTCCTACAACTCGGGTCCCCTATTTATTTCGCAAATTGCAACTACATAAGGGAAAGGTAGGCAATTGTTTGTCCTACTACAATGTCTAAATTATATATATGGTGAAATCAGATAATAATCAAAGCTGCAACATTGCTATCCCCAAATTCTGAGTAGGATTCTTCGATGGATTAGAGATGAAGAGAGGGCTCCGGATTTCGGGCGAGTCGAACATGTTTTACTAGATTTAACAGGTAAGCATTATATATATAGGAGCTCCGACATGAATTAACTTTGCGTTTGCAAGATTTAAGGGATATGCATTGTAACACTTTCCATTTCTGCTGTTCTTAATTACGTAGGAGTTACATCCATTGACACCACAGGAATCGAAACCTTACTTGAAGTACGCAGGATGTTGGACACAAGAGGCATCAAGGTAAATGACATTTTCTTTTACTCCTCGGTTCAGTTTCTTTTCACTTCCATTTCTTAGTCTTTTTTTTTCTCTCTATTTTAGTCACCGTTTTTGTTTTCGATTACCTCTATTCTTTTTTGACATTCTCAGATTGCAATCATAAACCCAAGACTTGACGTTTTGGAGAAATTGACAAGGTCACATTTTGTAGACAAGTTCGGAAAGGAATCGATATTTTTGGGAGTTGAAGATGCTATAGAGTCCAGTTTATTTTTCCTAAAGAAAGATACGTCAACAGAGTAGTACAGCGGCAAAAACATGTATCTTTTTATGATAGCATTCAGACAAAGTAGGTTGTAGTCCTACCAGAATTTGCTTCGTCAAACGTATCTGTACTTGAAGATTACCTCATTCATAAGCCAAAAATGTAAGATTAATATACTTTTGTTTTCACTTACATCCCAAAGTATTTTCATAGAAGTCCATATAAATGCTATATAGAATTTAGCGATTGCAGTGTTGGAAATTTACAAGTAGAGTCATCCCACATTGAAAAGAGACATGTGGACAAATTGAATTCTATTATAAGATATAGCTCATAACCGAGTGCTTTAAGATTTTGGGTTGAGTTATGATGTTCTAGTTGTATACGTGGTCATTTACATTCAGTCCAATTTCTCCCCTTACTTCCTAAAAATCCTTTATTGGTATCAGAGTTAAGTTGGTGAAGTCTAATGGATTTAGGTAAGAATGACTCTTCACATGAGCTATAGGTTGAGAGGGAGTTAGTTTGATAGTGATAGATCTACTTATGTGGGGGAGATTCTCTGATACCAAAGCTTGTTAATTTATACCTTACAATTAATCGATTGATTGTAATTTAGTGACAAAATAATTAATAAAGGCATTCTTTATCTTTATATATTAACTACATTTGATGTTTTAATACTGAAGATAAAATCTATGAAATCAGTATTGTGTAATTGAAATTATGATGACATCGTAATTATAAGATTCAATTAACATTTATGTATTATTCCTAGATATTCTTAGTTGTAGTTTCATCAAGACATGATATTAATGAAACGGTAAAACTAACACATTATATTTCTTTTTTATAAAGAAAGTAATTGATTTCATAAATTAAAGTATATAGATAATTAAACTAATGTGAAGTTGCTTATTAGAGAATAAGTTACTAAACTGACCCAACTATGAGGATCTCGAATAGAATATTACTTTTGTGTCTGTGAATTTTCTCATAATGATGGTTGTATAATTGATCCTTAGACTTAAGATTACCAAGGTATCTCATGTAAGAATTATTATGGTTTGATGCTACTTATGAACTGTCCAAGGATAATTCAGTTGGTATTACTTAGATGCAAAATTAACCATATAGAGATTGTTGAATAAGTTAATAAAGGATTCGTCACCCTAAAGTAATTAGAGAGAATGTTATATTGTTTTTGATTAGTAGTTATTTATAGAAGTTTCTAGTCAAAGTGAATTGATATTTGAAAAAGATGTTTTTTCAAATGTCAATTATAAACCAATTACTAAATAACAAGAACGAACATGATTGGGTGAAAATAGTAGACAATATATCCATACTCTGTCCAATTAGAACATTAGATGACGAAAGGATTAAATTATATATCATAACCATGCATGGTTAGGTAAATTCAAACCACTTTGACATTCTTGATATTTGAGTACTCATAACATGTTGCTAGATATCAATTTTGATCTATGTTTAGAAATTATTTAATTGGAGAATTAAAAATAAGTTAAAAGGAGTTTCAATTTATCTGATTCTAATTATGAATTAGAATTATAATTTATAATTATTGTCAATTTATTAGGAACCTAATGGGTCACACATTCAAGAGTAGTTTATGAAGGAAAAATCAATTTTAATTAAGTTGAACTTAATTATAAAGTTTAAGAAACTTTAGAGATTAGATATGAGATATTTGATTTTATTAAAATTAAATTAATTATAATTAGAGTATAAATTTAATTATAATTCAAGAATTTAATTTTAATAAAATTTTAAAACCCTAATGCTTTTTCTATAAATAGGAATAAGCATCAGGAAGCTAATACTCTTGCTTAATTCCTCTCAAGAGTTGAGAAGCTGCTCTGTGGATACGGTTAGAGGTTGGACAAATGAACAACTTGTGGTTGACATGTTAAAAAGTTTTCAAAGGATTTCAACAAGGGAAACAAATCAAATATGATTTCTTATTTTACGATTCGTATTTTTTTATTATTCAAGTTATTCAATTATTGGGATCTAATTGGAAATCATAAAAATTTTATTTTTTCGTTGCACTCGTGATTCGATCACTGCTAGTTTCTAACTCTATAGTCATCAATGAAGACCTTAATTGTGAAACTGAAGTACAAGTAAAATATTAAAGAAGACATCAACGTTGTAAGAACTCATTTCAAAGCACAAACATTATTTTAAGTTTTGACTAATAAAGTACGAACATTACTTAATTTTTTTGGTTTATGGATTGTGTTGTTTGAAAATATTATCACTCATAGGGGGAAAAATAATCATTGCTAGAGAGATGAGAGTCTCCCTATAGTAGGTGGAAGCTTCCATGCAACACTTTGAATTTGCATGATTCAACGCCTTTTCCTCACTGCTTGTTCTTCGTTGGTTTTCTTCTACCCATAACCCAGTTGTCTTCCCCATAACCATCATTTTAGTTCAAACTCATCATATTTTCTTGGCCTCCTAACCCTTTTTCACTGCTCTTATCTCTCCCCAGCTTCTAGACAACTCATGCACTTCGAGTATGCATAATTCAACGTCTCTTGACTCATCTTTGTTTCTTCTGATCCTAGCCCCTTCAACCATCATATTTTTCTCTGCTCATCGTGTTTTCCTCAGCCTCTCAACCTTATGTTTTCCCTATGGGAATCATGGTATTTCTTTCCTTACATTACAGCTTCCACCTCTCCACTTTTCCCTTCTTTCATTACCAACTTTTCAGACATCCCACATGCCAACCTGCTACCTTCCTCTTTGAGCTATTGTCAAGCTACTGTCCTTTTCAATGATGGTTTCCTCCGCAAATGACAAAGGAAAGTTTCCACCTTTGCCATCCAACATTGCCTCACCATCTGTCCCTCCGCTTGGTCCCTCCCTCTCCAATCCTTTAGAAAATCCAAAGGCTAACCAGTAGAGAAGCTGGAAGCAAGTCCTGGGTAAGCAATATGTCTCTAACATATATTTTACCCCTCCTAAAGAGGTATAAGGAAAGCTCATGGTCTACCATGAAATAACTATCTTACAAGAAGGAACTAGAAATTGGGAAGCCACTCTTGTTGGTTCTTTATTTGGTCAAAGGTCTCCATTTCCAATTATCAATCAATAGGGTTTGCGGAATTGGAAGAACAAAGGTTTGGTGGATGTTCTCTTAACTGAAGACAATCTTATTCTATTTACATTCACTTCAACTTCACTAGCTAATAAGATACTTGAGGAAAGACCATGGCACATAGGTAATCAGCCCCTCTTCTTATAAGCTTAGCAACTAAGTTTGAACTTGGAAAATATTAAAATTCAAATCTTCTCTCTTTGGATTAACTTTCATGGAATAACTCTTGAGTACTGGACTACAAAAGGTCTTAGTGCTTTAGCTAGCTTCATTGGAAAGCCCCTTTATATGGATGAAAACACTGTCAATAAGAGAAGAATCAAGTATGCTCACATATATGCTAGTGTGGAAATGTTGAAGAAGCTACCAACTGAAGTTCTTGTTGAAAACAAAGAGATAGCAATAAAATTTACAAATGTATTATTTCCTTTTATCGACTTGATAATTTAAAATTATTGTGATGTGCCTATATATATAGGCTTACATAAAATAGAAACACATCAAAATCGAAAACCACTACTTTACCAGAGTATTATTAGCAACAGAACTCACTAACCTATTGACCAAAACAAACTCATTATCTTCAAAGACCTAGTCAATCTTTGAATCAAATCTCAACACTCCTCCTTGATTCAAAGTTGAAGATGCCAAGTAATCCTCTAAGGTAGCAGAACTTTTCTTTTAATAAGGCCTTCATAAGTATGTCTGTCAGCTACTCATTGTTGTTACAATACTTCAAGGCTATTTCCTCCTTTGCAACGAGGTCACGAATGTAATGGTGAAGAAGTTCAATGTGTTTTGTTCTGGTATGAAATGTAGGATTCTTTGTTATGGAGATAGTTGCTTTGTTGTCACAAAATATCTCCATTGCTCCTTCTTGCTTTTGTTGAAGATTGCCTAACATTCCCCTTAACCAAATGGCTTGACAAGCTGCTAAAGTTGTTGCAACATATTTGACTTTTGAGGTTGACAATGCCACCATTGATTGCTTCTTTAAACTCCAAGTGATCACTCCTAATCTTAGAGTGAAAACATTTCCTAAAATACTTCATCTATCATCTAACGATCCTGCCCAGTTGTTATCTATAAACCCATATAATCTGAAATTGGAAGCTTTAGAGTACCAAATTCCATACTCCATAGTTCCAGCAATGTAATGCAAGACCTGCTTTGTAGCTCCATAATGAACCTTCGAGGGTTGCAACATAAATCTTGAGATAATACCAACAGGATAGGCAATGTCGGGTTGAGTGTGAGTTAGATAAATCAGTCCTTCAACCAAGTGTGAGTTAGATAAATCAGTCCTTCAACTACTATTTTCACTCCATCATCATGCTGTAATTTCTCATTAATGTTCTTGGGTATAGATGTAGGCTTGCAATTTAGCATACCAAATTTGTCAAGAAGGTTTTTGACATATTTCTTTTGTGAAATAAATATTCCATCTACACCTTGATGGGCTTCAAGGCCAAGGAAGTAGTGCAATAAACCCATATCCTATACCTCAAATTCATTCATCATTTCAAATTTAAATTTAGCCATAAGAGAGGTAGAAGAACTAGTGTAAATGATATCATCAACATATACACAAACAATGATGAGATCATTTTTACCATCATTCTTCACATACAAGGTGGGTTCATTCTCACTTCTCATGTATCCTCTTCTCTGAAAGTGCCCATCAATCCTGCTATATCATGCTCGAGGGGCCTGTTTTAATCTATACAACGCTTTTTTCAGCTTGTACACCTTTGCTTCGTCACCCTTCTTTATGAAGCCCTCAAGTTGTGTTATATAAACCTCTTCTTGTAAATTTCCATTGAGGAATGCTAAATTAACATCAAATTGATAAACATGCCGCTGTAGTTGTGCTGCTAGCGCTAGAATAGTTCTCACAGTTTCAAGGTGAGCTACTAGTGAAAAACTTTCTTCGAAATCAACTCCTTGTTGTTACGCATTCCCTTTCACCACAAGACGAGCTTTTGCTATTGTATGCCTCCATCTGTAGTAAATTTTGTCTTGAACACCCACTTCAATCTAATTACATTTTTTCCTTCCTGTAAGTCAACCATCTCCCATGTTTCGTTCTTCTTGATAGCTTTCATTTTTTCCACCATTGCTTTTTGTCACTCTTCTTTTTCACCTGCTTCTTTATAGTGTATAGGGTCTGAAATGGTGAGAAAAAACTGACAAGATGCATATATATCAGCTAAAGATCGAAACTTCCTTGATGCTGTCTCATCTGAAGACTCTTCAGCAGAAGAGTTTCCAATTGGCGAATCTGTAGAAGTTGAAGAAGAGTTTCTAACAGGTGAGCTTGCAGGAGTTGGCTCTTGTCTTTCAACTAGAGAAATTCCAATAGGATTCTCTTTTTGCACCTGCTCTTCATCGAAATTTCAGCTTACATTTTCATCAAATATTACACCCTTACTTATTAAGGTCTTATAACTAAGATGGTTATACAATCTATATGCTTTGGATTGAGTACAATAACCAATAAAAATGCATTTTCCAGACTTTTCATCAAGCTTTTGACGAACTTAAGAATTTACCAAAGTAAGCAACACATCTAAAAACATGTAGATGACTTACATATGGTTTCCTTTCATGCCAAGTCTTCATATGGAGTTCAATTCATAACAGCCCTTGTTGGTGAGAGATTCAACAAATAGATAGATGTTGCCACGGCTTCAGCCCAAAATTGATTTGAAAGTCCCCTTGCTCGTAACATGATTCTAACCATCTCTATAATAGTTTGATTTTTTCGTTCAGCAACACCGTTTTGCTCTGGTATGTAAGGAGTTGTTAACTCTCTATGGATACCATTTTCTTCGGAAAACAAATTAAATTTATTGGATACAAACTCTCTACCTTTTTTCGTGCAAAGAACTTTGACGTGGCAACCACTTAGATCTCTACCATAGCCTTAAATTTATAAAACTTCCTAAAAGTTTCTGACTTGTTTTCTAGAAAGTAAACTCAGCTCATGCAACTATAATCATCCGTGAATAGCAAGAAATAACAACTCCCACCTAAAGACACAGTTTGCATTGCCCAACACAAGTCGGCATGAATTAATTCTAGGTATTGGGAAGCTCTCCAAGCTTTTCCAACAGGAAATGATTTCCTAGTTTGCTTTTCCATAAATGCATCCTTCACATAAATTGACGGAGTCAATTTTTGGTAATTCGAAAACCATACCTTTATCACTGAGTAACTTGAGGCCCTTTATGTTAAGATGCCTGTATCTCAACTACCATAGCTCCAAGTCATCCTTTGCACTTGCAGTAAGAGCAAGATTCTCCATGTTAGAAACATTCAATGGAAACATTTTGTTTAAAGACACGCTAATATAAACTCGTTAGCCTAATTTCTTATTTTTAATGACACATGTGTTGTCATCAAATAGAAGAGAATATCCACTAGCCATCAATTGTCCAACACTCAATAAATTGTGTCCTAAATTAGGTACAAATTGAACATTGTCCAACATTTTTGCTTTACCATCTTTAGTATCGACTTTCACCACGACTTTTCCTTCAAATTGCATCTCCTTTGTGTTGTCAAGCTGCACCTTTATCTTGTTCATCTCATCAAGATCCTGGAATAAGATTTGGTGCCTGTCATATGGTTCGAGTAGTTGTTGTCTACAAACCACTTATCACTTGGTTTCGGGTTTAAATTAACACAAGCCACAAAAAGCTTGTTTTCTTCTTCATCTTCTATTGCAAAGTTCACCTGCTGATCTTTGTACCAACAATCAACCTTTATATGCCTGTATCCATTGCAGTAATAACATTGAATGCCATTTCTAGTATTACCTATCTTATTGGACTGCCTTTGCCCATCATTTCTTCCTCTGCCTTTGCCTCTGCCATTACCACATCCATGACCACCACGAAATCTTGCTCTTCCTTAACCTCTGCTGCTAGATAGTCATTTTCGCCATGTTTCATGGGTGTCTCCTTAACTTGAAATGCCTTCTATTCATTCTTTTCTAACGATCTATTGATTCTTGACTCATAAGCTTGAAGAGATCCCATCAGTTCATCAACGAAAATAACTGACAGATCTTTAGCTTCTTCTATGGAAGCCACCAAATGGTCGCATTTTAGAGTCAAGCTTCTCAATACTTTCGTAACAATTGTTTCATCTGAAATTAGTTCACCATAGGAGCACATTTGATTAATTATTGCCATTGTTCTTGAAAAAAACTCCGCAACTGATTCACCATTTTTCATAGCTAAGGTTTCAAAGTCATGCCTTAGGAATTTCAATTTCACCACTATGACATTTAAATCACTTTGATTCTCCTTATATATAATTAACCATGCTTGTTTTAATGTGGTTGCTTCTGCAATTCGAGAGAAAATAGTCTCATGGACTACTTGTTGAAGAATAAACAAGGCTTTGACATCCCTTTTCTTGGTTTCTCTCAACCTTTCCTCCTCTTCTGCATTTGTGATCGGTGCCATCGTTCGATCTTAAGATCAGTCCCTTGAAAACCGAGTCAAAAATTTAAATTCCAAGGATTGCAATATAGGATGCAACCCGGGTCGTCTCATTTAATTGGAACCTAACGAAAAAGCTTTAAGCTAGCCTAATTGTAAAAAATGCAATAAAGTTGATAAAAGGGGGTTTTGATTGTTGGTATGAATTAAGAAAATTTAACTAAATTAGAGAAGAGTTGTATAAAAAGTATTTTTGGATTTTGGGAAGTTGAAAGTTTAAAAATTCAAACACTAATCGAGTATGATAAAGTCCTCTTGAAAATAAGCTTATGCTATCATGGTTCAAAACAAATTTCCAGGGAGTGAAATTCACTAAGTTTCTGATTAGCAAACCTTAAAGAACTCATTAAGTCCAAGATTTTAATCAATGAACTCCATTTCTTAAAACCTTGTTAAAAATATCTTAGTGTGTGTAATGGACAAATTAATGCAAGTGGTCAAATTGGGTCAAGAATAATCTCAATATCAAACACAACTAGGCAGATAATAAAGGATTAACACTATTACCAAAATGAGATATATGAAACTTCATATATTAAGCATCAAGGTTCTACATATAACCAAATCCATACACAAGATATTGTTCAACACTTGATTAAACTCTAATCAAGCTAATTTAACTACACTGCCGTAAACCCTAACTCAGAATTTACAACTATGCAGTTAAACTTGACAATGTAAATTCACTCCCCTTTGAAGCCCGATGAACTCAAGCCGTTGCTACATTTTCAAGAGGGAATGAAGACCTAGCCGTGCATAACTCTGGAACCCTTCACGATTGCTAAAGCTCCGATGTTACCCATGGTAGTAATAGTGACCGGCGGTGTAATGGTAATGAACTGAATGGAGATGTGGGTGATGGTCGCGGATGAGAGGAGGCGATGGTGTCAAATGTCGGTCCAGATAGATGCCTTCTTTCCTCTGCCGAGTGTCTATCTCTTTTAACCTAATTTGGCAAGGTTTTTATAGGTTGAGTTGTGGGTCGGGCTAAAATAGTGAGAGGATTTTTCAAATTAAGTCCGGATACCCGACTGTTCGCCGCGGCGATAAGGGAGCTGCGCCGCGGCGTGCACTTCTGGATCACTCGCCGCAGCGGAATAATTAATCTATGCCGCGGTGAGATGTTCTGTGATGGTGCGCCGCGGCGAGATAATTAGTTTACGCCGCAACGTGCTTGCTTCTTGATGCGCCACGGCGCCCTCTCTTCGTCTTCTCTCCCTCTCAGATCGCTGCCGCTCCCTCGCCGCCTGCATCACCGCTCGTCATCGTCGCCTGATCGTCCTCCTCCTCCTCTGCCTCCCTCGCTTCTTCGTCTTCTCCGGTGGTCTGCTAGCGTCTTCGTCTTCTCCGGTGGTCTCCTCGCGTCTTCATCTTCTCCTCCGTGCGTCTGTCGTCCTCCGGTGGTCTAC
>JANITX010000009.1:53818749-53830475 GCA_027564395.1 Erythroxylum ulei | reverse complement strand
GAATTAGAAATTAAATTTAAAGCTGTTTGAATTCCTAGTGAAGAGTCAAGTTTTCTGTTAGTGATGATGGATCCTTGAAACTTTGTTCGACTTGTCCTCTTACTCTGTGTAATGTTCTTTCAAGTTCTGGATTAAATTTCAATTCACTAGTGTGAGAAGATCGTATCATACACCGTAACTAACTAAATAAGAAAATAAGTTAATAAAAATAAAAATAACAAAAATAAAATAAAACAAAACAAATAAATTTAGAAAAGCAAAGGATAGTAATCCCTAGCAATGACGCCAAAATTGGTTGTGCGTCGTAACTCTACTAAAATACTAAACCTATAACTGTAGCAGTGGTAAGTCTAGGTCGATCCTACAAAGATTAAATCCAATTACTTTCCTAAATTAGCTATATATGTAAAAAGGGCGTTTTGGTTTGATGCAAATTAGAAAACAAAATAAAACTTAAATATACAAAAGTACTCAAATTAAACAATCACAAAGTGATAAAATTGACAAATGAATTGAAATCTGATTCTTTGGTTTAATCTCGACCTAAGCACAATTTCACAGATGTAATTGAATTATTGTCTTTACACATCTCCTAAGACTATTGGTCGTAAATTAATAATAAGCTCTGTTAATCCTAGTTGTAGTTAATTAAAAAGAGCTCGTTAATCAAACCTAACTATCGGGAAACCTAGAACAAGCTATTTAAGTTTATCCAGACAGCCACATTACAAGTGAGAAAAATAGACCAATATAAGAAATAACCACACAAGCTTGTACTATTTAACTTATGTTACATTATCCCTAACAATTTAATAACGTTAGTTGCCACATACGACCTTTAACATTACTATTATATATCGTTTTTAAGTTCTAGGTATGGGTTTTCATGAAAAAAAATTCAATAGAGCATTAAAATCATTCTTATATAATTACCAATCAATATATACAAGATAACATTAACATTCCAAAAGAGGGAAAGAAAATGATACATAACAATTTTATGCTTAATGTGCTCCTTGGCATCGATTGCATCTCTAAACCGGTGTCGAGAAAGTTAGCCCTTTGTCTCCATCTTCAAGCTCTCATTGTCGGCCATCCTCTCCATTGCCACTATTGGTGTTTAAAAATGAAAAAAAACCGAAGAGAAATGAGAGAAATATGTTTTCGGTTGAGTCTATCCCGAATGTCCCTTCTGTCATCACAACCTTTTCCTTATGTAGTAAAATTTAGGTTTAAACTGAGGGACACCTGGTTATTAAAGGGACAGTTGACTTTCTCATATGTGAGAACACCTTATGGTCATGCATGGCCCTCTCACGGTTGTGAGAGATATCTCACAACCGTGAGAGGTGCTGCATAGGCATGAGAAATTTCTCACGCCCACGCAATCCAATATATGGTGAGACTTCTCCTTTCTTTGTTCGTCACTTGACATTATATCTTGCCTTTTCTTGTTTCAATCCTCTTCTTCTTCATGCTCTGTGAATTAATAGAATATAGAAATTGAGAAGATGGCTTCAATGGATATGCTTTCAGGTCACCTTAGCTCCTTCACTTATGAAATGCACCTAAGATCAAATATGAGCTAAAGTGAGTATCCTAAGTATTTTTAAGGCATTAATCACTAAGTGTAGTGTATCAAATGAATCAACATTTTGTTGGATCACGTATGGCCTGAGTATTCACAATACGTTGAAGAAAAGACCATAACGCAACAAGAAGTATAACATAAAATACACAAGATGTACGAAAATACCTTTTGACGTGGATTGGTTGTTTCTTTTTCGGATTCATAGAAACTACAATACACGAATGCCCTCTACCGGTATCCACACGAGTATGAGCGATCCGAGCAGCAGCTATCGTGTGCTAGCACGTCCTGAAACTCTTTCCGAATGCCGCACAGTTTTCTCTATGAGGGTGGCTAGGGTTTTGTCTCACTCTGTTCTCTCATTTCTAATGAGACCTAAGTTTCTCTATTTATAGAGAAAACCTAATCCCATTGAAGCCCATAAGTTTCGGCCTATTATATCTCATAAAATAAAAAATCGACAACTTAATTCAATCTAGCCCAATAAATATATCCACATATATTTATTCGATGCCTAATAAATTAGGCCCAAGAGAATAAGCCCAGATCATATCACTCTCTGTGTGCGACCTTATAGGCTCATTTAATGTTGGCAATATGCTTAATTACACTTCAAGGCCTATAAGTCATAAGCGGCCTCTAGCAAGTCATTATGACTACCCAAATCAAATGAGGATCGGTGATTCGATTTAACCTATAACCATGGTAAAAACCTCAGTCCCTTTGTAACATGATATCAAGATTACTCACAAGGCATGGTACATGTCAACCTTTGATTAATCATAATTTCTTGATCCCTAAGTTGACTAATTATAAAAAATGACATTGATGACTCCTCATCAATTCATTTGAGCACGGCCATGCGTTTCTTCAATGAAACTTGTTAAGAGACCCAAATGATATCTTTCTCATTTAAGAAAGATACAAATCACATCTACGTCATTCACTTCCCTCCGCATGATTTATTTAATGTCCAACATAAGACTACTTCTTCTTCGGTTAAAAATAACTTATTTTAATGTCAAAACACTGAATTCCTCATGTAAGGAACCATGATGACTTCAAGTCAGAGGACTAAAGTCAAACCATATTGAGAATACTAATGACATGAAACCATGTAGTGTTCTCTCTGTGGGTCGGTCCAATATATGTTCTCTAACATAAATCTATGTTTTTGATTTGATAACTCATATCCATGATCAGAAAAAAACGTGATCATCAATTAGAACACATACTGGCCTTAATTCATTATTGTTCCACTAATAACGATCGACCAGGGACAATTTAGAATAGTATTATAATGCTTATGGTTTTACTATCAAGTCACATACTTGATGACATAAGCCTAATACCATTCATGGAACGTAAATCACATTGCATAAACGATATACATTCATATATAAAAGAATACCTTATAATATATTATTAACAAGTCATAATGTTAATACAAGAATCACATATGTTCATTGGCCTAGGGCATACTACTAACATTAACAAATGTGAAAAGTAAGATTTCTACTCTCGAAAGTTAACACACATACTTACATAAAATTTTGTAGTAGGGATGATAACATTTTTTCCCTTTAACTCTAGGATATCTAACAAAGATACATTTTAGGGCCTAAAACAAGCACAAACAAACAATATAAGAGAAAAAAATATAATAGATACTACCCTGAATAAGTTTTAAGAGATTTAAATCTAAGGATCTTGAAAGCCATGCAGTTTATAAGATATGTAGTATTAAGAATTGCGTATCCTGACTTTAGGAATATTCATAATGAACATCAAATCCCTAATAACTTCTAGCAAATGGGTTTTTTCTTCACTATTTATACATCATTATAAGTGAAAGCATTAATACAACTAGTCTGATGTATAATCTTATGATTATCTAAATAAGTACAAAATGCATAGCGATATATTCAGTACCATTATCAATTTGTAATACTTTTACCTTGGAATTCAACTAAGTAGTAACTATTTTGTGAAAGATTAAAAGAAAGAAAGTACTTTACTTTTGCACATATTAAATATATCTATGTCATCATACTATAATAGTTAATAAAGACTATAAACCATCTATGACCAAATAAAGAAACTATTGGATTAGGACATCACACATCTTAATGAATCATTACAAATGGTACTAAAAAATTTTTATTAATGAAATAATATGAAACTCTAGTATGCTTAACAAGTTCACAAGTAACACAATCTAAATACTCCAAACAAAATTGTTTAAATAAACTAGGATAAAACTTCGCCAACATAGAAAATGATGAGTCCCTTAATCTCTTATGTCATTGAACAATTTATTGATAAGAAGATCATGATTCACCTAATAGAGCATGGCAATTGAACGAAGAATCTTCTAGTAGTCGATATAATCCATTCATAACTCTATCATAACTATATTTTTTTTTCGTATGCTCACTTTTGTATAATATAATAAGAATGAAATAATTTAACTTTACTATCCAAATCTCTTGTAAGAACACTAACAAATAACAAATTCTTTGAAAAACTAGGAATGTGTAATACAAGAGGCAAAGTAATGGGAAAACTGTAAGTTAGAAAAATTTTCCCAATAATAGGAGATAAAGACTTGTCAGTTATATAAAATATATCACAACCTAAGAAAGGAGAATATTTTAAGAATTTAGTTTAAATATTGGTTATATAATATGAAGTTGCATAATTAACATTGCATGAGCCATCTGAAACATCATAGTTTGAAAAAATGGTATAATATACTTGATTAGGAAATATGATAGGAAGGAGTGAAACATTACTAATAGAAGAAGACTCAAGTTTAGCCAAAAGGGATCTAAGAAATTATAATTCTTCATTAGATAATCAAATTGAGGATCAATTCTCTCTTGGCAGCCTATGTTAGTATGTTCAAAAATATAGGTTTAAGGTCATGCACTACGAAACGTCATCCTTACTCAACCATGTATACGCCAACCATGTAATTTTCAGCATGCCTCTTTTATATTTCTTGGATTTCCTTAGTAATCATAAATTTTAGTGTCTAGTTTAGTGTTCCTCTGAGACTTATATTTTGTGGTTTCAAGTCATGGAGATTTGAAAGATGAATCCACTAGCATTCTAAACCATTCAATAGAGAATGTTTATAGCATATCATTTTGTCTACTCTCTTCTTTCTACACTTGATTATATGCTTCTCTTAAAAAGAGAAAATAATCTTTTCCAAGAACTTAAACTTTAAATCATGCTCCTCATTTAGAGTTATTAATCAAATTTTGAAATATGGTTGCAGTAACTGTATATAACGCTTGAAAATTCTAATGATAGTAGAGGCCTTGCCATAAGCCATTAATTAAAAAAAACTAAGCAATTGTTAATTCCCTTTATTTTAATTCATAAACTTTCTTTCGCATTTCATATATCTAGGCATCATTTCCTAATTAGGAGTGTTTCTATCATGTTGCATCCAAGATCTTTAAGTAGTATCTACTGGAAGATAACCTTGTGCAATTTTTTATTGCATAAAGTTGATAAACCATGATATGATAGGAGAATTTTCATACTCCTACTTCTTCAATATAATATTTTTCGCTTTTAGTTTTGATTTTCTACCATTGATATATTTTGTTAAATCTTTAGCTAAATGAACAATAAGCAAGATCAAGACCAAGAAAGTTAATTTGTTCTATCTAGTTTAACATGATAAATTTGGAAGGAAGGATTGTCATTGAAAATGATTGCAATTTTTTAACTACTTTAATCAACCATACTATTAAAAAGATCTTCCCTCTTACTATCAATTATGATAGAGATAACTTTGACTTAAATTTGTAGAAAGAAAAATCTATTACATGTATAATGTAAAAGAACCCAAGATAGAGTAATTCCTATAAGACTTTAATGGCTTTAATGATTAATAACAACTTTATTCTAAAGAGTGATAAGAAAACAACCCTAATAAATCATATCTCTAATTGATGCCTCTTCGACCTTTGCAAAGCGGGGAGCCTTGTGCATTAGAGTTATTATTGTTGTAGAATTTTAAGGAAGATAGGGTTATAATAATTCTCCTACACCTGGCCATGTATTATACTTAACTAAGATCTACAAAAGGGAAAATATATAAGTAGAAAAATACAATTATTAATCTAATAATGCTTTCCAAAAAAATTATTAATCTAATAAGGAATATACAACTATTCCCCTTCATTTATTCCTAAATAACATATATACACCTCTCGACAAGAATAAAATGAAATGAATAACAAAATATTTAAGAGAAACAATATTCTAAAAAATATTTCTCAATAAAATGTTATAAATATATAATGAGAAGAAAAGTAGAGTATTAAGTATTATATTTTAACTACAAAATATATTATGTAAAGAAATAAACAAGTGCATATATATATATATATATATATGCACTTCTCATTTACCTCTTTCTACGTACACCACTTGTAAGTTGTCTATATAGTTTTGTGATTACGAAAAATTGAGATACCTTTTGGTGTATATATAGTTAAAGGTAGAACACTTGTGTGATTACGAAAATTGAGATAAACTTATTTCTAAAATTGGTTAGACGGGAGTTGAAAAAAAGAATCAAACTCCACAATTATCTACAAACTTATGTTTCATATTTTATTGTGTTTATGAATTAATCATCTAGTAAGTTAAAGTGAACTTAACATTTAAAAAATAATTGAAAATTTTATTGTTTATTACACGAAAGAGCAAATCTTATCCTGATTTCCTAGTGCTATTGTCCTTAATAAACATGAGGTTTAGATAAAAGATACGATATTGACATAGTTCTAATTAGATTATGTAAATATATCCTAATCCAAATTACATAACTGGAAATAAGATGATGAAAAAAAAAAACAGAATCTCATTACATATGGAGGCTTGACATGTAGCATGGAAATGGAAAGTAAACGTTTACGAAGAGGAAACCAAATCTTCTGTCCAGTTTTACTCTGTCTCATTCTGTCTCATAGGATTTCAGTCATTTATTTTGTGAGATTCACGCGGGTTCCATGTGAATCCCACATAAATAAATGACTAAGATTTATTAAATACAATAAGACACCATAATATTAAACAGAAGATCTGAATTAAAAAAAAAATGACATTCACATCACGTATCTTTCCGCTTGGCTGCGTAAAAGCATGATGATAGTTGTGTAGACGGAAACTAAAGAAATAAGGAAGTTCACCTCTCCACTCCTCCACATAAGGGACACTTAGAAGGGACATGTACATAAAAAGCGTGTAGTGCGGCCAAATTCAAACATCAAAACTCCTCCTATATTGCCCAACCAACCTACCAACTTACATCATCACGGAAATCTAAATTAGCTTATAACTTAAACAAACAAAACCGTTGCTACTACAAAACAAATTAATACGAGTATGCTTTTACTTTAGAGATACGATGTGTAGCGGAAAGAGGAAGTTTACGGCGCCAAAAAAAGAAAAAATAATACAAGAGAACGAAAAGGAAAAAGTGAGAGAGAAAAGAGGCTTGGGTTACAATTAGAAAACCCACATGTTCTCTTCTCTTCCCCTACAAAAACACCTCTCTCTCTTAAAAGTTGGAAGCAGCAACTAGACGCCAACGCAACCTCTGTCCATAGAGAATGTTTTATAATTTGTTAGAAACTCTAGAGTGTGTAGCGTAGCATATAACTGCTTCTTCTGTTCTCTTATCTCTGGATCTTCCACTCGCTCGCTGGTACGTATGTACATTCACTTTGCATTGCGATACATTTTGCTTGTTCGCAACTTTCTTCAGGATCGAGATTATCTTTTTGAAAATGTTCTTTACTTTCTGCTGATTCAGGGAATTTTGTTTGGATTTAGATCGTTGTGTTGTGTTGCAGTTTTATGTTTTTGCCTGCCTATCCATTCCAAACGCAGAGCACGGCGAGCTCGATAGTATCTGTAGATTACTCTTTCCACATTATAATTGGTTCTTTCTAGTTTCCTGCATTTTATCCGGAGCCACACAAGGAGCGTTTTAACGTTTATTTGTTCTGCTCTTAACTCACAAAGGAATCAAAAAGGCAGAGAAACCAGGGGAGAGAGAACCTCCTTTTTTTGAGTTGAATTGTTCCGTTCTCTGTCCAGAACAGGGCTTAATAAAACCTGCTTCTAATTTAATTTATGCCTTCAAAGTACCCAACTTGCCCCCGGGGCAGGAGTCAAAACGTTGAGCGTGACGTGTGTTTGTTTTTATGAGGGGGCATAATAGTCCAAAAAGATCTCTGTATATTTTAATCCAGTCGGTAGAAAAAGACTTCCAAGCAAAGAAAAGATTCTCCCTTGCTCACCAAAGTCTTTGCAATTGCACGCCTTCCCATAACCATTTTTAAGAGTTTATTTTTTACCATTTCGGGTTTCTTCACTGATTTTCCTCCACTTGGATTTGTCAGTTCTTTTGTATATATAAGTCGTAAAGTTGTAGGTAACTTGTAGCAGTGACTGAAAAAGATTCAGCCCTGCATGTTTGATTGGTTGTTGTAACAAAGCATATAATGCAGTAGGACTGACCAGCCCACATCAGATGGGGGGTCCAAATCTAACGGCTGTGGATGAACAACTCAATCATCAGACAACGGCATGATAATCTTTCCCCCATGTCATATCATATCATTGTTTCGTGTTATACGACTCGAGAGATTTTTGTATTTGTCTGATACTTTCTGTTCTCTAACGCATTTTGTATGATTTCGTCTGAACATGTTTCAGGCGAAGCAGGAATTTCGTGAAATAAATAAAAGAGTATCTTTAAGACGTAATGACATTATAGTTACATCAAGGTGTGTTCTTCTAGTTTCTTTATTTTGTCATATATTGTATACACTTTATTACTAACCTGGAGAAGTGAATTGGGTTGACGGCTATCTATAGCAAATGAAAAATTTTATATGGTTTGGCTATAACTAAGTTAGTGTAAAGGCTATAAACTAATTTTTGTTCTTGCCTACTGTTTATGTGCCATTTTCCCCACAGCATAAGTTTTTAATAGATTGATGCAGTTTCACTTTACCGAGCTGACCCGGAAATAGTACATGCGGTTTTGTTCCTCTGAACGAATTGCAGGTAGATGATTAATTGATGCCTACTATGGTACATTGTTGCTGCATGTGATGAAGAAGACTGGTGGTGGTCTCAAGGAGAAATGGAGAGTGGTGGAACCGGCATCAGAATTGAGAGACATGCGGTACTCAAGGACCCATCTTGGTTGGGCCAATTCCGGAATGGCTGCAATCCCTGGATGGCCAGATATGTTTATGGTTTCATCTTTCTACTCGCTAACCTCCTTGCTTGGGCTGCCAGAGACTATGGTCATGGTGCCTTGACTGAAATGCACAGTAAGATTACTAGTTTAACCAAATCCTTATTGTAGTTGCTAATGCTTAGTTGGGTTGGCAAAATAAACATCTTTCTCTTGGTTGTGGTTTCTTTTATTCATTAGACCAGTCATGTTGTAGTGCTGACACTTGATTGATATTGGTGGAACTGGGGGTGCAGGGCTCAAAGTATGTGCTGGCAAATCCGATTGTTTGGGGGCTGAAGGAGTTTTGCGCGTAAGCTTGGGATGCTTCGTATCCTTAGTTGCAATAACCATCGTAAAGGGAGCTTTTGTTTAAATACTATGTGGTCTAGATCCTAGTTTGACTTTTGCACTTGTCTCAAGAGAAATGGAAATGACTAATGAGCATTCATTTTCTAAATAGATAAGGTAGGTTTGCCGGTTTGGAAGCTTGCTGGAAACTATTTCAGCAAATAATGTGCGTCAAATTGCTAGTTCAATCAGCACAAATGCATGTCTACCTATTAACTACACTATCTATGATATATTTATAAAAGTGTACATGTTGTCTTTGTTATTCCTTATTTGTGAAATAGGTATTTTATATCGTCATGTTTCTTTCAACTGCTGGTACCTCGAAGACGTACGACCCAAGAGATTCATGGCATTCTGGTTGGTGGTCTGCCAAGATCGTTATGTGGATTGTATTGACAATTTTCACCTTTTTGCTTCCTTCAACCTTTATTCAGATATATGGTTCGTGTCATTCCAGTTTACATAAGGCGAACAAGCTTTTCTATTTTTCCCTTACGAATTTAATACGCCATCTGAAATGATGATATGAAATTGATGTCGGTCAAACTTATGCAATTTTCTTTCCCTTATTTTGCAGGGGAGATCGCACATTTTGGTGCAGGGTAATGTGATTTTTGTCAGCAAATCAGCTCAGTAGTGACCCAAGAAGTTAAAATTCCTTCTTTTCTATTTCTCTTTTTTAACTTTTTGTTGTTTCACATGTCAGAGTTTTTCTTCTGATCCAGCTAATTAGTATCATCAGTTTCATAACATGGCTGAATGATTGTTGCCTGTCCGACAAATATGCAGAAAGATGGTAAGAATAACGTAATTTGAAACTATTACCTACATGAATTCATACGCTAATTTTCAATTAGCACTTCTTTTTTTGTCTTTTTGTTTTATCTTTTAATCTATTACGTCTAATATATACCAATTCTATAATTTATCAATGCACCTTTCCATTTTTGGTGGAGGGGAGACAGAATACAAAATGTATAAAGAAAAACAACCGGATGAAATACAATTCTGCTTCTTATTATATGGCTTATCCAATAAAAACACATAAAATTATCATAAATGGTCAAGGAGGAAATGGGAGAATTATATCATTGGCCTCTAGCGCATAAGTTATGTCTTATGCCTACCATCTGCTATTGTAATATGAATAATAACACGTATATATTTTTCCTGCAGCCACATACATGTCATGCTAATTGCAACTACTTCATATGTTATATGCCTTGTCGGGATCATTTTGATGTACATTTGGTATGCACCGGAGCCTTCTTGCCTTCTTAACATCTTCTTCATCACTTGGACTCTAGTACTACTACAACTCATGACTAGTGTCTCTCTTCATCCGAAAGTAAGTTTTGTCCCAACTGCTCTCTGTTTATTCTTAATAAATTTGTCAGAAGTAGCTGACTTTTTTTCGGGACAGATAAATGCTGGTTTCTTAACTCCAGGATTGATGGGACTTTATGTAGTGTTCCTGTGCTGGTGTGCAATTCGAAGGTACTGTTTCTAATGCTTTTCTCGTTATTTTAGACTTCCATCGTCAAGCATGGATCTAGCCTCAGCTTTTCCAGATTTCTCACCAAAAGCAAAGAACAGAGCATTATTGCGCCCTTAACAACCTCAAATGATCAGCATTCAAGTGAATTTTCCATTTAGCTAAGCTTATTTACCCAAGCTTACTTTATTCTGACAAAAATCTAGCTTGTGCACTATCTTGCGTTCGAAAACTGATACTCCTTGGTCAGAAACAAGCTTGAATTCAACAATCAAACTTTTCTTTTTCTGCTAGAAATTCCTGCTAAATAATTCTGGCATAAGGTTGAGCTAATTCAATCCCCTTGGTCGTTGAATCCTTCCACTTTTGTGATGTCAGTGAACCAGCTGGAGAGAGTTGCAACAGGAAGGCAGAAGCTTCAAAGAAAACTGATTGGCTTACCATAATAGTAATTTCCTGATTCTCCACTTGTATCCTATTTTTTGTGGTCTCGAGTATTAAAAACTACTGCATAATTAAAGGGACTGCTGGATAATGATAAATTGGTACCTAATCTCATCACTGCACGTTTTGGTAATTAAAAAGTGAAACAATTTCCAGCATGTCTACAAAAGGAAGTGTTAGGATAGGAGAAGCCATGCCCATGATTTGCTCATGAATAGGAATGTGGTAAAATGGAAGAAAGAGGGAGAAGAGAAAGTATTAAAAGCATCTAAATCTCAGCCCCAATCTGCAGTGTTTACATATTCCCTTGTTTCGAGAAATTATACCAGCCAATGTAAGTTATGCCCTTAAAACTATGAATGTAAGCTTTTCAATGATAAAGACCCCTTGTTCTACAATTTTCTTCTTACATTTTTTATCATCGCTGACATCAACTCTTAATGTTTGCAGAGCTTTATTGTGGCATTACTTGCAATTGTTATTGCAACATTTTCTATAATAGGCATAGTGGTGGCAGTGGGACTTGAAATGTCTACATTTAAAAGCTGCTTCAAATGTCAGAC
>JANITX010000009.1:53747471-53758223 GCA_027564395.1 Erythroxylum ulei | reverse complement strand
TGCTTTTGTTTAATTCAAGACTTTGGTTATTTCCTGGAAAGCTCAAGTCAAGATGATGTGCACCTTTCAAGGTTATTCAAGTGTTTCCCTATAGATCAGTGGAGTTAGAAAATGACAAGGGTGAATCATTCAAGCTCAATGGGCATAGATGCAAGCCATACAATAAAGGGCCATACTCGTAAGAAAGGGAAATAATCTCTTTCTTTTCCTTTACTCCTTTATGAATGCATATGAAATGGTCAAGCTAATGACCTTAACTTAGAACATTTACCTTCATTTACTTGATTTTGTCTACTTGTGTCTTTGAATTGTTTGGTTTTGATTATGTTTGGTTTGAATTTTGTTTTAGTTTGAACTTGTTTCCTTTTCAAATTTCTTGTTGGATAGTTGATTTTGATGTGTTGGTTGGTTGATTGAATGTTGAGAATGCATGTTAAGCTTAGATGAAGAAAAAGAAGTTGGAAAATTTTGGATAATCCACGATCGTGGGAACTGGTTTGATTCCCATGAACGTCTGAAGGCTTTCCATAAACTTTCTGGAGCCATACCCCTTGATCATAGAAATTGATCCATTTTGCACAAACGTGGGAAAGCTTTCTAGAAATTTTCTAGAGCCTTAACCCACGATCGTAGAAATTACAGGGATTCCCACAATCGCGGCACCCTTCAACAAACACTTGAAAAAAACCGTCTTGTCTTCTTCTTTCTTCACTTTCCCTCACATACTCTCTCTGTAGTCAACTCTCTCACCAACCCTAGCGTTGGAAAACTTTCACTTTTCTCCCAAACTTTGGTATTTTCTTCATCTTTTCCATTATTAATCACTTCTTTTACACTTATTTCACGCTACACAACCAAGCATATAAGGATTTGGTAAGCTTTTTATTTCTTTCTCTCTCTAATATGTGCTCACCTCTCTTTTGTATATTTTTACAGATTTTTTGGCTCCCAAGAAGCTCGCCGCTTGGAAACCCATTGACCAATTACGCCTTCAAGTCTCCGGAGAAGGTTAAACTGATATAGCGGCAAATTTTCACGCCCCAATTTCTTCGGAAGACGAAGGTATACGATTTCGAGACTTTGATAGAGAATTATTGCCTCCCGATACTTTAATTTGAATTGTTATAAACTCTAGTTTTGAGGCTTAATATTAAACGATTAGCTGCAAATATTGGTTGGAGTGGTTTAATTCGTTGTGATGTACTGATATACCCCATGATGACTATTGAATTTTTTACCACTATGCATTATAATCCTAAAATGGATACATTCTGGTTTAGAATAGGTGGTTGTGTATATAAGCTTGATTATACAATCATTTATGCACTTTTTGACTTGTCGAACACTAACGTTTTAGACGATCGTGATGACTTTTATGTGGATGACAATTAGAAAAGCCTTACGGGTGAAAACACGTTTGATTCTAGGAATGCACCGAACACCTTAATTCGTAGCACTGAACACTTACTACTTCACAAATTTATGTGCTTAATTGTTTTTAATAAAACTGAAAGCAATAAATGTTTTGCTAAAGAACTTTTCTTTCTTTGGTGAAAAGTTCTTTGGTGCATGGAGCGTAAAGTTAAAATAAATGCCTCGTATCAAATTTTTAGGTCTATTGCGAATTGCGTTAATAAGAAAGCTCATATTTCGGTATGATTTACATTGTCATTGCTTTAGCTTCATTTTATCATCTTAATGTGGATATTGTGTGTATGGTAATTATGATGTGTTTGATGTATCATATTTAAGATGCTCTAAAATTTTGAGGCACCATTCTATGGAGCTCCGAAATCCTCAGACATGTACTACTGTCAAGAACAGGAAGGGCAAGAACGTAGCCATGTTGCAACCATCCACATCTCAGGCACCACCGGAACCTCAAGAAGAAGCAGTCGGAGAGGAACCAACAGCAGCAGTAGATGTTGATCATTTTCAGCAAATTCTTAATCAGATGGCTGCAAATCTGCATTAAATGATGCTACAAATCAATAAGCTTGGTAACCAAGTACGACAAGTACACAAGGAGCAGCGGTATATCAAGAAGTTCCTAAAGTTCTTCCAGAAGCAAAACATTGAAGCCCCTTCTCCTACACCTTCACCACCTTAATCTCCATAAGCTTTCTTACCCTTCACTTTTATATTGTTTTTATTTACTTTATTAGTTATGTTACTTATTTGCATGATTGATGTTTTGATTTCATTTTGGGGTTGTTTCGTCACATTAAGGACAATATGTTGTCTAAGTGTGGGGAAGTGACAATTGTCTTGTCAATTGCATCATTTAAATTTGGTTTATTTACTGCTTGCATTTTTCTAATTAGGATGCATGTTTTTAGGAATATTAGGTTATTGTTTGATATTGATGTTGTTTTGTGTTAAGCAATGGAACCACACTTGAATCATATTGATTTGTTTTGCCATGAGATTCTATCATGCTAGTTGGAATAAGATTGAATTCATGTTTGAACCTGAATTAGGCTACTTGAGTAGAGAGTGAATCATGTTGAGTGATGAAAAGTAGTTGGTTGCATAAGCTTACTTAAAATGTAACACTTGAGTAATGAGATAGTGCAGAGATGCATAATGAATTTTTATTTGAGCCAATGTGAGGATTGAGCTTATATGACTCCATCTATAGTCATCTTATTTCTTTGAGTGTGCGATACCCCTTTAGGTTACTACCTTCTAAACTTGCTTTGAATCGGTTTGAGTCTACTGGATGCATGCTTAATAGAAATTATTAAGGTTTCTTTTATTATGATAACCTTTGGCTTAAATGACCTACCCTTGTTATTATCCCTTGTTACCCCCTTTGAGCCTTAACCCTTTTGTTTCTTGAAAACACCTCATATTTCAAAACCCAAAACCTTATTAGCCTACCCATTCACAAGCTTAGTAAAGTATTAAGTGATGCACTAGTTTGGGATTTTTAGTACAATTTTTTCCGTTCCGAGATAAGTTGAGTTGTACTTCTACTCTTCAATCACATTTTATCTAGTTATTATTTTGCTTGTTGTTTCTTCAATTATATAAAAAAGAAAAAAAGAAAAAGAAGAAAAGAAAAGAAAAAAGGAAAAGAGAAAAAGAAAAGAAAAAAGGAAGAACATTTTGGTAGCATCAATAAGTGTGAAGTAGTAGTATATTTACATTTGTATATCTCATAATATGTTTTGTATCCCTTTGTTCACTTATTACTTTATGCATGCTTGTGTTAAACCCTTTACCTCTTTTGACCCACCTTAACCTTTACCACATTACAACCTGAAACAAGCCCTTTTGATATATTTATGCATGTAATCATTGTAGAGGAGAATTGGAGTATTAGCAAGCCTATGGTAGTGTAGTTTCCTATAGGGAGCTTGAGTAAAACACTAACCATCAAACAATTAAAAGAAATGAGTGAAACTGTGAGGAATATTCATTATGTATTTATACTTATCTTTAAGTGGTGGTGTCATAAATTGGGTTTGATTATGTACACTAATGAAAGTAGTAATGAAATGTGTAATAGCTTGATACTTGAGTTGGCTAAACTTTGAGGGATTGCATGCTTTGATCTTTATGAAAATGGAGTGATAGAATTGATTGGTTATGTTTGATTTTTCTTGAGGACGAGTAAGGATTTAAGTGTAGGGAAGTTGATAGTTGTGAATTAGTTTCTAAGTATTTGGTATGTGTTTCTTGCATGATAGGTTAGTATTATTGTGTTTTAGGACTTTTTTTGTATGTTTTTATTTAGTTTGATCTTCATGGTTGTTTTTTTGTGTTTGATATTGGTTTAGGGTCGGAATTGATCATTTTGGTGTAGGAAAGGAGGGTGGACACCATTTTGATTGAGCTAGGGACCAAGAGAAGTGGAGCTGCTGAAAAACAAGAGCCTACGATCTTGGAAAAGGGCATGTTTTCCACGATCGTGGGAAATCTATGGAGAAGGTTTTTGTTAAGTTAACCCACGATCTTAGGAAGCATAAGTATAATTCCCACGATCATGGGAACTGGAAGTCGAAGAGACACGCAAGTTTCATGCATTTTTTTAGTTTTTTGTGACTTTATAAGACATAGAATCCCAAGAGCCACAAAAAGGGTCGTGAAACTTGCTTCCTGGAGCTAAAGGAAAAATTGAGAGCCTAGAGATATGGGAGATTCAAGGTTTTATTCCTAATTGGGCAAAGAGCACCTCGTCATCCAGATTTTCTAGATTGGGCAAAGAAGAGGAGGAGTTGCCTCGTCCAGTCTTATTTCAACTTCTTTCTTTTCTAACATGTTTATCATGGATTATTTGATTGTTGGGTTTATTATGGCTATTATGATTGGTTAAAACAATTTTTAGGGATTGTTGTTGAACTATTTATGAAACTTTGGTTATTGATTTAATGATATACATGTTTGTGTTATTTATTATGCTTAAACCTTGCAATAAATCTAGAGAGTGGGGTTGGTAATTTGTGTTAATTGTACAATGAGAGTTGATAATTAATAGACCTATAAATACAAGTTATTGATTTGTTAGGAAGAGATTTCAATAGATCAATACAATGCCTATAGGATAGCTTCATATCTAGTTGAATGTTTAGGAAAGGCCTTTTTATATCGAGAGATCCCAAAGTTAATTCTAATTTATTTAACTAGTGACATTTAGTTACTCCTTGAGAGAGGGTAGATAGAATTTTAAGAAATCTTGGGCCAAGCATAAATTGAATCAATTAATCAAAGGGGATCATATAGGGATAATGACAAGTCTTAATGTTTAATCTTGATTTTTTCCAAGTCTTAGTTTACGATTTTGGTTTGGGTTGCATTGTTCCCTGTTACTTTTAGTTTGTCTTTATTTTACTTATCTTTTTAAATTCGATTGAAACGATTTCCTAAGCAAAGAACAACCTGAATTAAGTGGTGCCTAAGTACAATCCTCATGGGATTGATATTCGCTTTCAACTATAAGAACGACCTGTATACCTGCAATTTTAAGCGTAAGACTAGTAGTTTGTTTTGCATTCAACAAAAAGGGGTCTTATTTTTTGCAAAATATTAATTTATAGCATCTCGATGGAAACCCATTTGTAACATTTGAGGGAAGTACTAGACCTAAATAGATGGCCAAACCAAAGTGGTCAACAGTTGCCTCAAAACTTATCTTCATTGTTTTGTACAGACATAGAACTAGACCTATAGTAGGCGGTTACCATGGTATGAATATTGGTATAGAACTGCTTTTAACATAGCCACCAAGCTCACCCTTTTTAAAATTACATATAGAATTGAACTACCGCCCTGACTATAGTACATAGATGGCAATACATTTAATTTCAGTGTAAAGGAACAATTAAAAGAATGAGACCTAATACTTAAAGAAATCAAAGAGCAATTAAAGTAGCACATGAACAAATAAAAAAAAGGTAGACTAACATCAATGTTCACTTTCAAATTGGTGATCTAGTTTACTTGAAACTTTTCCCTTATCGTAGCAAGTCACTAACTAACAGAGTAAATAAGAAGTTATCACCTTCTTATTTTAAGCCCTACCTAATTATTCATAAATTTGGTCCAATGATATACAAATTAGGCTTATCGGACTCAGCCACCATCCATCCGATTTTTCATTTACCACAGCTAAAATTGTGGTAGATACTAACCCCTCAGCTTAAAGATTCCTCTTATACTCCAAGCTGATTTGGAATAAAAAAAGTCAAACTAGAGACTATCGTAAGGGTTTATCCCAGGTAGGACTCTACTAGCCCTATTAAAGTACTGGTTAAATGGAAAATTTTGCCAAATTTTGAGGCATCATAGGAGCCTTATAACACCATCTAATAATGATTTTTGGCATTTCACCTTAAGAGCAAGGTGAAATCTATAGTGAGGGGAACATATAGGTCTCCAATTAAGCATCTCTACTCAAGAAGAAAGAAAGGGGCTATATGATTAGAAGAAAAGCCCAACAATTCCTAAGGTTGATAATAAAAGACTATCATTTATTATTTTTCCTTTACTACTTATTTGTTTTATTTCTAGCAAGATTCCAGAAAGCTAAGGTGGTATGGATGTTAGAGTAGGGGTGCTAAGTCAAAGAATATTTAACTAGAAAAGGGGAATGGAAAGGAGGCAAACATGATGTACTAGGATAGAAAATGTCTAAGGATGGAATTGATAGGTATAAATTATACCATGTTTTGATAGGAGTTTTAATGCTTTTTAGGTTTTTATTGGATGATTATTGTATGTATAGGTTTAGAATTGTGTTAATGTGAGTAATTTTTTTATATTCTAAGTGTTTGTGTAGTTTAGAGCATGATTTCAATCTTCATTTTATGTTTCTTGAGGTGTTTAATGTGTTTATTAGTGTTAGAAATCAAATAATTGAAGAACAAAGATGATGGACGTGTATGGGGTTGCATGGGCAAAGTCACGATCATGACTCCCATGTTATAATCATGATAAAGAAGAATTTTCTTGTGTCACGATCATGACAGAGAAATTTTCTAGAATCACGTTCGTGATAGACACTTCCCAACCACAAGTTTTTCTTCTATTTTAGGGTTTGAGGACATTTTTGGAACCAATTTATACCCCCAAAACCCTAATACACTATATAACAATGTTAAGCACACTCAAAGAAGGTAGCATCCAAACCTTCTACAATAGAGTTAATCCATTTATGACGGGCCCAATAGATGCAGCTTCTGGAGGATCTCTTAAGAGAAAAAAGTTGAAGAAGTAGAGAACTTGCTCGAGGAGATGGCAAATAATAGTTGTCTTTAGACATCAAATAGAAGCAGACAACAAGTGACTTTCCAATGTCAGAAAGGAGTCATTGATGTTGATTCAGTGGCAGCACTATAGGCTGAGATTGCCAACCTAACAAGACAAATGAATAGCCTGCAATCCTCTTCATCCTCTCTAGTTAAAGCAATTCAGCATGGATGTGAATTATGTGGACAACTTAATCATTTTAATGCTGACTACTTTTTAATTCAAAACAACAATACAGAGTAACTTAACTACATGGACACACAATTTGATCGAGGAGGAGGGAATAATCCCCACTTTAACACATACAATCTTAGGAGGAGGAGCTACCTAAATTTTTGATCTAATAATGCAGGTAATCAACAGAGAAATCAAGGTCTATCTGGATTTCAACAAGAGAAGTCTAGTGCCAATGACTTGAAATTAGATAACATCATGGAAAGAATCATTAAGTAAGGAAAGGAAGTTTAAACAGGTAGTTAAAAACCAAACCACTACCATTCATAACTTGGAGGTTCAAATGGGTCAACTGACAAACGCATTGTCTAAAAGAAGTGTGGGGATTCTCCCAAGTAACACTGAAGCAAATCTAAGGGAGCAACTCAAGGCAATCACTTTTAGAATTGGGAAAGAGATTGAGCAACTAGCAATAAATAAGCTAAAACCCACTCTATATAGGACCAAGAAAAATAAAAATGATGAACAAAAGATTGAATGCCCTCCGTATGTTGCCCCTTTGCCATATCTACCCAAGATTCCATTCCCTTAATGATTACAAAAGAATAAGTTGGACAAACAATTTGCATAATTCATGGAGCAGCTGAAGACTTTGTAAATTAATTTATCAATTGTGGAGGCATTAGAACATATGCCCAAGTATGACATGGGCTAAGTTCCTTGAAGAAATATTATTAAAGAAGTGTACTTGGGAAGAGAATCAAACGGTAGTGCTTACTAAAAGTTGTAGCTCTGTTATCACCTGTCACATGCCTTCTAAGTTGAAGGATTTAGGGAGCTTCACAATACCCTGTGTAGTTGGTGATACAAAGTCTGTGAAGTTTTTATGTGACTTAGGTGCAAGAATAAATCTTATACCTTTGTCGATCTTTAGAAAATTAGGGCTCGACGATGTTAAGCCAACTTTAATGCTTTTTCAATTGGCGGATCAATCTATCAAGAAATTGTTTAGCATGGTGGAAGATGTGATCATGAGGCAAGACAAGTTTAATATTCTTATGGACTTCGTGTGTTAGATTTCAAAGAGGATAGGAACTATCCACTAATTCTTATATGACCTTTCATGAACACTGAAAAGGCAATAATAAACGTTTATGAAGGTAAATTGCTTCGTCGAATTGATGATGAGCATGTGGAGTTTAGTATGAACAAGGTTTTAAAACATTTGACAAAAGCAGCTCTTGCATGAAAATAGGCATAATTGAAGGATGCATCAAAAAGCAAGAGGAGAGCTACTTTGAAGAAGTAAGTTATGAAGAATAGGTGACAAAAGACTTAAAGATTGAGGAATATACAGAAGTCTCTATTCAAGAAGCTGAAGAAGAAGAGTGGACGGTGGTGATTGCAAAAGAAGATGAGCAATTCACCTTCTTATAACACAAATTTTTTAATTCTTTCAAAGATTTAGGGAGTTTTATCATTCAAATTTTGTTGAGAATTTGTTATCGAAAGGGGTGTTACTAAAATTACTTAGATTTTGTAATATGATTGATTATGTTCTTTTTATCATCACACAATATGTCACTCATTTACAAGCTACTAAACTGAAGTTGGACAAAATGAGTGGAAAGCAAGCCACTCATGATCTCAATTAAGTGTTCAACGATGAAAGGTCAAGCTAGAGACCTTAACTTAGCATTTAGATAGTTAGTTTTGTATCGAATTCTAGTATTAGGGGTTTTATTTTTATTTTTTTTAGTTTGGATGGCTAAATTTTTTGTTTTCAAAGTTATTACAAGTTAGGAAAGCAAGCTTAGACGTTACATGAAGGAAAAACTAAGAAACAGGACAAGGGTGACATATTTTAGCATTTCACGATTATGCATGGTTGAAATTTGGTTCTGTCATGATCGTAAATAAAACTAAAATGTGAATTTCACTTCCCCCATTTTACCCCTCCTTCAACCCTATCATTTTATCTTCATCTTTTCTCATCTTTCACAGGCACTTTATCTCTCTAAAACCTTAGCCACCATTACAAATCTCTCTCACTTCTCTCTTCACTTTCCTTAGGGTTCTCACTTTTTCTTGCATCTTTCAACAAGATTTTCATTCATCATACACATATTTCATTATTTACATATAAATCTTATATATTAGAGTCGTTTTGATGAGATTTCATGGTTCTTTTCTCTATTCACAATTTTTTGGGTGTTTTTGGTGAAATTTGTTGCATTATTGGTTTGTTTTGCAGGTATACATTTTTTTATGGGGCCAAAAATCAAACAAAGTGCTAAATGTGCACAATGGAAGGGAAAAACACAAGTAGCGGGGAGACGGGCACGTGAAAGGGCTGCGAACTTTAGAAATTTTTTTTTATTTATTCGGAAGACAAAGGTATCTGATTCCAAACTCTTCATTTTAGGGTTGTTGGTGCTCCCAGATATTTTGATTTTGACATTTTAGATAATCTAGGGTTGAAACACAAGGTGGAGACTTTGAGTCATAAAATTCAATGGGAAAATTTTATTAAGTTTGATTATATTGTGTATAAGGAATTAAACCTTGAATTTTATACTACGTTACAATTTGCCCCACAGGATTTGACTGAATTTTGGTCTATTGGGGGGTCAACCATATCATTTGAATTATGATGTTTTGGTCGAGATTGGTGGATTTCCTTAATTGAACATAATTGAAAAACATGAAGATTTTCATGCTAAGAGGTATTGGAAACATTTAACGGCGTTGGATAACTTTGATGTTTAAAATGCTCATAATAATGTCATTCTTACTCTTAAGCATTTGTTACTGCTTAAGTTTATGAGCTAGACTATTTTTGATAAATAGGAAAGTAACATGCATTCTATTAGAGAATTATTTATTTTATGGTGCATGGACAATAATGTAAAAGTTTGCACAATCACCCATATTATTCAATCCATAGCTACTACTTTTAAAAAGAAAAGTAGTCATCTTAGCATGAGATATATTGTTACCGCGCTTGCTTTTTATTATGGTGTTGATGTTGAAGGACCAACCATTGTTTTTCCTCAGTTTTTAAATCACACTCACTTAACATGAGCTGAGATCTTGATGATCCATCACATGTAACTCCAAGATATTAGTTCCAAAACTCTTGTTTAACAGAGAACAGGACAAGCTAGTTCGAGTTTTTCACCAGCACAGCAGCAAGCTAAGGTCTCAACAAGTGAAGACACAAAAGTTGATGAAGAGGAAGGCTAAGAGAAGGTCTCCAATTTGGTCTCAACAAGTGAAGACACAAAAGTTGATGAAGAGGAAGGCTAAGAGAAGGTCTCCAATTTGGTCTTCGATAACAACAAACTTTTAAAGGAGATGGCGCAAGAACAGCAATGAAGGCGATACGATATCAAGAAGATTTATGAGTACTTCGCTGCTCAAGGAGTTCAAATTCCTTCACCAACACCGTCACTACCTCAACAGCCATAAGTAGTTTCATGCTCTTAAGCCTTTCTTTTTCTTATTTCTTGTCATTTTATTTTCATATATGTGTTTTTTCTTTTCTCACATTGAGGACAATGTGTTGTCTAAGTGTAGGAAGGTTTGTGCATTACTATGTAATGTGTGTGAATTTTGCATATCATATTATATTTGTTTTTTAATTAGGTATGTGAACATTTTGTTGCATATGTATGAATTGTGTGAATGTGTCAATGGCAAGAATAGTTTAGCTTTGAACATGGTTATTTAATTTGTAAAGGCATATCTGCAACATCCCACTACCATAAAGCAAATACCCGAATACCCTGAGGGCATCCAAGTACATACCTCATGATAATGGTA
>JANITX010000009.1:53646803-53658370 GCA_027564395.1 Erythroxylum ulei | reverse complement strand
AAATAGAAGCACACATCTAGGTTGACTCACAGTATGCTCCAGATAAGCTATTGCCTTGAAGATCTGGCAATGTCTGGTTGCTAATGATCTACTTGTGCTTTTTTAATCATGCAATACACACTTTACTAAGTTTATCAATCATATGATTACTCAATCATCCACATGTTTATATGTCATGATCAATGCATGCTCAATCGACTTTCCTGGGTATGTATCCTTATTTACAAGTCTTGATCATTATACACCATATCTTATACATAACTTATTGGCAATTAGATTTATGTCTTAAGTAAATTTGGTTACTCTCAATTCATCATTCATACTTTCACCAATCCTTTTCTGATACTTTATAAATTCACATAATTTCCCAATTCTCATTCACTCATACCTAATTCACATTTCTGACATCCTTTGGATCACATTTGCATTCCTAAGAACACCTTCATTCCTTTAATGACTCATAAATTCCATATTTAAGTACATTGATATCAAGACAATCCATTCCTTATGTTATCACATCCATTAACAATATAGACTTATCAAACCCTTAAGCAATTGATCAAGCAACCATCTAGGTTCATTTAAAGCCCTAATAAAGTCTAAATACACTAAGGTAAATAACTTATCCTTATTTGATTCAACAATCACACAAAACTTTTTTTTTCACTTCAAAGCATTGCCCACGATCGTGGGGTACCTTTCCATGATCGTGGAAAAACAAAATAGATTTTTTTTTCTTGTCAAAGCATTGCCCACGATCGTGGGAAGGAGCTAATGTAGCTTCCATAATCGTGGGATGGGTGAACAGAAAGTTCACCATCCATTTCCTTCAAAAAAAAAAAATCAGATTCTAACACCATCATAATAGTCTATTGATTATACCTCAGTTATACCTTAATTATACTTCATTTTCCTCACCAACTTCATCTCCAATTCCAATTCAAAACCATTCAATTGGCAGCTTATAAACTATTTTTTCATGCATCAAAAATCAAAATAGAAACTATCATTCACTATCATACATGTAGTCCTAGTTCTTTCCCATTTCAAGAACACTACACTAAAACCTTTCTTTAGCATAAATTTAACTTTATTAAACCCTAACCAAAAATCATCCATTGAATAGCTGCTAACATATGGTTTCATACGTCAAAACAAAACCATTTCATCCATCAAATTTTGGCATAACTCATCATTAACCCTACATGTATCCCATCTAAATTTAATCATTATGAATGTTATGCTAACATATATCATAATAGGTCAACAAATCACTTACATGTTCAGCTCAAAACCTCCTCAATCATCAAGCTAACTTAGCCCTCTAAGCATGCAAGGATAAAGCATACCCCAAGAATAAGATGAAAACAAAAAAAAGGGCTTCAACAACAAGATGAAGACAACAAAATTTTGGAGTGACAAAGTGCAAAATTTTAGCAAAATCTCAAGGTTGTAAGGGTTGTGTATGGGTGTCAATGACAAGAGAAGGAGGAGATAATATGTAGTAAAAACAAAAGGAAAGATTGTCTTTCATGTGTATTTGTGTCGTTGGTGTATGTGTGTGGCAAGGATTGAGACAAATGGCCTAGTGATTGAGTGACAATTGGACTAGTTATTAAGTGACAATTTATGGTTTAGGAAGAGGACACATAACCTAGCCCTTTACTTGGCAAGACACATTTATATATGATTGATTTGAGATGATTACTGAATTGTTTGAAATGCAGTTTAAGGATAAATGAGGATATGTTGTGATATGAAATGCTAGCTTATCTAATATACTAGTGAAAGTGTGATAATCTAGATGTACTTGATAAAGAATGATGAAATGTGATGTGATATTCAATATTGAATGATATAAAATACTTGTTAAAATGGGATATGATTTGCCTCTGTGTTTCTGACCTGAGTGAAAGCATCAATGATGGTTCACTCACTGAGTTCGCAAATTCATCAAAATTGCAACGCTAATTTTTAGGTTCAGAGGAGACCTAGCTAGTCTAGTTGAAGTAGCTTCTGCATTTAGACTTGGGTTAGTGTCGGGATCAGTTGTACCTGTAATTGTCATCAGTTATTTTGTATCAAAGAATTATATCTCTCAACTGTTGTACAATGTACATATGAATTTTAAAACTGTAATGACATTTGAGACTTTATATGTTTGTGAATTAAGATGGAACAAAATGATTATTGGAATGTTTTATGATATGTGTGATGGTTTTAAAATGTGAAATGAATTGATTTAATAACCATCTTAACGTGTCATGTTTGTAGAGTATGTTCTCGAATATCCTTCGGTATGTCGGGCATATGCTCTATGGGAGTGGTATGTTACACACAATATAAATCTATGTATGTTTTTAACTAAAGAAAAAAAATTGGAAACTTTAGAGACCAAATACGAACTTTGGATTGTAGATATCATGCGTTATATAATAAACATAAGTTTCAAGAATTATCCTACCAAATTCTGACAATTTCAATTTGATTACTTATCCAAAACATACAAATTAAAATTCATATTACAATCTAACTCTGTACTAATGTAAGAAATATTATTTAACATTAATGTAAAAAAGATTGACTAATATATAGATAAATTATATGATCTTTTAGTGTTTAGTCTTTTCCAAAATTGATCATTAACAATTAATAAACTAAAAGTTACATTTTAAATTGATTAGGTATGTCTATTTATTATCACTTTCCACTCTAGACTTCTTCTAGTAATGGTATTCAACGTAGGAACTTGAAAACGAAAGTGAAAAATGAAGTGTATCAGAGTAAGCAGTGGTGGAGAAGTAATAATAGTACTCTTTTACGTGTAAGAAAGTGATAACAATATTGCTGATAGAGCTATCATTATCTCAAACTCTTCAAAACAATATATATGTGTGTGTGTGTGTGTGTGTATGTGTGTGTGTGTGTGTGTACACACATAACACAACAACAAGAAAACATTCAAAAACAAGCTAAACTCTCAAAGTTCATGCATGGCTAACAATTTTCCAAATGTTGTGGAAACTAATTTTTTCTTTTTGTATATGAGATATATACACTATATGTTTGAAAAGAAAAGTGTTGAAAATAAGAGAGAGAGATAGAGAGAGAGAGAAATAAAATGGAATAAAAATTTAAAAAAGAAATAGATGAACTTGTATAAAATTTTCAGTACTTGGGAACAAAACCATCATTTTTTAAGAAACTAAAAAATGTAAACGAATATGGAAATTGCATTTTTAAGAAACATATTCATAGAGTTTTGAATGTTTTATGCTTTAGAAGATTGATTTGATGGATGGTTTGGTGGCTTGAGTGTATCATTTTGTAACATAAATATGTTTTGACTGCAAGTTTCCATAACTTACTTCATTATCCCATAGTTTATCTTATAAGATTGGTTTTCTATGTCTGTAAGTTCTTTTAAATGACAAATAGATGAATTGATATGTTTCTTTTTTCTTGTCTTTTTTTGACTCAATCCTCTGTGGAGTCTACTATAGATTATCACTATGAACTTATATTACGTTGGGCATTGCTATGGTGGAGACATGTATGAATTTCTCTTTTCTTTATGAACCAAGTTCGTTGCCAATCAGGTTCCTCTTGTTCCATAGCTGTGTTTGTAGCATAAAATTGTAATCTTACTTTCATTTCTAATTCGCAACTATAACATCAAATTTTGGTCTAAGTGGAGGTTGAATTATTTGCAAATTTTGCGATCTATACAAGGAACATCAATGACCGTATTTTTGTTAAAATTTGATAAAGTTTTGGAATAGTCAGCCTATCTTGTAAAATTCTTGTTTAGGGTCCACATTAAATTTGATCTTCATTTTGAGGTTCGATTCTCTTTTCAGGATTGAGATTTTTAAGGAATTTGTGTGAATAGCAAAGTGCTTGAATTCTCGACATTTATTCCTAAGATTTCGCAATCCGTTATTAACTATCTTTTACGTCTCCTTCTTTGATTTGGACTTTTTAATGTCTCTCAACTCTATTGGCTTTTAGGTATAAGCTTCTATTTCTTTATACCTAACAAGTTTTGTATCGATTTCTTTTGTAGTTTTACTCTTAAGTAGTTCTCTATCAAAGTTACATTTACTTCTAACTTTTAACATCCTAAATTATATTGCTAATCAATAGAATAAAATAGATCAAAAATCTAGTAAGGACATTAAAATCATTATACTTATAGGATGAACCTCTGTGAAGGTGCTAAGGTACTTTGATATAACATAAAGATATGAGAGTTGTTCACATTCTCACTGTGTTAGCATTCTGGTTTTATTCCCTTATCCTCAAGGCAGAATCATACAAGAATTTCATGTTTGGGCCTTAACATATAAAAGTTATCTTATCTTTATTTATTCTTTTATATATAACCTCAATGCTTTTAGTTTACGATTGATTGTGGCTACACCAGAGTCCATATCTTTTGTACTCCCTAGCATTTCTTTATGTTTTCTTTAGTATAATATCTTTATATTAACATCTAAACTCTAATTGAGTAGGAGATTTTTAAAGCATTTTTCTTAAATATCCTATTCTTCCAAATCGTACATATTAACATGAAGAATATTAAATGACAATGTTCTTTAATTTAATGTTGTTCATGTTATTATCTTTCGAATTGAGATCAATTGCAAATTATTTTTGCTTATTTTTCCAGTTGCAAATATATTGCAACCAATATGGATGGAAAAGTTTATGCTTTTTGACTTTGTTTATAAAAAGAATTAAATGATTGTGTTATTAGTTTTTGAACTACATTAATTTGTCTTTATAAATAGATGTTACAACAAAGTAGTTAGTAGTTCATTCTTTGGATACATCAACTTGTTTATGAGCATAGTTGTTTTGGAATAATTCTAATATACTTCTTGTTTTTTTTCAGAAAGGTGATGACTAAGAGTGGTTAAGGAGGTACTTTGTGAAGGATTTTGAAGTGCCTATATATATATATATATATTATGTATTTTAGTAGGATTAGAGGGAGATAATATAGGTGCATATTTTAGCTAATAATTTTTGGCTATTGTATTTTGAAATGTTAAAGGTTGAATTTCATTTAGTCCATATGGACTAAATGGTAGCATATATAAAAGTAGTTTTTTTGGTCATTGACATTTGACAATATATATTTTAGGACATACATTAATGTATGTATTGTTACTTTCAATATTATTTATTATTGTCTTAATGAAAATTAATGTATGTTGTTGCTAATGAAAGAAAAAACTAATATTTTTGTTATTAGATATTTTTGCCTAAAAAATTCAATTCATTGCCTTATAAAATTCAAAAGGTTGTTATATCCATTCAACGTTGTTTCTATAGTTTGAAACTTTAATGATATGAATTATGTTGCCTTAATAAAAATGTAATAATAATTGTACTTATAATTGCACTTTTTTCTGTTGAGAGATCTGGCTACAAGATTTGTTGGTGAATATTCCTTTAGAGTCTACTACCTAGTTGATACTATCATCTCTATTCGGCAGTGGGTGATTTGGGGAAAGTACTCAAGTGAGGAGGTGAAACCTTGAAGTAGCAATTTTGAATGAGGGAAGATGCTTTAGCATTGGGTGGAACCCTATTCCTAAGATGAGAAGGCTTTAACCTAAAAGCCATATTGTAACAATCAAAAGTAAGCATTTAATCTAAAACTTCAAACAATGTAACCATAATTTCCCTGAGTGGTGGTGTATGATGGAGATCATTTCTTCTCCTTTTGTGAAATATTGTCTTAATAAACATATATAATTTATACTCCATTTCATGCACACCAAAACCTCTAACTATATTCCAACTTCTTCCATAAATAAATTAAATTTCAAGAGTAGATGGTAGTTGAGCAATGAAGTCATACCTCTGGAACCCCACATGAAATCCCATATGCCATAAACGGTATTCTAACCCTATTTGAATTAATTTTGTCTACACATTTATGTATATCCTATATAAATGTATGGATAAGATTTAGTAGAACATGATAGGAACTGGTTTATAGGATCAGAGGATCTGGTTCCTAGAACCCTCACTAATGGTGAGAAAGGCACATCACCAAATATGTGAATCGCAGCCTTAGACATTGCCTTCAATAACAGTCTCAGACTTGGGTTTTACATCATGAAGGCATACATAATTGATAGGACCCCACAAACAGATGATAAAGAACGAGTACTTTGATAGATTGGCAGGTCATCGAAAGGATCCCGGACACCCACCCAAGTACTTTGATAGATCGGCTTTACAATAACGTTAAATACAACGATAATTTACAAAATAATAAGGAATGTACTAGAGTTGCAAAGACAAGTTGTGCGATGACGAAGACCATATGGTGCAGTTGCAGGTAGCACGATGGTAATAAGGCTTTTGCCACCTTAGAAACATTAGCGGGGGGTGCAAATATTTTAGGGATTTTGGCTTCTTTATTTTTTTAATTTTTTTTAAATTAGACATGAGTAAAATACGTGACAGTATTCAGTGAATTTGTTGACGTAATTTATCATTTTATAAAATTCAGATTCATAGTATAAAAATGAGTAAAGTCCAAGATTTTTTTAGACTTTTTGATTAAATATAATTGTAAGTGTGTTGAGATGTTAATTTGTAGTAGATACACTTAATACTGTCTTCTATTTGTATTTCCACTCCCGCTTCATATATTATATGAAATATATGTTAAAACTGTAAAGAAAAGAAATTCGGACAGGGACTTGCTATCGCTTAATGACAAGTCGTTGAAGTCTTTTAATATTGTGGGACTGCGATCCTACTAATATTTAGATGTGCTCGTGGAGACTCAATCACACAAACAATGTGATAAGTGACAATGCAACAGAATATATGATAAGTGACAATGCAACAGAATATATGATACTTAACATCTGCAACTGTTTTAAATAGGTAGTGAAGGACTGAGAAGGCCATAAGGCTTAAAGTGATCGAGTTCCCATGAGAATAATAGGCTCAAGGGTTTGGAATGGAGTCCAATGCATTGTTCTTGATGCCCTTGAATTCTTAGTAATTCCATAGATGCAGAAGGCGAATATGGTACGACTTTTGCAGGAGAAAAACGAAAGAGTGTTAAAAAGGAAGAGATCACACATCCAATTATACCTTAATTGATAATGTACTTTTCACTGACTTTGGCTGTTCGTACAGAACCATTTCTATTCTCCATATGAAAGGAAACTACTCTTCATGACAAGTCATAGATTTCCACCTTATTAGATCATGTGAACAACACGTATATGTCCAGCATGAGCTTTAAGGATATTCGTCTTCGAAATCATCCTCACATGGACCAACCTGGTGACTAGGACTAGACATTGATCTAACAAAGAAAAGAATTTCAACTAACCAATAATTGTATACTATTCTGAGCTCATACACTCCCAATAATCGATTGCCTGCTGTCCCTTTGCTCTGCTTCTACAACTTTAAACATGTCATCAAATGCATGCTTCAAGTCGCATTATTGGATTGCTGCCTTTGGATTATATCTTATAGTTCCACCGCCCCAATAGTACTGTGGCTCATGTCATGTGCCTATGAACATTATCATAATGTTTGTCGCCTCACTATTGCACCTAATAATTTAATGCCAAATGAAGTTAGAGTAGTCTCGTCCTTCACTATGGTTTGATTACACAGCTTAAAACTATTTTATTACCGTCTTCATTATTTAGCTAGCTAATCGACCCCAAGCAAATATGATTGGATCTGATGTGGTGTAGAAAAATGCTAGTGATTGAGAATTCAGGAACACTGTATTTATTTATAAATATTATTTCCTATATCATCATCACATGCCATTATTAAGTTTATTCATACTGCTTCTACTAACTCTTTGTGACTTGAGATCTTCCTCTTCTCGCCGCTTATTCATTTCATATATACCGGGCATTTCCTAACTTATAGGATTAAGTTGCACTCATTCATTTCTCTCATCAAATGAACCTCTACGTGATTGCTAATATCAGATGAGACTCCTCCCATTCCTTGTTAATTGACTTTGTGCTTGTTTTTCACCACATGACAAAATCAATAAGATAAGCTATTTGTGGGGTACGAGCTCCTATCAAGAAGTCATCTACGAGTGATGTATATTATATACAGGAACGGGTAAGCTATTTGTGGGGTACGAGCTTCTATCAAGAAGTCATCTACCAGTGATGTATATTCTATAAAGGAACAGGAATAGTAGAATTTGGTGCACCAAAGCTTTTGGCCTTCCCAATAAAATTTGACCTCTAGCTTCCTCTCCCCCTATTCCCGCTTATTCCTTTCGTAATGCTCACCATCTTTACTGTTTAAGTGCCTTCCAGATAATGGCAGCAAGAGTAGATTAATACATGGGCATCTTTTGGTGTCTGTGAAGTAGTTGAACCTTATCAACTATACTACTTAATTTGAATTTGTTTGTCTCCATAGGAGCTGTGGCAATCGTCATGGGCAAGCTCAGTCTTGGGAAGATGCTGGACTGCCTTTGTGTTTCTTCAGGTTCAAGTTCTTGTTTCTGTATGAATTACTTGGAAGGTGAAAATGAAGAACTTGAGAATAAATCATTGATAAACAGTAATAAAGGTCAGTTTCCGAGGCTGAAAGATGTTGTTGCTGGTACACAAACCTTGGCCTTTCAGTTGAAACCCAAGGCAAGTTTGTTTGTTTGTTTGTTCTCTGGTTTCAAGTTACACCTACTGTACTGCATGAAAGTGAAGCTAGCGTAAAGTAGACAGTGGTGAAATTTTTCTTTTTCTTTTTTGGTTGCTAACTTTCTGTTTTATTGGTCATGTAGATGGTGGTGTTGAGTGTGTCAATGCACTGCAATGGATGCGCAAGAAAAGTTGAGAAACACATCTCAAAGTTAGAAGGTATCCGGAAAGGGCATTCCTCTTGTTCTTGTGCTGTTTCCTTTCATCCTAGTTGGTCTCAGTTTTTAGCTGTAAATGATTCACACATGCTCATGACTAGCTCAATGGCCAAGCTCTTTATGAAATAAAAGACTTAACAATGCTAAATTTGACTCTTAAAATTCAAAGCAATACTTTGGTCTAAAGCAGGCTTGAATCTTTTCTCTCAACTGTTTTGAAGGTACGGTATACTATATTTTACCTTTAACCTCTCCAAAAGGTTTTTGTAGATTTGTAAATGACTGTGTATATATAATAAAAATAGGGGTGACCTCTTACAAAGTGGACCTGGACAGCAAGCTGGTGGTTGTCATTGGAGACATAATTCCGTTTGAAGTGCTGGAGAGCGTGTCCAGAGTTAAAAATGCCGAGCTTCGGAACATATCTACTCCCCCTGCCTGTTGATGATTTTTTACCGGCTCTTCTTCTCTCCTCAGTAAACGTCGGGACATAATTTGAATGAAGAAAGAAAGTAAAATGAGGTCAAGTTATGTTTATGAGAGATTGTTAATACATATGATAGTAAGCAATACTCGTTCTCATTTCCTTCTAGCATTGAGATCAATTCACTTTCCCGGGTTTACGTTTGGTACGATGATGATTTCGTTTCTTAGTTTGCTTTATTTACTCCTCAAACTTAATTTCATTAATTTATGTTTTCTTCTCGAAAATCACAGCCATCCATCGTAATATCCAATTTTCACTACAACAAATTTGACATTTTGCTACAAAAAAGTCGTAACAAAATTTGTAAAAGAACGTCGTCCATAGACTTTTTCATTTCGTTGTACAAAAATTCTTATGGCTGAAAACTATAGATGATGTTTTCAGAAATTGTCGCCAATAACTATTGGCAACGTTTTACTTTTGGGAGCAGAAAATTATTAGCTACATTTTGAGAAATTGTGGTCAATACATTCCGCTATGTTTTCCTTCTTATAACAAAAACTTTTTAACTATGTTTTCTGAAAAGTAACCAATATTTTTATTTATATTTCTAAAAACATTGGCAAACAATTTTAACTATGCTTTATAAAACGAAGGTAAATGTTTTTAGTTACGTTTTAACCACATGTCATGTAATTTTGGAATAAATTATTTGTTACATTTTTAATCCATATTATTCTATATAATGTATCGATATATTTTTTATTGTAAAATTATTATACAAACAAATTGTTTGAAGCATTTTATATAAAAACTAAAATATCATTAAATTATACCAACAAAAGGAATATTCTTCGTATACAAGATTTTAATTACAAATTTAACAATTCTTATGATAAAATAATAAATAAAGAGAACAATTTACAAATTATAAATGCTGAGGTTACAAAAAAAATTACAATATAATTGGAACAACTACTAATATTGTCCATTTCGATGAACCTGTAATAATCCAAAAAGCTTAGTTAAAATGTACTAAAAATATTATGGGTATTGAAATAATAGGCTCTAATTAAAGCAAACATCACATAACTTCACCATTAATAGCTTAGCAGTTGCATCTTCATCAATTATGTAATCCAAGAAAAAAAAGTATTAAATTTAAATTATAATACAAGCAAGAATTGAAAGAAAAAAGTATAAGAGATATAATTAATACCATTGGCTTTCCTCTTCATTCCTATCATAATCTGAACTAACTAGTCTTCTAAATAAGTTACCATGTTTTGCTAATTTTGTTCAAGTTTCTTGTAATTCAACCTTAAACACCTGGTTTTCCTCTTGAAGTTTTTGAATTATTGTTTTATTTGATGAGGTTGAAATATTTGGCTTAGGGTCATAGCCAGGATCTTTAACATAACCAAAATGTGTATCAAGTATAGTATTACAAATGTCTTCTACACTGAATTGATCCCCCTCAAACATAGATTTCTTTAAAAACTCTTGCATCTTATTCAAAAATTAAAAAAATTCAATCCAAATATTATTACTTACTACTATAATAATAAATGAAGTAAAATATTAAACAAATCTTTATACTTACACAAATTTTTTCTGCTTCTTCTGACATCCACCATTTACCTTCCTTATAGTGAGCGACTTTGTATAGTGTGATCCTATCATTCTCTTATTCATGTGGTTCCCTCTCACTATGTTTTATGGAGAAAAAAAATAAAAGGAACAATAAATATGTAGTGTTTATTGATATAATTATAACTTGCAAACAAAAATCGTACATATTCATTTCATACAACTACAAATAATTTTGATCCTTTTTTTTTTGGTAAATTAGAAATTTAAATTAATAAAAAAAGGGTTTATTTACAAACCATGGGTTGCCTTGAAGGCCATCCCCTCCCAAAACCAGAAAGGTAACCTAACCTAAAAACATAAGGAACTCTACAAAAATAGTTCCCTATGAATTGAAGTAACCACAACATCCTGCATACACAAATATACCAACCGAGATGACCTTTTAGGAAGGCACATCTAACCAACTAGACAAAACATTTACAAAATACCATAGTAAAGAAATATATTAAATACACTATCATTTGCACGGCTAAAACCAGAAGTTCACACTGTAACATCCCGTCCCCATATTAAGGGTTAGGACCCGAAATTTTGGTACATGTGAGCTCAAAGGGACTAAGACAATGCATTTTCTTGTTCATGCATCATGTTAGCATATATGTA
>JANITX010000009.1:53543325-53554289 GCA_027564395.1 Erythroxylum ulei | reverse complement strand
AAAGAAATGGCACGATTCTCATCTTAAGCAAAAGGAGTTTAAGGTAGGAGACGTAGTGTTATTATATATTTCAAGGTTGAGGTTGTTTTCAGGGAAGTTAAAATCTCGATGGAATAGACCTTTTACAGTCCTTCAAGTTTTCAATCATGGAGCCCTCAAACTGGAAGATGCTAATAAGGAAACTTTTAAGGTCAACAAGCATCGTTGCAAACTATATCTCGAATGAGTGATTCCTATGGAAAAGCAAGTGATTTCTTTCTATTCGACCAATTAAAGACACCTCCAAAGATGTAAGGTCAAGTTAATGACCATAAATTAACATGTTCAGTAGTTCGATTAAAATTGTTGTGTTTAGTTAGAGTTGTTTTGAATTTTAAATAAAAATTTAATAATTTGAATTGATATGGGATCACTAATTCTCTCACTCTCTTTAAGTAATTCCAAGATAAGACAACAATCTTGGGCATCCAGTAGATTTGTTCTCAGTTCCTCACGATCATCACCTCCATCACTGTAAAGTTTTGTTTCTAACCCTTTTCTTTTAACTTTAGTTTTTGTTTTATTTTATTTTATGTTACTTCCTTCCATATGTGTCTGTTTGTCTACTTCTCATATTGAGGATAACGTGTCATTCAAGTGTGGGGAGGGTTGTGTTTTCTGCTTTGAATGTGAATTTTGCATATTGTTATGTTAGTGTATTTAAGTTGCATATTGTGAATTGTGTAAGTGTATCGATGGCTTAGATGGAATGAAATTGATTTAATTTTAAATATAATCTATTAGGTTGTGAAGAGTCATTAGCTTGTGAAATTAATGATCTAGGTTCTTTGGCCAAAATATGCAAGTTAATTAGGGTTCAGTATTGGTTAATCACCCTATAAGTTTTCACATTCATTCATAATTTTAAGTCTTTCGAATAAGTAGCTTTGCTAGTATTTTTTCATGAAAATGAGTAGCTAAAGCAACAAGGTAAGCATTAATTAATTTTTTTAACATTGTTTTTACATTTTAAATAAATAACTTTTTCGCTAGGCTTCAGGTTATAAATAGAGCTAGTAGTCAGTTGAAAAATATGATGTAGCTGAGTAACTAGATCGACACGCATGACAAATGTGTGCCTTCATCAAGTAACCAGATCGACATTTATCACCAATGTTTGACTTCGTGTAAAAAGACTAGGTCCATGCCCACAAAAAGTAAAAAAAATGTTTTCTAATGAAAACCTACCGAACTTGTAAGTAGCTTAACTTTTTATGAAAACGTACTTAGGATTAGTTATGAAGTTTGAATGACCAAATAATTATTAATATGTATGTACAATTGAAAGGGGTGAATAAACTTGACATTTAAGTTTTGATTAATATGTATATTTAGTAAAGAGCTCCTAAATGCGGATTTTGCAAGTTAATGATTTGGAACAACTTGAATGATTGTGTTTAGAATTAAATTTGTTTCAAGAAGTTGAAGTCATTGTCTTATTATTGCATTGTGTGCTTTGTGATTTTTGTGTTGTTCGTTGTTTTGTTTGCTTGAGGACAAGCAAATGTTTAACTGTGGGGATGTAATAAGTGTAAATTGCATCGTGTTTTAGGGCATAGTTTGATATGTGTTTAGCCATTAATTCAATTATTTAGTATGTATTTAGGTTAGAATTGTGATAGTTTATTAATTATTTGTGTTTTAAGGGTTAGTACAAGCTTTTGAGCTTAAATATTATATTTTTGAGGTACTTTGATGTGTTGCTAGTATTTCAGGGTCAATATCAAAGAACGTAGGAGTTTCGGAAGACAATCAGACCGAAACAACGGTCGTGACAGAAGCTCTAAGAATAGCCCACGATCGCGGCTTGTATCCCATAATTGTGACAGAAGGCTCAGATGTGAGTCACGATCGTGGCCTACATCGGATAGACGCATAGACATTTACGAACTTCATGTTTCGAGGTACTTTTTAGACCTTTCAGACCCCAAAAAAGGCAGGCCCTAAGGTTACCCAAAACATAAGAGACTATTTAAATAACAATAAGAGAGGAAAGAAGGGTGCTTTTTCATACAACCACTTTTGAAAACCCTAAGAGAGACAAAAAGAGGAAGAGAAAGAGAAAAGGAAGAGGAAGAAAGAGGAAGAAGAAGCAGTCTCGAAGTGCTTCCCGAATCAGGAGGTTTCCTGATGCTGCTGCCTTCCCAGATCGTACATTCTAAGTATCTATTTCCTTGTCATTTCAATTTTATTCATGTATAAAGTTGGGATGGATTGTATGATGATAGATGGTAGAATGTTGATGATGTTCTAACTCTTTTTTGGGATTTTATTTTGATTTAATGATTTAATTGATTGTGTTTAATAGATGAATGTCGTGATTTGATTGTGTCCTTGTATAATTCAGTAACAAACTGAGAGGGTGAATTTAATGAAAAACGATTAAATCGGATTAATGAGAATTATGCAATTTAATAGAAATCGTGACAAATCATTTTGGTAATTATGCGGAAAGAGATCCCGTGTGATATTCCGATAGTTTATTAAAGTGTCTTAGATCTAATTAGGATTTTGGATAATTTGTGAATTGAGAGATTACAAATTTCATAATCCAATTAGGGTTTATAAATTATGGTTAATGGTTATAATTCGAGAGAGAGTAATCAGCCCTGGGATCGTCTAAAATTGACAACCTATTAAGACATAATCAACTAGGTTAGCATTAATGATAGATAAAATCTTCTTTCTTATAACTTGGTAAATTCTTGGTTGATTTCCATCGTGTGTGCTTGTTACTCAATTATTAATTCATTCGTGTTTAATTTTTTATTTAATTTGATGAATTCAATTCTCGTATTTACTTCCCGTTGCTTATTTATTTTTAGTTTCATATCTTTTTAGCCTTAGATTTTTAGGATTAGATTAATCCCCCTCCTCGTGGGATCGACAACTCTTATACTACAGTTGCGACCCATACGCTTGCGGTATTTGAGGGCTTATAAATTTTAAAGCTCGAATGACACGATTAGGATGTTTGATAGATGAATATTTGAATATATTTTGAAACCCATATTTGATGTATTTTGCTTGATATTTGATACTTTTATTCTATATTTGGTACTTAATATGCTTCAAGTGTGTTTACAGGTGATAATCACCTTTATGGATGTAAAGGAGAGGAATTTGGGCAAAAACATGGCTTTAATAGGAAAAGCAACAATTCGAAAGAGTGCACGACTGTGTACTTTTGCACGCCTATACACTTTTGCTATATCTAGCGTTTTCCAATTATGCATGGTTGTGTGTACGCACGGACGTGGACACGACCGTGCATAACTCAAAAATCTAGAATTTAATATAAAAGTGACATTTCGTGAGTAGAAAAGAAGAGGAGACTTTTGGGATGTGACTTCTAGGCATGGAGTCGTTCTCTAAGTGCAATTTTGGTCCAAAGAAGTAGGAAACACGAAGATTTCATCAAAAGATCCTTTGGAATATAAGATCAAGTCTCTATAAAAGACATTCAGGGAGATTTATAATTATTAAGTTGTTTTCTATTTGTTTTTCTTTCAAGGTATGTTTGATTCATATTTGATTATGTGAAACTAAACATCCAGTTAGTATTTAGGTTAGATCAAACTTATTGATACTTTGACATGATTTAATTTTTATTAATGCGATTGATTGTTTGATATGTTGTGATCTAACTACGCGTTTTATAACATAAAGCCTTATCGCAAGTGAATGCTTTCAACCAAATTTTTGTTAGTAGGCAGTTGAATATACTTAACCAAATTTTGTTAGTACGCAGTTGAATATCCTTAACCAAATTTTTGGTAGTAGGCAGTTGAATATACTTAACCAAATTTTTGTTAGTACATAGTTGAATATCCTTAACCAAATTTCTTTTAGTAGGCAGTTGAATATACTTAACCAAATTTTTGTTAGTACGCAGTTGAATATCCATAACCAAATTTTGTTTGGTTGCAAAAAACTAAATTCCAAATGCTAATAACATTGGCATTAAAAGATAAAATAAGCCAACATCCATTTAAGAATTAAATTAATTAATTAAAAATAAAATTTGATATGTAAAACAATGAATTGAATTCATTAATTTAAGAATAAATTTTCATACGTTAAGAAATAGATTAAATTTAAATTTAACATTAGCCTCACATGTTGGTCATAATGAGCCATTCCAGGGAGGGTGCTTCCATGCTTTATGGATATCATTAGTCAGCCTACATAATGAAGGATGAAATTGGGAACTTCACATAATGAAGGCGTTATTAATACTCGGCCTATCCATTGCTAAATCACTTAGATAAGTATTACATAGTACATACTACGCATACACATAAACTATCATTTGGCATTCAACGATACCTATGCAACTGAGTATGGTAAATTCAAATGCCACCTTACATGTTGTGTAAAAGGAATAATTTGGGTGTATCATGATTCAGTAATGGACAAGAACCACACCTCAGTGAAAAACATCAGATATTTACCAAAATAAATTTGTCGAACAATGGTTACAACTGCTTGAATTGGCATGATCAACATTAGTTCGTGATCTCAAAGTTAACTCTGCACATAGGCTGAATTTGGTAGCCCTCCTAATCTTCTATCAATTCCAGGTATGTATTCAAGCAATTGAGGCTTGTGCTTAAATCATTTATGAAGAGAATACAATAAAGAATTCATCAAGACAACGGAGATTGCAAAGATGCAGCTCGATCTGATTCTATCATAGATTTGATATAAAATTCGCCTGCCTTGTATGATGATCTAACCATTGGACCTGATGCCACATATCGAAACCCCTGTACATCCAGGAACAATGGAGGGCATGTAATGTAAGCATTCCATTCCTTAATTCAAATGTCACTAGTAAAAACCAATGCTGAATTTTTATTAAGATGCTTGCCTCCAGCAACTGACACAAACCATAACAACTCGCAACGGAAAGGAATTTGTATTCTATAAGAAATTTCATAATGAATGTAAATTGTGGAACTGCAACCAATACATAACTTGAATACTTAATTCAAAGTATCACAGAGTAACAAAATAGTTGGAGTTCAAAAATTACGTACAAAAAGTATATAAAACTCATGCAATTAGCCTAATGTAATAATTCAGCAGTCCAAATTCTCAACCATTAGATCGTTGCCTAAAGGAATACAAAGACACAAATAACAAATAAACAGGTAGAAGTTGATGTGCTTATATATGCTAGAGCAAACAAGCAATGCAAAGACACGTCCATGAATTGCCAGCTGTATTAAAGGTCAAATCGTACCATAACAAATAAGCAGGTAGAAGTTGATGTACTTATATATGCTAGAGCAAGCAATGCAAAGACACGTCCATGAAATGCCAGCTATATTAAAGGTCAAATCATACCATGTCCATGCCAAGAGTTCTATACTTTTCAAAAGCCTTAGGTGTGATGTACTCAGATACTGGCATGTGTCGCTTTGACGGTCTCATATATTGACCAAATGTCATCACATCCACACCAGCTGCTCTCACCTTCTCCATGGTTTTTATAATTTGATCAGGTGTTTCCCCACAGCCTAACATTATTGACGTCTTGGTAAGCGTTCCAGAAGGAGCATGATCTTTGGCCATCATTAGAACATCTAAAGATTGCTTAAAATTAGCACGATGATCCCGGACAACACTTTGAAGACCTTCAACTGTCTCAATATTGTGAGCAAAAACATCTAATCCTGATTTTGCAACTTTTTCTACACAGCTAGCATCTCCTCGAAAATCAGGAACTGAACAAATACAAACCAAAAATGCAAAATCAAAAATTGATGAACAAAGGCAACCCTAGTATTTCTCAAGGTAGATAAGCATCAATTTGATAGATGTAAGAGCATTAATCTGGTGAAGAATATGCATATTGCATAAAGGATCTTATGTTAGTTGTAATTTTCTTCATATTAATTTCTTTAAGCTACCAATAGTCATTATTCCAAATCATATTCAACAACTGTGCGGTGCAACTACATGTAACAGTGCTATTTATTAAGGAGGGCCCAACAAAAGAAACTATATGCTACCTTGCCTTCCTCAGAATGATATATAATTCAATGTTGAAGAATAATGATATACTATTCACTTGTGCAAGAAGAAGTACAAAGTAAATAAACAATATATGCCAGGGAATATCACTTTTTATACATTTTTACGACAGAAACCCGGTAGATTACACTGTAAGATTATTTAACACAAAAATCAACTGGGACCTAAAAGTGGCCTTAAGTACGAAAATTGAAACATATGAATGAATTTGCATTAAAAACAACAAGAACAGCAAGATTCAATACCCAAGGCCTCAATCAACATGTTTGGCTTCAAAGCCTTCAACTTCTGAACTGTCTCTGTGAAATGGGCACTACCCTGATCAGGTAAGTCATCACGGTCAACACTAGTAATCACCACGTAATCCAAACCCCACGAAGCTATCGCCTCCGCCACATTGGTAGGCTCATTCGGGTCAGGTGGCGGGGGAGTACGTGATGTCTTCACATTACAAAACCTGTAGCGGAAGAAAGAAACGAAAGCCAAAATAAAACTTAACAAACAAACAATTACAAGTAGTAGGGTTTGTAAAATTCATTACAATGTATACCTACCTACAACCCCGGGTACACGTATCACCCAAAATCATAATAGTGGCGGTGGCCGTGCCGGTTTCTCCACCAGACCAGCACTCACCCAAATTAGGACACTTGGCTTCTTCGCAGACGGTGTGAAGCTTCAGTTCCCTCAGTTTCTTCTTGATCTGTACATACTTTTCCCCACCTGGGATCGCTTCTTTCATCCATTTGGGCTTTGGGAGGGGCTTTTTCTTGGTGCCAACTTCCACTGAGTAGCCGCCTCCGTGGTCAAAAAATTCGGTCAGCGTCGGAGACTCCTCCGCTAATCTGGCCCTTAGACCGGCTAAGGTCCGGGGAAAGTCGATCTTCGCGGGGTCGGCAGTGGAAGATGAGAAAGAGCATGGGCGAAGCGTGCGAGCTAGAGATGCCAAACGAGATTGCATAGTTGTTGCTGCTATGTACTTTTCTCAATCCCACAGAGCGAGACGCACGATAGGTGAAGAGAAAAGGGTGAGGTTGGTGGATTTGCAATTCGTGGCTCTGGCGTTTGGAATTTCAAGATTTTAACGTTGTTTTCTATTTTAAGATATTATAAAATCAGGTCGGGTCTGAATTCAGGCAGAACTTTTTTCGAATTTTGATTTTTTAAAAGCCAAGAATTAAAACTCTGTGTACGATTAACACATAAATTATAATAATCGTAATTAATATCTTATTACAAATCTTAACCATTTTTTTTGGTTGTATTTTGTAAATCATTTTTTAAATTGATTCATTTTAACTTTTGTAGTTTTATAAATAGGGATGGATCCAAAAAATTTTTTTAAGTGTGGTCAAAATAAAAATATTTTTTAAATGGGGCAAAAATATTATTAGAAGCAAAATATTAATTTTTTTATAAGATAAAAACTTAAAATAATAATATTTTTATATAAAAATTTTTAGAGGCAGCGGAGGCAAGTGCCTCTACTTGTTCCCATTATACATCCGTCCTTGTATATAAGTATCTGGCCTTTATAGTATTTACAATACATGTTAAGATTATATAAAGGTTTAGAAAAGAAGTGTGAGAGCTTTAACCATATTTACAATTGGTTTGGAATATTTTAGCAATTTAATTGAAATTAATTTCTAAATTTAATTAAAATTCTAATTTAATACTAGTTACGATCCAATATCTCATATTAATTTTTATTTATTAAATAACTCATATTTAATCATAAAGTTTCTCAAACTTATGATCAAATTTATCTTTTTTAAAATATTTTTCTCTCTTCAACTTATTTTTTGTATGTGACTTATTAAGTTCTCAAATATATTAGCAATGGATATAAATTATAACCCTTAATTATATTTAAAATTAGATAAATTAAATTCTTTTAATTTATCTTTAATTCTCTAATTAAATATTTTATATTCATATATCAAGATTGACATTTAGCAATGCATCCTGACCACGAAAATATTTATGAATGTTAAAGTAATTTTTTCTTACCTTTCTAGACATGATTTTTTAATATAATTTAATTATTTCATCATACAATATTCTAATTAGACATAGAGCGTAGAATTGATATTTACTTTATTTTATGTCCAATAATGTTGGCTTTGCATCATTAACTACTAATTCAATTAATGAAATTATTTTAAAATGATTCGTTTGTTCCAAAGAGACCTTATACATGGACTGATTTTAATTTGAGTTTCACGAGCTATGAAATGGTCTTTGTGTTGTTTTATGCCCTACAACCAATTGCTTTAGTTGTAGTTTAGTGACAAATTACTTAAATGCATTCTTTAACTTGTACATGTTTAGATGTATATGATAAAGTCCATGAGATAATTATACGTTGCAAATGAAATTATAATGAGATTATAATTATGAAATTCATATTGCATTTATGTATTATTCTTAAATGTTCCTAGTTATTATTATATTAAGATTGAACATTAATAGAATATAAAAAGACTAGCACACATTTTGCTTTTCCTTATGAAGGAAGTAGTTGATCTCATAGGCTAAAGTATAGAGATACTTAAACAAACGTGCGATTGCTTGCTAGAGAACAAGTTTACTGAACAGACCCGATATGAGAAATTCATTTGGAACATTACTTGTATGCCTATGCAATTCTCATTGTGATGATTGTATAAGTGATCCTTTGACTTGAGGTCATCAAAGTTATCTTGTATGGGGGATTGTTATGTTTTGATACTACTTATGATCTATTTAATCATAGGTCGTTTAATCGGTAGTCATTGGATATAGCATGAACTATATGGAGATATTTAAGTGATCAAGATAGGATTCATGACCCTAAATAATTAAGGAGAATGATTCGTTGTTCTCGATTAGTATTAATTCAAGAAATCCTTGGCCAAGGTGAAATGATGCTTTGTAAATAGTTTACAAATGTCATTAATTTAATCGATAGCTAATGGCGGAGAACTAATATGATTAGACTCAAAATGGAGTAAACATTAATTTCATGCTCTATGTCTAAACGGAACATTGTATGATAAAAGGATTGAATTATACAAAAAAATTATAAACGGAAAGGTTAGTTAAAACCACTTTAACATTCCTAAATATTTAGGTGGTCATGATACGTTGCTAGATGCCAATCTTGATCTATGATTATAAATTATTTAATTAGAGAATTAAAGATAAATTAAAAGGAGTTTTAATTTATCTAATTCTAATTATGAATTAGAATTATAATTTATAATCATTGCCAACATATTTGGGAACCTAATGGGTCACACATATAGAATGGGTTGGAGAGAGCAAAGTTAATTTAATCAAGTTGGACTTGTTTGTAAAGTTTAAGAAACTTTATGATTAAATATGAGATGTTTAATAAATAAGGATCAATACAAGATATTGATTCTTATATGGGCATAATTGGTATTTAATTGGATTTATTTGTAATTCTAATTAAAGTTTAATTGAAATTAATATTTAATTTTAATTAAATTTCTAAAACGGACTAAGCTTATAATAAATAGGCTTAAGCTCTATGTAGCTAGCACTTTACGCTTAACCCTCTCTGTAAAAGTTACAGAGTTCTCTCAACTCATTCTATTGATATCGTTAGACGCCGGACACTTGTGTGGCTACAGTATTTGAGACGGATTGGTTTTAGAAACGGTTTGAGGGATATAACAAGATAAAGATCAAGCTTCGAAATAAGATACGAATTAAATTTCCACTTTATTTTGATTCGTGTTAATCATTTTATATAATTAAATAGATCTTGGTTTTCAGGAAATCAAAAATAAAATTTTCGTGATTATTCCGCTGCGGTTCGGATCAGATCCCGACCTAATTTTCCAACACATGTACGGTGCCAAACTCACTTTCCAGGCCTCGCCCACTCTCATCTCCGCCATGCGCTACCTCCTGGCCACGGTCGTCCTCGACGATCCCGCCAATGCCTTCTTCGCCCTTCTTTCTCAGTATTGCATCCCTCTCCATTCTTTCAAGTACGTCTACAATGCTCTCGTTGAGTCCACTTCCTTTGATTTGTCCTTATCTACCACCACTGCCTACGGCATTTGCATCCAGTACAAAAGCTTCATTGAGATTATAGACAAGGAGCTGCAATTGTGGAGGAGATACATTGCCAGAGGGTGGTATGCGATGATGCCAGATGTGCCCATTGGGAAGTTCCGTGTTGGGTCTTAGTTTTCTGTGTTAACAAGCCGTCACGTGCTCATGGTGATCAGGGACCGTCGTTTATGGAAGAAGTTCAAGTTGCCTTGTTATAGGGCTGATGAATGTTACCTGGAAGAACATTATTTTCCTACTTTGTTGTCGATGGCAGATCAAAATGGATGTACTCATTATACATTAACAAGGGGAAACTGGACTGGGACTATCGATGGTCACCCTTATACGTATCGACTATCGACCTAATGAAATCTTGCCGAATCTTATTCGTGAGTTGAGAAAATCGAATTACTCTAGTTTGTATCTATTTGCGAGGAAATTTTCTTTGGCTTGTTTGTTCTTGGTGAGTTCTTTTCCCTTTTCCTTTTGTTGTTATGAATTTGGTTGCTATGATAGAGTGTTGTTAAAAAGTTGGTGACTTGGTGCGTTAAGTTAATGAGTTGATGCACAGATCTTTGTTTAGTGGGTTCATTTGGATTAAGACCTTCAAACTTGATGGTTGGTGGTTTAATTGATTGATCAAGGGATTGCAAATTTTTCATTTTGGATATTTTGTCACTTTATTTTAGTTTTAGAGATACTGTTGTAAAATGCTTGAGGTTAGGTTCTTTACTAATATTTGTCTTTAGAACGATTTACTTATTTCTTATTGTCCATATATTTTATACCCTACATTGCCATTATTTTAATAG
>JANITX010000009.1:53305776-53318456 GCA_027564395.1 Erythroxylum ulei | reverse complement strand
ATATTCTATATAAATTACCATGATTTGATTGATTTATGTTATGTTTTAGGTAATTATTGAAGATTTTACATTTGGATGAGATTAATCAATAATTAGAGAGGACTAGAAGGAAAATCTTATAAAAAATGACAATTCTTAGTTGAGCATGCTTTGACTCATGCTCATGTTCCATCTGTAGTCCATCATGAGTGAAGTTCAAGAAGAGACACGATCTAAAACATAGATTGGGAAAAGATTGAATGGTATTATAGAAGATCTATAGAGCAATAAAGCCTCAGCTATGGTCGTTTCATAGATTATGTGCTAGTCATAATAAAAATAGGAAGCTTTATGATTTAAAGATATGAGTTTTAATTTTTATGAGTTCTTGCGAGACACAGTCTAAGTTATAATCGTAGCCCAGATCATGTCTTAATGATGAGATAAATTATAAATAGACATGTGAATCCTTAATTGAGGATGCTTTTGCATGTTCTTTCATTATAGACTTAAGGTGAGTTATCACGGAAGAGAGACATAATCTAGATTAGCATGAATCAATTGTTTCTAAGAGAAAAGAAGATGAAAATAATCCCAACAACACATTGAAATATTGAGATCACACTTAGAACTCCTTATATTATTTTTCTTTTATTTCTTTTTATGTTTGTTGGACATGTCTAGAAATTAGAGAAAACTGGTAATCATTCTTGTATAGATTAATTCATTTTTATTTATCAATCAGGATTTATGTTTACAAGCTATCTCTGATTAATTCATTTTTATTTATCAATCAGGATTTATGTTTACAAGCTATCTCTGGTTGATCTTAATGCATGATTTAGTTATGCTAGTGTCTAAATTTGATTTAAATTTACTTGTGCAAGACTCAAGAAATCCTTCGTGTAAGTAAACCATCGCTTAAGGGGTTGAAAGGGGTATTCAGGGGAGACCTATTTGATCTCTCTACTGTTAGAGTGAAACCTTTCATAACTTTCATAGATCTTAATGCATTTAAAGAAGTGTTAGCTTGGTGGAGATATAGGTAGCTTGGTGGAGATATGGGTTTATCAACTGAAAGAATAGATCTTTATAACTCAATAGAGTGTAATTTAATTGTCTAAGAAATTTTATTGGTCCAGAAGATAAATTCATTGTTGATTAATTTAATCATATCATCGAAGATAATAATATGGAGAATTCTTATTTAGATGAAATTCACTTATGCTTTCTTCACTTGATTACATATTTTGTTATATCTCTGATAGTTAATTACTCTTTAAATTCTTATTTAGATGAAATTCATTTATGCTTTATTCATTTGATTACATATTTTGTTCTAGCTCTAATAGTTAATTACTCTTTACTTTACCTAGGTTTAGGAATAGATTTAGGATTAGTTTATATTTAATTTTCCATCATCAAAATAGATTTTTATTTTAATTGACTAGGTAATAATCAGAGAGTTAAATGAATTCCTATTGCTTCCTCAAGGAATTAATACTAATTCACCACTATATTACTACCAAGAGATAAGTGCACCCGCCCTAAGTTATGAGTAATATTTTATGATATAGAAAACTCAGGCGGTAAAAACAAAACACAACACTGGTCTACAACAGAAGGTCATGTAACATCTATCTCATTCATATAGGCCTCTTTATGATCAAAATGGTATAAATATGTTCAAAATCATTATCGAAACTATATAAGCACTTAGTACATATTCACTATTCTCATAAGGAACAATTTTATGAAAGAAAAATTTCATATGTCAATTTATATACTAGTCCTGTCATTGCATAAGGGAGTATATTACTCTTAAAATATCTAAAAGAGAGATTTTGTTCATCAATATATCCAAAGAATATGTAAAAATTCACATATGTCATAATTTTATAGGTCTCACTCATATGATTCTAATTTTGACTATTCATATCATGTTAAATGTTATCTTTGTAATGATTATAACAATATAAATGGAAATTTTACTTTGAGACAATATCTATTAAGTTAACCCAAAGAATATATGTTAAGAAAAAGTTTAGAGTTAACCCCAAAAGAGCCAAGTTTATATGAGTGCCTAATTTATTTGTCTTGTAGGTCAATATCAAGTGATATCAAATAAATACCAATGTAAATTAAACATGGTATCTCCACAATTGATTTTTAAAAAATACCAAGAACCTTCACTTTGGCAAAAGATAGAAAATTGGTATAAAAAGGCCAATTGTTGAATTAAGAGAAAAAAAGGAGGTAAAAATCAATGGTATATAAAAGAATGTAACAAATTTTCATGTTGATAATATTTGATCACCTTAGGTCAGCACAAATATATTTATATATATACATACACATATATAAATATTTATATAGTGCTTTCTCACATTATATAGTTATATACATACATATATACATACGTACATACGTACGTACGTACGTAGCGCTTTCTCACATTATATAGTTATATGCATACATATATACATACATACGTACATACATACATATAATTCTTATAAATCTTATTTTCCAAGTGCTTTCTCGCATTATATATGTATATACATACATACATAAATTCTTATAAATCTTATTTTCCAAGTGCTTTCTCGCATTATATATGTATAGACATACATACATTTTTATGTATGTATATAGATATATAATGGGAGAAAGCACTTCGAAAATAAGATTTATAAGAGTTTTTCTTTGATTTTATGACTGCTTTAATGAAAAATTTTCCCTTAATGAAAAATTTTCCCATATAATAAGAGTTTTTTGAAAAACGGATAAAGAGAAGTTTTTTTTCTTTTAATGCGCTTTTCAATGTTTCCAAAAAGTGAGAGAATGATGATATTCAACTTGAACTTTATAAATCAATGATGCAAGAGTTAAAAGGAGTATGAATATATTTTACTTTGAACTATGGGGAGTCTATTCAATGTCATTTATTTTTTTCTATTATCACCAAAAAAATTATTATTGAAAAGGAGACATTATTAAACCAATTGAAGTTATAACTCATGATTTTGACGATAAAAAAACTTAATTTGACAAAGATTTAAGAAACGATCAGAGATAAAGTTCAATGGAAGCAGATAACGATCAAAGGATCAAAATGAACAAACTAGGGACCAACTACAATTTAAGAGAGCTTTAAAGAAATACAATTCAAATGGACCAAAAAAGAAGAAATAATAAATTCATTCTGCATGTAAAAATTATTAAAATTTTTCTTATAACCTTATTTTAGTAATTTTAATTAATTAGAGCCTAAAGTCTTATATGATTAATTAAATGTAGTTCATAATGCATAAATCATGTCATATTTAAGAGGAACTTCTTTTAACATTAAAGAAAACCTCTTGATCTATAACCAAATATTTGAGAATTTTTTAAATAATTTTAATCAAAATTTTACCAAAGGAGTGTGTTTTATCTTTGAAAAGACTTGGGAGTTTAAGTTTTCAAATTGATATCTATATGGAATTGGTTAACCTAAGGGTTTTGGTTAGTTAGCTAGAAATAGGAACACAAAGAAACATAATATACAAGGTTTACAACTGACTACTCAATACCAATGGTAATTCTTAGAAGTCACCAAGAGGGAACCTTTTTTGGCTAATGGTCTAGCTAGTCAATAGCCTAGCTAAATGATGTTCTTTTAGTTAACGTAGGTGATTAGTTAGTTGATCATTCCTAGAAACTAGTTATTGTAACAATTAGTTTGTGTGTCTAACGATTATTTAAGTTATTTTTTGATATAAAGACTATTATAAGAAGAATCTTTGGCATACTATAAAGTTGTTAAAGAATTGAGAGACCAAATAGTGTTTTACATAAAATATCTTGAACCCTAGTTCATTGGTGTAAGCAAGGAAGGGAGTTTTTTATTTGTATTATGATTATGAAATCATTGCAATTGAGAAAATCATTGGGATATACATTGTAAGAGTTTCTCTTAACCTTGAACAAGAATTGCAAATAGTTCCTTTTCATCCAAACATAACAAAATGACCATAAAGGTTCCTCTTAACCAATGATAAAGAAGATATTGTACCGAGAATTCCTTTTCACCCATTAAAGATAAATGATAATGAAGTCCTAAGTGTAGCTTAGGGAGTGGACTTAGATCGAGACTTGTTTGGTCGAACAACTATAAATCAGTTCGTATCTCTTTCGTTACTTTCTTTTATTATTATTATAATTGTCTTATATAAGTTGTTCATAATTTTTTATTAGAATAGGCAATTTATTTATTAATAATTAAATATTTTAACAGTATACTCACAAAATTCACCCGCGTTGTATATCATATAGGGACCAATAATTAATTTAAAATGATGAAACGTAATCATAAATTTATATTGTATCTTAATTTTATAAATTTATTCATTCATAATTATTTTTTATTTGTTTTGAATAAAAGTAAGACATGAATTATTTTCAATAGAATCTAGTACATGTTAAACTCTAGTGTGTGTGTGTGTGTGTATACATACATACATATATATATATATATATGGGATCAAAACATCATTTTTAAAGTTAAATAATTTCACTAATTAAAAAAGACGATTTGGAACCTCTACTCACACTTTCTAAAATGTTTAATCCATCAACCACAGATTTTCACCTGATAGGAAACAATATGGCTTATACTCTAGTAGGACACTTAATGAATCTCAAATTCCTACCATATAATTCAACATATTATATTGTATTGACCACATTTGCCTTACCCTATAAAATTAGAAGCAATAAAATCCAAAAACTATAAAATAATTAAACAAACACTAAGGGTTTTCCTTTATGGGAGTCGAAGCTCCTTTTCATGCTTGGTTTAATGTCATGGGCTTGGAGATGTAGCTTTGAGTAAGTTCAAAGCGTACAGAGAACTATATTAAAAATATATGTCATATTGGTTTATGAAAGATAAAAATCTACAAGTTTATCAATATATGATGGAGCCAATATAAGGAGAGGAGTTACGGCTTAAAACCAAACATAATTCATTATTACCACCTTTACTTAAAAAGAAAGTGAGGCAAAACAAAAAAGAATGAAGAAAAGAGGAATGGGAGAATTCCACCAAATGCAACAAGTTGTCAAAGAAAATATATCTCTAATGAAGACATAATAAAAGTGTATATCCAATGAAATGTATTTTAATATTATAGCATCTGAGACAGTAATTCTAAGAGTATTGACTTTTGGAATTTGGAGATACTAACTTTTGTCATTCTGTAAATACCATAAACATTTGCATTTCAATTTTAAGAAAGATGTAAGAATTTAGAATTTGTTTTCTCTTCCTTTTCCTATAATTTTCTAAATTGGGCATGGTTAGGATTGTGATTGATGAATGACTGTACATAGCAATGTTTTCTTTCTTTTCCTCCCGTGATTCCAAGAGTTCCTTCTGTTGGAAAAATGGTTGTGGTAAATATTCAACAATAGTAGGTAATGTTGCACCAATAATTAGCTTATTGTTGGATATGGGTCCCTCTCACATGGAGGGACTCCATGTCTACAATTGCGGCACCGAAATTGGTGCATGCCTTTGTTGAATAAATGGAAGAAGACAGCTGACTGTTTCAGAAAAATATACAACAGAAAAACAGAGAGTAAAACCAAAGCAAAATAATGCTCTAAAGTTAGAAAAAATTTTCCTAAAGGGTTGGTGAGTAACAAAATAGTGAGGTTAGTATTTTTAGGTTGGAAAACACCTTGTGAGCCACTATTTTGACTTTATCTCTGTATACCTACTATTTGTGATAGTGGAAATATTATTATGAGTTTTGTCCGTAGACGTAGTGAACCACGTTAAATATTCTGTGTCAATTTTGCTCATTTTAATTTTCCTTTTCACAAAATACACCCGCTGCATCTAACATTGGAGGTATTTTTTAAAAAGAAGCACGTCACGAGGAAGACAAAATTACAACGAATTTTTTGGTGTGATCCGTTCGAAAAGTTGACGTAAAACGGCAAAGGTGATGAATAGTACTTTAAATTTGTTTTAATAAATTTGTAAGGCGACAGCACTGTAGTAATAGTAATTGAGTCCCGCGGTACTATTTACAAGTTACTATTTACCGAATCCCGCGGTGCTATTCCAATGAGGTCCGACGACACTATTCCGGTGAGTACTATTCACAAGTTACTATTTGCTAGGTCCAGTGATGAAAATTTATAAGATATCTTTTCTGCCAAATTTTGACGTCCTGATTCCATCTTTAAGGTCAGTTTTCTCAAATTTGGCTTAATTTGGCAAATGGAGGTGAAGACAAGCAAAATGATCAATCTGAACAGTATGAACTACCGTATATGGCGAACCAAGATGAAGGATCTCTTAATGATTACAAAGATGCATTTGCCGATATTTTCAACAACTAAACTGGAGGAGATGTCCAACAAAGAATTGGAGTTTGAGCATGAACGAGCATATGGTTATATTCAACAGTTTGTCGATGCTAATGTGTACAATCACATTTGTAACGAGACTCATGCAAGAACACTGTGGAATAAGCTAGAGCAGTTGTATGCTTCAAAGACCAGCAACAACAAGTTGTTTTATCTGAAAAAATTGATGTAGGTCAAATACCAGGAGGGTACTTCTGTAGCTGATCATTTAAATAATATGGAAGGGATGGTTGATCAATTATCAAAGATGGGCATAAAGTTTGACGACGAGGTGATTGCTCCATTGGTGCTAGCTTCATTACTAGAGTCTTAGGAGACTTTGAAGGTGTCTTTGACAAATACTGCATTAAATGGCGTATTAAATATGGAGTCTGTTAAAAGCAGTATACTAAATGAAGAGATGAGACGTACATCACAGCATGCAGCCTCTTCATCACATTCAGATGTTCTGCTTACAGAAAATAGAGGAAGGAGTCAATCCAGAAGTCCAAAGTCTAGAGACAAGAGCAGAGGAAAGTTAAACATATATGCAAATGTGAAATGCCATTACTTCAAGAAGAAAGGCCACATTATGAAATTTTGCCGAAAGTTGAAGAAGGAAAAAGGCAAAGATGTGAAGAAAGACGAAAGCAGTGATAATGAACAAAGTAACATTGTTGATGTATTCAACCTTGTTATTGATATAGAGATAGTCAGCCTGGTGTCGTAAGAAACAAGTTGGATAATTGACAGTGGAGCTACTATTTATGTTATATAGCTCACAGATAATTTTTCTCATTTTACACACCTGGGAATTATGGCGTTGTTAAGATAGCAAATGGAAATCTGTCAAATGTTGTTGGAAAAGGAGGTGTTTCTTTAGAGACAACGAATGGTTCAAGACTGTTGCTAAAAGATGTCTGGTACATTCCTGATATACGTTTGAACTTGATTTCTGTAAACAGGCCAGATGATGAAGGTTTCTGAAATACTTTTGGAAATGAAAAATAGAAGCTTACTAAGGGCTCCTTAGTAGTGGCCAGAGGTTAGAAGCACTCAAGACTATATATGATGTAGGAAAAGCTCTCCAGTGATGTTGTCAATACAGTAGAAAATGATAATACAGTTGATTTGTGGCATAAAAGACTAGGCCATATTGGTGAGAAAGGGATAACTCAGCTTGTAAAAAGGAATATACTATCTGGTTTAAACCAAATACATCAAAAGAAATGTACAGATTGTCTAGCAGGGAAACAAAATAGGGTTTCTTTCTAGAGTTCTCCTCCATCCAGAATGAAGAATGTTCAAGATCTGATTTACTCAGATTTGTGTGCACCATTGCCAAAGTCACTTAGTAACGCACAGTACTTTGTGACTTTTATTGATTATCATGCCAGGAAAATATGGGCCTATACTCTGAAGACTAAAGATCAAGTGCTAGATGTGTTCAAACAATTTCACGCCTCAGTTGAGAGACAAACTGAGAAGAAGCTGAAATGCATTCGGACAGATAATGGTGGAGAGTACATCGGATTATTTGATACTTACTGTAAGGAGCATGGTATTCTACATCAAATGACACCACCAAAAACACCGCAATTGAATGATGTAGCTGAGAGGATGAACAGGACTTTGATGGAAAGAGTCAGATGTCTACTTTCACATTCAAAGTTGCCTAAGACATTTTGGGGTGAAGCTTTACTTGCAATTGTGTATGCGTTAAATCATTCACCGTGTGTTCCTCTCCAGTATGAAGTTCCAGAAAAGGTGTGGTCAGGAAAGGACATTTCCGATGATCATTTGCGGGTCTTTGGTTACAAGGCCTTTGTCCATATTCCTAAAGATGAAAGGAAAAAGTTTGATGTCAAGACATGACAGTGTGTATTCATTGGCTATGCCAAGATCAATTTGGCCATAGATTTTATGATCCGGTGCAGAAAAGATTTATCAGGAGTCGTGATGCTGTGTTTATTGAAAATCAAACTATTGAAGATATCAACAAGGCAGAGAAGGAAGTTCCAAACTACGATAATGACTCAACAAGCTTCCGATTGAATCCTCCAACAGTGGTGCCTAGACAAGTTGGAGATTAAGTACAAAATGATCAGCTAGAAGCTGATAATATATATGCCCCCAGTGAAGTTGAACCAGAGGATGATGATGTTGTTCACATTCAACCTCCAGCACCTGAAGATTCTCCAGTCCCATTATAAAGATCTAGTAGAAATGGACAACCATCTATTAGATATCCAATTAATCAGTATGTAATGTTGATTGACGGGAGAGAACCAAAAAGCTTTGATAAAGCCATGAATGATGAACACAAGAAGAAATGGAGAGAAGTCATGCAAGATGAGATGAAATCCTTGCATGAGAATAAAACATTCAAGCTAGTGAAGTTGCTAGAAGGCAAAAGAGCATTGAAGAATAAATAGGTGCTCAAAATCAAGCATGAATAACACAACGACCATCCTCGATTCAAAGCAAGATTAGTAGTCAAAGGATTCAACCAAAAGAAGGGTATTGACTTTGACGAGATATTTCTACCGGTGGTAAACATGACATCCATACGTATAGTGCTAGGGCTAGTTGGAAGTTTTAATTTGGAGGTTGAACAAATAGATGTCAAATTGCCTTCCTACATGGGGATTTGGAAGAAGAGATATACATGGAGCAACCAGAGGGTTTCGTAAAAAAGGAGAAAGAAGACTATGTTTGTAGACTAAAGAAGAGTCTGTATGGTCTAAAGCAGGCAACAAGACAGTGGTATAAGAAGTTTGAGTCTGTTATGGGGGAGCAAGGCTACAAGAAGACTACTTCAGATCACTGTGTATTTGTGAAGAAATTCTCTGATTGTGATTTCATTATTTTATTGCTCTATGTGGATGATATATTGATTGTTGGTAAAAATGTTTCTAGAATCAACAATTTAAAGAAACAACTGGATAAGTCTTTTGCCATGAAAGACTTGGGATCAGCAAAGCAGATTCTTGGCATGCAGGTTATTAAAGACAGAAGCGCTAAGAAATTATGGTTGTTACAAGAGAAGTGCATCGATAAAGCACTTCAAAGATTCAAACTAGACAAAGCTAAAGTAGTTAGTTATCCTCTTGCTAATTACTTTAAATTAAGTTCCAGAGAGTGCCCTTCTACAGGTAAAGAGAAGGAAGAAATGTCCAGAATTCCATGTGCTTCAACATTTAGAAAATTGATATATGTCATGGTTTGTACATGGTCAAATATTGCTCATGCAGTTGGAGTTGTGAGTCGTTTCCTTTCAAATCCTAGAAAGGAACATTGGGCTGCTGTCAAGTGAATTTTCAGGTATCTTCGAAGGTCATCCAAAATATACTTAAGTTTTGGAAGAGCAGAACCTGTATTAGCTAATTACATAGATGCAGATATGGCTGGAGATGTTGACTCGAGAAAGTCTACATCAGGTTACTTGATTACTTTTCCAAGGGAAGCTGTAGCATGGCAGTCAAAGTTACAGAAGTATGTTGCAATTTCTACAACTGAAGCGGAGTTTATTGCAGCAACGGAAGCCTACAAGGAGTTGCTATGGATGAAGAAGTTCTTTAATGAACTTGGTATCAAGCAAGAACAGTATCAACTGTTTTGTGACAGTCAGAGCATTATTCACCTTGGTAAGAATGTCTCTTTTCACTCACGATCAAAACATATTGATGTTAGATATCACTGGATTAGAGATGTGATGGAGACGAAACAATTATAATTAGAAAAGATTCATACTAATGAAAATGAATTAGACATGTTAACCAAGATTTTATCAAAAGGCAAGTTCAAGTACTGTCGATCAGTAGCAGGCATGATAGAGCCCTCCATGTAATCGGGAAGGGGAGATTTGTTGAATGTGGGTCCTTCACAAGGAGGGACACCATATTCAACAATTGTGGCACCGAAATCGGTGCCGCATTTCGCATTAGTTGAAAATAGAAGGAAGACAGCTGCATTTGCAGCTGTCTCACGCAGAATGCCTACTTCATAGAAACACACAATAAAAACATAGAAGAAAACCAGAGCAAAGGAACGCTCTAATGTTAGGAAATATTTTCCTAAAAAGTTGGTGGTGACAAAATAGTGAAGTTAGTATTTTTAGGTCAGAAAACATTTTGTGAACTACTATTTTGGTTTTATCTCTATATACTTACTATTTGTAATAGTGGAAGAATTATTCTAAGTTTTGTCCGTAGATGTAGCCCAAAATTAAGGGTGATCTACGTTAAATATTTTGTGATCATTTTACTTATTTTATTTTTCCTTTTCAAAATACACCTGTATAGAGATTCATTTTATGTTTCGTTTACGTTTATAATGACCTCTCTATTTGCTTCTTGAGGATATTGCTTCGTAATTTGGAATGATCTTTCGCCCAATATGATTCTATTGCTTGTATCACCCAGTTTAACGTTTAATCACCCAGTTTAACGTGGGAATGATCTACTGTTTTTCTTTTCAAGACGGCTTGATTGTTTGTCAGGCAAAGCAGCACAGCCCAGTGGGTAATTATCCTTCATGTGAATTTCAGGTGAATAAATACTATGATCTTGTAACTAGCTTTTATGAGTATGGCTGGGGTGAGTCTTTCCACTTTGCTAACAGGTACTAAAAATGTCTTTTACATTTCTTTCATAAGTGATAGAGCATGTTTGTTTTACAGGTTGCAGTTAAATAAGATTTATGGGTTTCATTTTGTTCTTGCAGATTCAAAGGGGAGTCCCTCCAAGAGAGTATCAAACGACATGAACACTTTCTTGCTTTGCAACTTGGCCTTAAACCTGGACAAAAGGTTGGCTGCTTCATAGAACATTAGATAAACTGGCAAAATAGGACCTGTCTTATTCAAATGATTTCATCCATTGATTTCGCTTGTCATTTATTCATGTTATACAGGTGTTGGATGTAGGATGTGGAATTGGTGGACCGCTGAGAGAAATTGCTCGGCTCAGGTTTGTGAAATATTCTCCTCGCCCTATACTAAGAACAAACATTTCGGTACCATCAGAGGCCCTCTCGTGCATATGACCGGTACTCATAGTTATTATGTGATAGCAGTTTTCCTTTTTCCTGCTGGTTGAATAGTTTCCTTTGAGAACTAGGGCCGTAATTAGCTATCAGATCATGTGATGGCTTGCTCCAGAGTCAATCACCCAAGTTGTTGTTGTTGGGGATTGTGATTGGCATAATGAGCTCGAGCCTGATGATGACTATGAGATTGCGAGCGGCAGACTTTGGAAGTGTGGCATTTCGGTTTGTCGGGAGTCTGAGAATTCCAAGTTCGCTGCTGACGCCAATTAGGATTGTAGCCGCCTCTGGAAGATGGTCGCCAGTTGTGATTGGTGTTGTTCGAAGGCTTGCGAGGATTACCAGTTTGAGCAACTGCAGCAACAATTTGCGGACTTTTTTTGCTTTCTTCATGTTGAAGAAAGAGTTCATGATCAAGAAGCTTCTCATAGAGTTCCTCGTATGAGACCGGTGTTGAGCGAGATCTCATGGCAGCAGAAATGGCTGTGTATTCAGGTCCAAGTCCCTGCAAAATTCGAACCATTAGTTGAACATCAGTTAAGGGTTCGCCAGCAGTGGCTAGTTCATCCGCAATAGAGCGGATATCATGAAGGTATTCAGCAATTGATCGGGTATTTTTGGTGATTCGGGCAAGTTGATCTTGTAGATTGATTAGGCGGGTTTGGGATTTGTTTGCAAAGGCTGTTTGAAGTGAGATCCAGGCTCGATGGGCTGTAGGAGCATTGGCTACAGTCGAGGCAAGGGATGGAATGACAGATGCAAGTATAGCATTTTGAATGAGTTGGTCTTGTTGGAACCATTTGATATAGGCTGGGTTTGGGGTTGTTTGATTAGCGGCAGTGAGGGTTTGAGATGGTGCAGAAATTGTGCCATCGAGATGACCAAAGACATTGTGCCCATGCATCAACATGGATACTTGAGCTTTCCAAGTGGTGTAATTGTGGCTGCCAGAGAGTTTGATTGGGAGTTGGGATGCCGGATTAAATTGGACGACAGTGTTGGTGGTGGAATTGTTGTTATCGCCGTTAACTACGGTGGCTGCCATTGGGGAAAAAAAGAGAGAAAGGATCGGCTCGTGTGAGATTAAAAAGGCTCTGATACCATAAAGAGGTTTGCGTGATTGGAATAATTAAAGCTTGTCTCTGTGTATTGATAAGTTACAGATTATATACAAGTACAATTGATATCTAGAGTAATCTTAAGAATCCTCAACAACTAAGTTTAAATTATACAAATGCTAACTAATTGATAAG
>JANITX010000009.1:53167059-53178848 GCA_027564395.1 Erythroxylum ulei | reverse complement strand
TTGAAAATAGCTGAGGCTGATGTACCAAAAAGTGTATTGAGAACAAGATATGGGCACTTTGAGTTTTTGGTGATGCTGTTTGGATTGACTAATGCCCCAGTAGCTTTTATGACCTTGATGAATAAGGTATTTCAACCTTATTTAGATCACTTTGTGATTGTGTTTATTAATGACATCTTGGTGTATTCGAAGTGTAGAGAAGAACATTCAGAGCATTTGAGATTGGTTCTGCAAATAATAAGAGAGAAACAATTGTACGCCAAGTTTAGTAAGTGTGAATTTTGGCTTGATCAAGTAGTATTCTTAGGTCATATAGTGTCTAGACAGGGCATTCAGGTAGACCAAAAAGTAGAAGAGTGATGAAGTGGGAGGCTTCAAGGAATGTGTCTAAGATTTGGAGTTTCCTTGATCTCAACCCCTTTGATAAAACTTCTGAGGAAGAATGTGCCTTCTAGATGAAATGATAATTGTCAGAGAAGTTTTGAAGAGCTTAAGCATCAGTTAACTATAGCACTAATGTTAGCCATTCCATTTGGAACAGGAGGGTATATAGTGTACAGTGATGCTTCACATCAGGGATTGGGATGTGTGTTGATGCAACACGGTAGAGTGATAACATATACATCAAGATAATTGAGGTCTCATGAGCTTCATTATCTGATACATGATTTAGAACTTGCTACTGTAGTATTTGCTTTGAAGATTTGGAGACACTACCTATATGGTGAAACTTTTCAGGTATTTACTGATTATAAAAGTTTAAAATATTTGTCGAGTCAGAAGGAGTTAAATATGAGACAGAGGAGATGGATAGAATTGTTGAAAGATTATGATTGTACAATTGAGTATCATCCTGACAAAGCTAATGTGGTAGTTGATGCATTAAGTAGGAAATCCAATAGCAGTGTGGCTCAAGTACAGTTATCGAGGTTACCAAGGCTAGTTCATTTAAGAGCACTGAATGTTGAATTGAATTTGGGGCGGAATGAAGCATTGATAGCCACATTAAAGTTGAGACCTGTGTTACATGAAAGAATCAGAGAGGCTCAGAATAGAGATCCAAAATTGGTGAAGTTAATTAAGAAGTTGAATCCGAATTCTGAATTTGAATTAAGAGAAGATACATTGTAGTTGAAACAGAGGTTGTGTATACCCGATGTTAAAGATCTGAGGAAAGAGATTATAGAGGAAGCATATGTAGCAACTTATGCTATACATCCTGGTACTACCAAGATGTATAATACGCTGAAGCATCAATTTTCGTGGCCAAGGATGAAAAAGCAAGTGGCTGAATATGTGGCTAAGTGTTTGACTTGCCAACAGATAAAAGCTAAGCATCAGGCTCTGGTTGGTATGTTACAGTCCTTGCCTATTCCGAAGTGGAAATGGGAGAGAATCATGATGGATTTTATTATGGGTTTATCGAGGACTCCAAGGCAACATGATGCCATATCCTGCATCCACAACTGCAATGGTACGTCTGAGGATGATCATCTCAAACTTTACATCCTCTTATGCTTTAATCAAATTGGCCACTTGATTTTGCAACGCTTGGATCTGCCTTTCCAAACTTCAAAATGTGATTAATAAGAAGGGACTTCTTCTTCATCCATAGGTAAAGGACCAGTGAGTGCTTCCACCCTTGTATCACACCTAATAAGATTGCTACCACTCTCCATTTAGTTACCAACATAGCTCTGACACCAATTGTTAAAAAGACTTTGCAAGGAACTCCAAGTTTGCACACAAAATGAAGCAAAGTCTAAGTATAGTAGTTGAACTCTCACAATTCAACTCATCCTTACCAAATTCCTTATGTTTAAGGTGTTTCCCACAAAGGCAAAGTAAAACAATGAAATTCACTAAGCCAACATAATAGAATGGACGGTGATAAGAAGAGAAAGATGCACAAAGCTTTACAGCAAAATTGCCAACCTTTATAATACTCACAATTGATACTAAGGATACAAAGCTCCAACTCTCTCTAATGAATGAATTCTTTGCTCAAATGATCTATTTATAGGCTTTTAGAGACTTAATGGTTAAGAATACAAGAAAGTGGTCTCAAGGCCACTAAGCCACTAACTTATTCGGTGGTTGACATTCCCAACCACTTTAGGCACTACTTTAGTAGGTAGTTTACATAACTTACCACTATCCTACTTGTAAGTAAAAGCAACATGTGCAAAATGCTTACAAGACACCTCATCCATGTTCTCCCACTTCTTTGATGATTCATCCCACAACCTTTGCCACATCATCCATGATCTTTATCCAAAGGTGAAGGTTAGCTAGCCAAGTTTCGAGTCAATTTACGTATGATCTGACCAACGCACACCTATGATAGTCCATTCATCCATGGTCCATCATTTGAGCACAATTTCATCCCTAGTCCTACCAAAGACGTCTTAGGCAAGTCTAACTTGCCATAGCCAAGCCAATTAATATCCTACGGTCGATTAAAGTTAGCCACAACTCGAACCATGCTTGATCTTACTTGGTTAAGTTACCTTGGTTTCTTTGGCATGCCTTCCTCATGCCTAATCCATGCTAGATTTTGGCCAAAGCTCACCAATTCTTAGTAAAAACGGTTATGCAATGTTAAGGGGCTAATAGTTGTCTTGTTGTCAAGTGTATCAACTTAAATTGGCCAATGTTTCATTAATCCATTATACATGCATTTATCTTAGGAGAATGGGTGTTTTACTTCTTTTCCTTCCTATTTAGGAATGCTAGTTCCAGTCTCTTCCTTTCGTAACTACTTGGTCCGAAAAATAAGATCTAAGGTGAGTTCCTTTTGTTTGGTTCCTTTTTCTTCCAATTAATATCTAGCCTTTGGTTTATTCCTATCTAATTTCTTCTTTAGCTTCAATTTCTTGTTCCAAGGATTTGCATGTTGATCGCTAGGCTTGTATATGCGTTTTTCCATCTTATCTTAGGAGCTTCTGGTAAGTTCCATTTTCTTTTAGGTGTGCTTTCATTACATATTCCATTTCCCTTATTCTTTAGTTTCTGGTTTACTCATTTTTTACAATTAATTTTTTCCCTTTTTTTTTGGTTCGTCGACAATTGCAACACCATTTTTTCTTAATCGTTGATTTAAATCTAAAAAATATAGAGAAATTGTTCATATAAAGTCTAAATGATCCCAAGAAAAATGATAATGTATAAAGTTACTCTATAATTAATTTATTAGCATAACCTACTTTATATACCTAACCACCTAAAAATAAAAACAATAATAACAAAAAGCATACTTACAGAAGTTTAAAAAGAAGAAGAAAAAGACTGGTTAACTAAGGGCCTATTTATTTATGTTTTTTCCTTGATTTTTGTTGTAGTTTTCATAAAAAAGTAAATATGTCATCAAAATGTGTTTGGTTGAGTATGGTTGTTATTTTTTGCTTTTAAAAGTAAAAAACCATAACAACTTTACCGAAATATTAAAAAGACATTTTTACATGTTTTCAAAACGTGTTTTTTTTCTTCACAAAAACAGATGTCTTTGTTTTCATTTTCAGTTGACTCTACCTTTACCGCTTTGTGCTTGCTCCTTCCTCTTTGAGAAGGAAGTATTAAGTAGATCCTAAAGAACAATAGACAAAAACTAAGAAGGATAAGAAAAACACATCTGAAAGTCAAGTGGTCATGGATTCTTGACAATCCCAAAAAGCAAGCCTCACAGAATAAGATGGGCGGAGAATGAGGTGGACCTCCGGTGTCGCCTTCGCTTCCATCGCTATTGCTCTGCTGCTTCTATTGCAGTTGTTCTTCTTTCCCCATGTTGGACGCTGGATTTTTTATTATTATTGATTTATTCCTTAAAATATTTTTGAAATTGAGCCCATTAATTTGGTGAGTATAAGTTGAAATTAGAAATTTAGAAGGGAAATGTTAGAATTAAATTAGAGTATGGTGTGGTGTTTGATAAGATATAAGGAGTTAGTAGATGGATTAAATGAAAGAAGGGGCAAAATGGGAAGGACAAGGTAAATGAAGGGTAAAATAGGGAAAGACCATTTAAAATGGTCTTAAATTAGAAGAAGAAAAGAGAAGAGTCGTAAAAGAGAAGAACGACCAAAGAGAGATGAAGAGAAAACGTAAAAAGGAGAAGAGAAGAAGGAAAATCATGGGAAGCTTGGAAGGAAGAAGAAAAAAAAAGGAAAAAGAAGAGGAAATCAACTTGTTAGAGGTAAGTTTTGATCTTTCTTCTTGTTAGATTCAAAAAGGGATTGAATAGAAACTAGGGTTTGTGTTGGGAATGGAGTAGGAAAGAAGAGAAAGATGAAACTATCTTGATTTTTGGATTTCTGAGGCCACAAGATCCTGAGAATTTGGACTCATTTTGTTCATGATGTAAACTTCAGTTTCTCCGTTTCGTTCCACGGAACTCTTGAGCCGTTTGTTGTGCATTTCATCATTGATTTGTTGAGTATGATGCATAATTGAGTGTTATGATTTGGTGGATAATTACATGATATGTTCTAGGCGATGACATCTTGTTAATTATAAGTTGTGAGTTTGAATTATTGAGTATTGAATTGTTATACATAAATGTACATATGCTTGAATGTGTGGCTCGTTACTGATGACTATAAATATATTAGTCACTGAGCTGTGTAGCTCACCCCACTATTCCCTCCTCAGGTGTAGGACGAGAAGGTTAACGATCCTTGCAAGGCAATTGGACAAAATCCGAGATAGTTAGCATTTTCGTACTAAGTTAGTTCGATAACTATTGAGTAGCTTTAGCAGCATATCGATCATGAGCATCCCTATGTGCATATTCTTCTTTGCTGAGTTGTTAATTGTTGTTAGAGTTGGAATAGTGACTCTAAATTTCGTGACTAAATTGTATTGATCTAGGAAGAATTAGACAAGGTTGTATCTTTTCTTTCTAGCTTTCCAACGATATATAGTATGAAATTTTTGGATATCGGAGTTGAAAGTTATGATCGATTGAAGTTAGTGATTTTGCATAGGAGGTTTCTACGAAACTGCTTCGGTCGTGATCGCACCTTAGTTCCTTGCGATCGCATCTTTCTTCCTTGCGATCACACCATCCTCAGGATCACACCTTTGTTCCTTATGATCGTACCTTCATACTTGAAATCGCACCTATACTTCTTGCGATCGTACACAAAGGGTTTTCCAGCTCTAAACATGTTTGTTTCTTTTGGCCATAACATTGTCATCCAACCTCCAAATGACTTGATTATTGAACCAGTAGTTTCCTAACACATTTTTCTATCTCTCCATAAAATGGGTAGACCTTGGTGTCGATTTCAAAAAGATTGATGGAAAGAAAGTGAGGGAATTGGTTGGAAGAGCATTAATTGATTATTTTACTGAACATACTTCAGTATTTTAACCATATCTTAAGCTTTAGAGCTTCGAATGAGATGATTCTTATTGCAAAATAAACTAGAGATATGGAGCTACTATTATTCTAAAGAATTCATTTTGGAAATTTTGGTGTCTGACTGGTTTGGGCTTGCCACCCTTGTAAGAAGCGTGTTCAGATGTCACATAGGATAACACGCTCATGTCTTTTGATTCCAGATAGTTGGGATCTGAAAACGAGGTCCAACATCCTGTCGCATCAAAGCTTAGGTTTTTCCTAGGCTTAGAATGCATAGTAGTATGAATTGTTATGCTATGTGATTACTTGTTTCATTGTGATTTGATTGATTGCATGAAGTGGCATGCATATCATGCATACATATAGGAAATAAGATTAAAATGAAATGTAAGCTAATCATTAGTGTTTCAATTGAAGGAGTAAGATGCCACCTCGTAGAAGGATACGAGAAGTTCCGAAAGGATCGGTTGCACCTGACTCTCCAATAAGAGAGGAAAGTACTGATGAGTCTGTAATCCTAAGAAATGCTGAGGCTTCTGTAGGGTAAGGTAGTGAGCCCGTTTGAACACAAGCATGGGGGTCCCCTTTTCTGCAAGAGCAGGTGCCTACTCCATTGGATCCGAGGATGTTCCAAGCATTTGCTCAGACCTTTGTCCAGGTTATAGGCCAGATGCCACAGACTTCTGCTTCGACCCCAACTAAGAAGGGAAAGCAGTTTGATAAGCTCAGGAAGTATAGGCAATGGATTTCTATGGGACAACGGATCTAGAAGAAGCCAATACTTGGATGAGAAGGACCAAAAGGATACTGGATCAGATAGATTGTGAGGATGATGAGAAGGTTGAGTATGCCGCGAGTTTGCTTCAGGGAGATGTCGTGCATTGGTTGAAGAGTGTGCCAGTGAGTTGGTTGAAACCACCGGTGCTTGCATGGAAAGATTTCTCAATAGTGTATAGGAAGAAGTATTTGTCAGAAGTGTATATCCAACAAAAGCAGAGGGAATTTTTGAGTCTCACGTAGAGGGAAATGACGGTAAGCAAGTATAAGCGTTGATTTACGCAGCTGTCCTGGTATGCAGCCGAGATGATGATAAGTAAGGTGGCTAAGTGTCGTATGTTTGAATCAAGGTTGCATCTAGCCATTAGGGAAAAAGTGGTGGTGCAGAACTTTTGTGATTTCCAGTAGCTGGTTGAAACAACGTTAAGGGTCGAGAATGTAGAGAACATTAAGAGTGCAGTGAATAGAAAGAGAAAGGGAAGAGAATAGCTCAGGAGGGGAGGTGGTACTCCTATGTCAGAAAGGAGTGCCAAGACCTTCCCTATGCAATCTAAAGAGAGGAGCAGTGGTGCAAGTGGATCTAGATAGTTAAGAACTGTTTCTGAGCAGGCCGACTGGAGGCAGCAGAAGGGGAGGGGGAGATAAGTTGTCCATCCCCAAATATGATCATTGCGGGAAACTCCATAGAGGGGAGTGTTACCGATTAACTAAAGCATGCTTCAATTGTGGAGGGGAAGGGTAAATTGCCAGGGAGTGCCCTCAGTATACAAGACAGGAGAGAAGTCAGATGCAAGCTTTAAAGAGGGCTGAGACTATGGGTCATAGGATTGCAACTGAAGTGGGCAGTTTTGAGGCAGCTAAGAAAGTAAATCTTTTAGGGAGACCTAGGGGGCAAGCACCAACCAGAGTGCTTGCAATGAAACAGAAGGACGCAAATACCGCTCCAGAAGTTGTGACTGGTACGGTTAAATCATTTGATGATGATGTTGTTGTTTTGATTGATCCAAGGTTTACCCATTCGTTTATTTCCTCAAGTAGAACTGTGTGTATTAGAAATTTGAGCCCATTAGATACTCCTTTGATAGTGAGTACTCCAATCGGATAACATATTATTATTAGTGAAGTTTATAGAGATTGTGAGGTGTGTATTGGTGGGGAACACTTAGTGGTGGATTTAATGCCATTGAAGATGGGAGGATTAGATGTGGTATTGGGCATGGATACGTTAGAAAAGTATCGTGCCAACTTGGATTGCAAACAGAAGATCGTGGAGTTCAAATTTGGCAATGGTAGAAAGGTGATGTTTATAAGGGATAAAAAAGTAAGTCTGACTAGAATTGTTTTGGCTCTAACAGCAGAGAAGATGATGAGGAAAGGATGTGAAGTATTTTTGGCCTATATCGTGGGCACGAAGACAGATGGAGGGAAGTTAGAAGAAATTCCCATAGTTATGGAATTCCTAGATGTCTTTCCCGAGGAATTACCAAGACTACCATCACTTAGGGAAATTGAATTTTCCATTGAGCTTCTACTGGGCACAACTCTAATATCGATTCTGCCTTATAGAATGGCTCCGACAAAATTGAAGGAGCTTAAGGAGCAATTGGAAGAGTTGTTGGAAAAAGGGTACATTAGGCCAAGCTCTTCGCTTTGGGGAGCTCCGGTCCTTTTTGTGAACAAGAAAGATGGATCGTTGAAAATGTGTGTAGACTATCTAAAGCTCAATCATGTCACTATCAATAATAGGTATCCGCTCCCACGCATAAATGATTTTCTTGATCAATTGAAAAGGGAAAAAGTCTTCTCTAAGATAGACTTGAGATCGGGTTATCACTAATTGAGGATAAAGGAGTCTGATGTGTCAAAGACTGCTTTTAGAACACGGTATGGGCATTTTAAGTTTTTAGTTATGCCCTTCGAATTGACGAATACCCTTACAACTATCGTGGACTTAATGAATAGAGTCTTTAAGTCTTTCTTAGACTAATTTATCATTGTCTTTATTGATGATATATTGGTTTATTCCAAGAGTGATAAAGAGCATGAAGAGCATGAAGAGCATTTAAGGATTGCCTTGGAGACATTGAGGAAGAATGATTTGTATGCCAAATTTGATAAATGTAAATTTTGGCTCAGGGAAGTGGTGTTACTTGGACATGTAATCTTAGAACAAGGAGTACATATGGATCTGAGGAAAATAGAGCTGTGGTGAAGTGGGAAGCACCTAAGAATATAGCGGAAGTGAGGGGTTTCTTAGGTTTAGCTGGGTATTACAGGAGGTTTATGGAGGGCTTTTCCATAATAGCAACTCCATTTACCAAATTGACAAGGAAGAACCAAAAGTTTATGTGGACCGAGGAGTGCCAGAACAGTTTTGAAGAATTGAAGAATAGGCTTACAATGGTGCCGATTTTGACTTTGCCTTCAGGGAATGGTGGATAAATAATATATAGTGATGCCTCAAGGAAGGGGTTAAGGTGTGTGTTGATGCAAGGAGATAAAGTGATTGCCTATGCTTTTAGGCAATTGAAACCTTATGAGATGAATTATCTTACGCATTACTTGGAGTTAGCTGCCATAATCTTTGCGTTGAAAATATGGAGACATTATTTATATGGAGTCACTACCAAGGTGTTTACAGACCATAAGAGTCTTAAGTATTTGATGACCCAGAAAGAGCTGAATTTGAGACAGAGAAGGTGGTTAGAACTGTTGAAAGATTATGATTTAATGATTGATTATCACCTAGGGAAAGCTAATGTAGTAGCAGATGCATTGAGTAGAAAATTGACCATGGTACATATGGAGACAACGTATCTTCCTTTGTTGAAGGAATTAGCTAGACTTAAGGTGACATTGAGACAAGCTGAGTTTGGTTGTGTATTGGCAAATTTTAGAGTGAGTCTAGTGTTGAATGAGAAGATTAAAGAATTCCAGGAACAAGACGAGTACTTGAGCAAGCTCAGAGAAGAGATTAAAAGTGGTAAACCTTTTGAAATAGAGATCGGAGAAGACAGATTGATGGTGGTAGGTAACAGATTATGTATTCTAGACATGTTGAAGTTGTAAGATGAGATTCTTAATGAGGCACACAATGCGTCTTATGCTATACACCTAGGGAGTACAAGAATGTATAGGGATTTGAAAGAGTACTTTTGGTGGAGAGGAATGAAGAAAGAAGTTGCAGAGTATGTTAAGAGATGCTTAGTGTGCCAACAAGTCAAGGTTGAATACCAGGCACCTTCAAGCAAGCTTAAACCTTTGTCAATTCCGAAATGGAAGTGGGAAAAGATCAAGATGGATTTCTTGATGGGATTGCCAGGCACTAGCAGGAAGCATGGTACTATATGGGTAATTATTGATAGGTTAACCAAGTATGCACATTTCTTGCCAATTAAGCAGACAGATTCTTTGAATGCTTTGGCCAAGAAATACATAGATGAGATAATCAGACTTCATGGGATTCCAAGTTCGATAGTTTCGTATAGAGATCCCAGGTTCAGCTCCAGATTCTGGGAAAGCTTACAAGAGGCTTTGGGAACTAAGTTGCATTTTAGTACATCTTTCCATCCATGGACCGATGGACAATCAGAGAGGACAATAAGAATATTAGATGCAATGTTAAGAGCTTGTGTAATGGATTTCAAAGGCTCATAGGATGATCATTTGCCTTTAATTGAATTCGCTTACAAAAATTTGTATCACTCAGGAATTCAGATGGCACTTTATGAAGCTTTGTATGGTAAGAGGTGCAGAACTCCTATTTGTTTGCATGAGGATGGTGAAAGGAGGCCTTTATGGCTTGAGTTGGTGTAAGTCACAGCTGATAAAATTAAGTTAGTGGAGGAGAGACTCAAAGCAACTCGAGATAGGATGAAAAGTTATATAGAAGCACATAGAAAGAAGATGGAGTATGAAGTTGGAGACAAAGTGTTTCTTAGAGCTTCTCCATGGAAAGGGGTTTTAAGGTTTGGCAAGAAGAGCAAGCTTAGTTCGAGATACATAGGCCCTTATAAGATCATTGAAAAGATTGGACCTTTAGCCTATAAGATAGCTTTGCCACCGGAATTGTCTAGGATTCACAATATTTTCCATGTATCGATGTTGAGAAAGTATCTATCCAATCCTTCGCGTATAGTCCAACCTTCAGAGGTTCAACTAAGGGATTATTTGACTCACTAAAAGAAATTAATACAATTTGCGATGTTTTAATGACAAAACGTCACAAATTGTAAACACTTTTTGCTACGTTTAAAAAACGTCACAAAAAATTCAAATTTTTCACGACGTTTTATAAAACGTCACAAATTTGTAACATTTTTTGCGACGTTATTTTATTAAAACGTCGCGGTTTAAAAACTGTGACGTTCTATTGAGTAAAACGTCGCAGTTATTTATGGGCTTTTGTTTACTTAATATTTAAAAATTCATTTTTCTTATTTGACGTTTCTTCTTCTTCACCGCCGTTTCTTCATTTCTCTCATTCTCGATAGAAAAGCACTGAAGAGAGCAAAAGCCCCGAGTCTGTTACAGCAAAAGCGAGACACACCCTCAGTCGCTGTCGCTACCGCTGCCGCAATCACCTCTTCACGATCTACACCCTCAGTCGCTCAACACTTCGTTTCGTCGTCTTCGTCTGTTTCTCTCTTCACTCGATACTTCAGGGCAGATTCAGGTGCCTATATCCTCTTCCAGATCTTCTCCTTAATTTCTAATAGATTTGATTTTCGTCCTCTTTCTTTAAGAGTAATTGGATTCTTGTGAATGTGTGGGTGTTGTCTGTGTTGTTGATTCCACTTGCTTACTTACTGCCAATCAAAACCTTCATTTTGGGTTTTCGGTTTTCAGTTTTAGGGTTTATCAATTTGGGGATTATTTCAGGCATTTAGGGTTAAGTTTTTGAGGGACAAACTTTTGACCCAATTGGCGGGTTTGTGGTAGTTTGCTTTCGTGATTGATTAATCGTAGTAGTTTGTTTAGGGAGATTTTGGGTCTGAATGGCTCGGTTGGTTCTTCTATGCAAAAGTTCATGTTTTCCAAGGACCAATCTTTTGGGTTTGATCTCCACTACTCCTGTGATTACTCCTACCCTATTTCCTGCTCTGTTGTTGTTCATGACGTTGACTGTAGTTATGTTTGTTTGTGTAACTGGAGATAACTGATTGCGTTATTCATTTTGTAACGAGATTTTAGGAATGCAAAGTAGTTCTGGATATATTTAATCTATCGATGCTGCTTGTTTTTCTCTTGTTCAGATTCCCTCAAAATGATTTGTGTTAGTGCCTATACAATAATGTAGATCCTCTTGTTGTTGTGTTCTTGCGAGTTTGATATTTGGGCCCTTGCTTGGCTAGCTAAGTTTCAGTTGAAAAACTCTCGGAATATGTTCTGTCTAAACTTTGATGCACATTAAGATATTTGAAATTTGTTGTATGCTCTTCAGTTTTTATTACGAATGTTTGTTCATGCTAATGTTCAACTACTGATTTTCATTTACTTTCTGTTTTATTGATTTATGAAGCCTAAGGTTACAAACCAAGTTAGTTTCACTTGTCATGTATAAGTGATGTCTTAAATTGGCTTGTATTTTCAGAGAACTATTAGAACATCCAAGAAATTGCTTTGAGTTGATGTCTAGCTAGAAACATTG
>JANITX010000009.1:53125996-53139284 GCA_027564395.1 Erythroxylum ulei | reverse complement strand
ATAATTTGACAGAGCCTATCATAGGTTCCTCTCTTCTTGTATGATTGAAACAACTATTATCAAAATTTCGATTTACATTGTACAATGGTGCTTGCTGGACTAGTAGCTCTTTTGATTAGGTAAGGTTCTGATCTAATTTATAATGCAGAGTGAAACATTTTCTTATTTTGTTGTTTGAAAATTCTGCTATTTCTTTCATTATACCACATTAGACAAATAGCTGGGAGATTAGGAATCTGATTCATGCCTTCCACAGACATCCTCTTGCATTTTATGGTTGCTTGTTGCAAAGAGATGGTTTGACTTTGAAAATTAATGCTTTTTGTGTTACTCCTAGTCATGTTTTGATTACTGAAGGCAACTTCCTTTCCTTTATCATGCCTGCGTCTATTGCAAATTGGATAAAGACCCAAGACTCGCAGAAATCCATGTGGTCCTTAGCCAATGGCCCAATCATTTCTTTAGACTTTAAATAGCTCTCTTTTCGGCTCAAAACCCAACTCCTGCGGCTCCTTTTAGGCTTATTTCATTCTCATTGCTGTGGATACAAGCTATTAATTAGCAGCGCACCATTGTAACTTCTAGATGCCATGAAAAGACCATATTATTTTAATAAGACTTCTAAACCTTGTGACGCACGAAACTAAAATTTAATGGAGGCATTCAAGAGAATGTCAACTCTTCTTGACATATGACGAAACACCATAACCATGATATAGAGGAAAAACGAACATTAAATAAATCAAATGCTTCTTAAGCAACAGGAAACAGTTGCATTACTATTTACGTGTATACTATATGCCACATCTCACTAATGTATTGTTCTGCACAACTATAACATTACAAATGGAAGTGATAATACATTCTGAGATTATCACCCTCATCTTAATTGTCATTTTGACTCGTTGCATCAAGCCTTTGCTGAAACTGGGCAGAGTAATTAACAAGTGGATTGAATTCAGAAGCTGCAAGAAAATCCTACAAGCTACACATGCTGTAGAGCAAACAAACGTTATTATCTGGATAGAAAATTGAACCACGTTCTTCGATAATTTCTTAAAGTCGTACTATTATAAAATGACCAGCTGACTGTTTTTCTTTTTTACTTCTTGAAAAACCACCTATAGATGGGCCATGATTATACTCTATAGCTCATATTCAATTCTTCTGGTGTATATGCTACGATATTAACAATTTGGTTTCCATTGACATTTCACGTAAGTTGGAGAGCATGAGCGGAACAGCAGGTTATTCAACTCCAATGACTGCATGCCATTGTATTCAAATCTTATTAAACATTTTCTAATACTAAAAGGTATATGATTCGCATTTTCATTTTACCATATCTAGAGATATTGAGACTGAAGAACTAGGAGTTTTACTGAAATTTTCTTAATCTTGAATAGATAACTCGAATCCATGGCTTTTTATACATTAAAAAAAGAAAGCTTACGCAACTTAGTACTTACCATTGTCTTTTTGGTTTTTGCATACGCATATATTATATAGATGTATGATGTTTGCTCAATTTCTGTATATATGGATCATGTCATTCCGTCATGACGTTTACTGACTTCTTTTCATTGTTTCTATTCTTATTTAGTGGTATAGCTGTACTCTTTGCGGGCAATTAGATACAGCAGTAGAAATCCATGTAAAGGGGTAGTGTAGGTTTACTAATTTCCCAACTTCATCAAAATTTCACAGGTTAACCAGTGACAAGATAGAGCCCTTCATTTTTATGCATAAGCTTGATGAAAAGAACTTAAATAATGATAAGAAAAGCATTGTTAATAATAATAATAGCTGATAAGGTGTAATAAAACAAAGAGGCGAAGACAGGCATAGGTTTTTGACCTAGAAAGAGTCATAAATAGTCGTGGGAAAAAGAAGAGGGAAAGTTAAGACATTAGGTCTATGGACGACATACGTTACTCTAAACAATAAACGATGTTAGGAACCGGCCTTTAAATGCTGGGGACAGTAGCCTTTTGCTAAGCGGTGAAGGTTATCAGCCACCACAAGGAACTGCCAAGCTCAGACAGCGCGGGCAAGGGCCCATTTGCAAGATGTCCCACACAAACAAAGCTATCCCAATTAATTTTGCCTTTTGGATTTAAATACTGTCAAGTTCATATTGACCACCTTTTGGTTGTGTGTCTATTCCATCACACCATTTGAAGCTAACTTTTCGATGTGGTTCATGCACCAGTAACTCTCAGTTGCATATGCACGTTAATGTGGTTATGTGTTTCTGTCATGCACGTTTATTTTGCTCTGTATACACATTCTAAGACAATTGAACGGGTGTCCAAGTTTCCTTTTTTCTCATACCAAATGGGTTTTAACTTTTAAGTAGCAGACTCACATGTATAAGTTGCTCTAGGTTTAACGACTGTAGTTCAACATGCCTCTAGCTAGCTGTTTTGCAGTTTCTTTTTACTTTAAAAGACAACATATCTTATTTAGTTCATTCATTAAAAACTTCGTACAATTTAATATTCTTATGAAAATTCTCATACTTAATTAGAAACATACCTCTTTTATTAATTTTTCTTTTATATTTTTATAAGAAAAATTACATTTTATTTCAGTAACTTCAATCAATTTTTGATTGAAAAATACAGATAATAATAATAAAATACAAAATTTTATGTTTATGGTAAATATTGTCCATTGTTATTCTATCATTAAAGATATGGAGATTCCCGTAATCAAATCTCATTCACATTAATAGTAAAAAATAAATAAAAGATTAAGTGAATATCTAAAAAATTTAAAAAACTTAAGATTAAGTATACATTTTGAAATTAATAAGAGATACCCCCTTCAATCATTTAACCAAATTTAAATTATTTTAGTTAATTTTTTATTTATTATATTCCAGATGTGTGCTTTTGTAGAATATAGTCTTATTATTTGCGCTCCTATTAACAACATCTTTGTTTTTTGAAAAGTCTTATTACAACATTAATAATAAAGTAATCGGTATTGGATTGCTTCTTCCATAGCCACAGTGTCCCTAAGTTTTTATTGGACTGTCTTGAGGCTAGTTGCTAATTCTAGCTGGCTGTGCCTTCTGTGACGCTAGTCTATGAACCTTTTGTACATATTTGTTTCATTAATTTACTTTCCTGATTTACCAAAAAAATAAAGTAATCAGTAAATTATATCTGAAATAAATTGAAACTTTATACATTTAGTTAATATAATTTGTAGTTATGATTAGTATTGAAAACTAACAAATTTCTAAATTTAATATCGTGATTAAGAATTAGTAAACCACGATGATAATAAGTGTCAAAATTGATATCATTACTTATATTTAATATAAAAATCTAACTTAGGAGGTGGACATTAAAATCCTATATCGGAAGAAGAATGTTGATTTTTTTTAATTTTATGGAAAAAACTAGTATTCAATTTCCTGACTGATTATTTTTAGGCATGTGGTTCTCTTAAGTCCAAAATAGAGTTATTGTTGGGTCAGTTTAGACTAGGAGCATTACAAATATTATCATAACAAAACTTCCATTCGTATGATATTAGTTCTACACACTAGACAACGACAATGGCAAAGGCAACAACGAAAGGGTCACGAGAGACTGACAACTCCTGAAAGTCTTCTAGTCTGATGCTACATTAGAAGAGAGAGATATTATGGATTATGCTTGATGATAACACCAAGAGTTCGAAAAGGGAAATTGTGAGATCCGATTTGGGACGTGGGTATTAAAATCTCATAATGGAAATGAGAAAAGAGGTGGAAATCATTATAAGCCTATGAAAAAGACTACTAATAAGCTTTCTAGCTAACAAATTTTTGGGTATATAGTTATTTTAAGATTGAATTAGAATTGTTATTAGACCAATCCATACTTTAACAATTATAAAGGGTATCAAAACAAAATCTTTGTCAGTAAGATGCTGGAGGAAAAATGAAGATGGAGAGTGTTATTGGCAATAAGGTTTGTGAGCAATGGACAGTTCCTAAGAAGCTTTTAGCCCAATTTCACATCAAAAAATAAGGGGAGATTATTGATTATTAATTTAGCCTTAATTAGAACATCAAATATTTAAAGAGGGGAGATTGTAAGATCCTTTAAGTGCAATGAATATGACAATCTCATATCGAAAGAAGAGGAGAAATGAATGGCTTTAGTAATTATTAAAGTATCTTAATTTGAATAAGGTGCTTTCTCTTGGTATATATTCAGAAGTTAAATTAATGTAAGAAGAAATTTATCCAAAAATATTTCATTTTCATTTTTATATCAAAAGGGGCATTATTTAAATTTTTAATTTTATTTAGTTTAGGAAAAAGTAAGAAACTAATTAAATATTGTGTGAATAAAAAAGCATAACATTTTTATTAAATCTAAAATTAATCATTTTTTCATATTTACTTAAGAAGTAAAAAGCATAGCACCTTTTATTCAACACAAAACTTATCACTTTTCATATACGCTATATATAATTTGTGGTCTAATATTTGACTTTGTTTAGTTTTAAATCAATTATGATTTCATATCATAGATGAGAGTTTTCATTTTAATTTCTTAAGTTCAATATTAACTTCTTAATTTGATTGGTCCTAAAAAAAAGGTGTAGTTATTTCGGGATAAATTGGTTTAATCAATAATTGCTAGAAAACAAAGTTAATAATACTCTTTTTATCAATACCTTAAAATTTAAAGCTTGAACATGAGACTTGCAGTTAATTCATTTATATTTATTATGTGTATTTTATTTATGTTAATTCAGTATAATCAAATCTTTAGTACCACATGGTTTACTATTGATAATTTTCTAATGTTAAAAGGATAAGTATATTATATATAGAAATGGAAAAAAAGCTAAATTAATTTGAGTAAAAATGGTTGATCAAAGGATCTGTGGAGTATAGACTAATTACAAGATTTAGGAGTAAAAAGATTAAAGAAACTTACTATTTTTTTAAAAAAAATCAAAACCACGTCGATTTATCATTACCCATCGGGCCTCGTGCCTGGACAAACCTAGGCAATTGAGGCCAAAACTTGACCTAAGGCCCGATCAACTTGGGCTTGGCTTGTTGACTTTGGGTTGAGCCCGAGATCGAGCCCAATTTTCAAGCCTACTTTTTATATTAAATGTTCTTATTTCTAAATTTTCAATCAAATTAATTAATGTCATCTTCGTATTTAGAGTTTTTCTATCTTTTCTTTTTATGATAGGTTTCTTCTTTCCTTAATTATTTATGTTGTTTCTAAAATTTCAATCAAATTAATTAATGTCATCTTCTTATTTAGAGTTTTTCTATCTTTTCTTTTTATGATAGGTTTCTTCTTTCCTTAATTATTTATGTAATCCCTTTTAGGCAAAGTTATTCTTGTTTCTATATAATAATTGTTTCATAGACTTATTTAATCAATCTCGTGTGACAGTGATATAAAAATCCAATTTGATGCATATGTTCAAATTGGTGCAACCTTAGTGTTGTTCGAATGTATTCTTAATTTCATTCTTAGTGAATTAGTTTGGTGTATTTAAAAATAAAATAAGTCATACAAACACAGTTTATCGAGATGTTAATCCAAATCATATTGAGTAATTGTGTAATGAATTTTAGCTATGCTATCTATATCTTAATTATTGAATATCTGGTCAAATTGAATTACTACTAGTTTTCTTTATTTCATTCAATTCCCTTTCTTCTTACTTAACCCATGAATTTTTTACAAAAAAAATTAATTGAAAAGGAAAGGTAAGTAAAAGATTAAACTATCTTCAATGGATGGTACTAATGAAATTTAAGGATAATTGTCATTTCTTAATCAATAAACTTACTATCAAACATTTGTTTTGGAACAAAAATTGTTTAACATACTTTTATTTATTATTTTCAAAATCAATCTCACATCCTTGACCATTAGTTCTCTTAGTTTTGGATGTTTACAAAGGTAACTATTTTGGTTGAGTTTTGTATACATTCTTTAAAGGATTTGGGAAGGAAGCAAAGAGTAATAAATGTAAATGTGTGTGACAGCATTAAGAAAAGCTAATTAAATAGTACAACATAGACTTTTTGATATATTTTGAGAATAAACATGTAAAGGAGTGTGAGGACTTTTTTACTGTCTTTTTCTTGTAACCTTTGAATATTTCTTCTAAAGGTGGCTTAACACCAAGAAAGAAAAGAAAAACATGTTTTTTGTATGGACTATATAACAGTTTAAGAGAATATGATATGTAATAATATAAAATCCATATTGGAGAAGCATTTCTATCAAATTGTTTAATTTTAAAGGAGAAAACAACCTCGTATCCTTAACTAAAGGAGGCATACTGCGCAATCCAATATCTTAAATGTAAATTAATGATGAGAATGATAATTTAAATATTGATAAATTTAATCATCATTTAAGATTAAAAGGAATAGATTTAGGCCTAAGAAAGGAGTTAGACGTTTCGAATGGGAGCATAAGAAGTAGCCTAGAGAGTGAGATGGAATAGGTAGGAATTTTGTAACATAAAGATTAAAATATCCTCCTTTTAAGATAGAAACAATCTATAAGCTTTTCTGGAGTGGGAGAAAAATAAGTAATTGAGTAATTGATCTTAGCTTATGGCATATAGATCATCATTCTTTGAACCATTGGATCTTACCTTTCTACTGCTTCCTAGCTGATTCCCTACCAACCCTATGCCATCTAATGCTCTTTTTTTACTCCCATTGTGTCCCCACCCTTGAATCTTGGAGACTTAGACCAATCTACCACTATACCCTATGAACCTTAAGATCGATTCAACCTACCCAATTACTACCGAAGTCGAAAGAAAGTTGTAAGGTAGAGTGATGGTAACTTAGTATAGTCTTTTCCACCTTTTTCTTAAAGGATCATCCCATTGTTGCCCCAGACATTTAGATCTTAAAAGAGGTTGCAAAATGCTAGACTTCAGCTCTAGTAGGGTTCTTCGTAGGCAAACTCCTTCCTTTCCCTGTAGTTAATAGTTAGGCTATCAAGTTATGGAAATGTATGGGAATGTCAAAAGTCCTACTCTCTAAGGAAAATCTAGTTATATTTAGGTTCTATTCAAAGACAAGTGCCAAAAGTGTCTTAAAAGTTAGACCATCGCATATTTCAAAACCTCCTTTTAATCCTTCAACTAGGGAGACCTAGGATTTTTTGGAAAATGTAAAGTAAGAGAGCATCCCAATATGGATTAACTTCCATAACATACCATCAAAGTACTAGTCCATTAAAGGACTGAGCATGCTTGCAAGTTATGTAGTAAACCAATTTGCATAGACAAAATTACTGCCTTAAGAAGGATTGGTTTTGTAAGGTGTGTAAATGTCAAATTAATGAAGGAAATGCCAAATTACATTCCAATTATAAGGCTAGGTGAGGATGAAGTTATACGTGAAGACTCAATTAGGGTTCCTACCTTTGTAAGCCATTGGTGAAACACCAAAAGAAATAGTGGAAAGTAACTAGAAAAAGGTTTATTAAAGGTAACTATACAGAGCTTATAAATCTAGCTTCGATGAGGAATGAAGTTGAGGATGGCATTCTTATGAATACCAACTCAACTACTATATCAAATGGTAAAGTAGTGGAACAAAAGGATAACGCCCTTAAAGAAAGCTGAGATGGTGATAAAACTTAATGAACATATAAAACATCAAAAGGAGAGGGAAAATAAGCAATACTTAACTAAAGCTAATTAGGGTAGAAACTTATTGGCTTTGATCATGATGGTTATGTTTGGGTGTATATATGAATGAAAAGATTTATATTGAAAAGATATTCCAAATTGTTACTAAGAGGGGATGGTCCATTTTAATTTATTAAGAGGATAAATGATAATAATTATAAGCTAGAGCTTCTTGGTGAATATAACATTAATGATATTTTTAATGTTTCTAATTCTTATCCTTTTGATATAGGTGAAAATTCAAGGTCAAATTCTTCCAAAGAGTGTTTTAAAAATTAATCAAAGGATCCATTGCATATGCCTAATGGACCAATTACAAGATGCAAAAGTAAGAAGCCTAAAGAGGCTTTAAACACATTGATATATACACACACACACACACACACACACACACACTTAAGCCTAAAGAGGCTTTAAATACATTCATATATATACACTGTCCCAAAATGCTATTTAATACCACATTAAATAGCATTTTGGGAAGCTTATTAGACCTAAAGGAACATCAATCACTAGTTAACATGATCCAAACTAGGTTGGAAAATATATGGAGACACAAGATCATGGCATTACGGTTAATTTATTAGATCTTTTCTTAGTTAGTCTCTTAATATTTATTTTAGTACAAATGTTCTACATTGTACTTAATTATAAATCCTAAAATGTGTTAATGTGGTTTTATTATTAATTATCAGTTTTTTATTTGGATTGTAACTTGTTATGTGGTTAAGTTCTAATATCATTAGAAAAACTCTAACAATAGTACTTTTCTTATGATGTTAGGGATCTGAGTTGGATTAGGGTTCCTAGAGTCTTAGTTAAAGTATTTTACTAGAGTCCTAAGAATAATGGAACTATTAGTTAGTTTCCTACTAGAATATGGACTACAAAATTCCAATTCAAGTAGTAATAGTAGTTAATATTTTGATTTAAATAGGAAACATTGTTACACTTATAATTAGGATGCTTGTCACATTTTTATGTTTATCCTATATAAACGGGTTGTTTCTAATTGATAAAGAACTATTTAAGTTACAAAATATTAAGAGTCAGGGGCGTTTTATCTTTTATTCTTCATTAAACTTCAAAACTTATCAAAGAATTTCTTCTTTGTGACATTCAAAATACTTCATGAACTTGATTCTTTGTTCTTTGTAATCAATGGGTTAATTCCTTAGAATTTGAAGTTTAACTTTTTTTGTAAGATTTTAGTCTTGTTCATAGGATGTTTAGGTTATATTTCCAAGTAGAGTACAAATTTTGACCTTCCTACTAGTAAAACTTTAGCGGAAGGGTTTTTCTTAAGTCCTAGAAGATACTTATATTCTATGTATTGTACTCAGTCACTTAATAAAGTACTTTTATTACTTTTTTCTTCAATGAAATTATTTAATGTTGTCAATTTTCCTAACACTACAAGAGTTTAGGCATTTAGTGATAACTTTTTTGTGACTAACTATCATTTCTTCACAGATATGAGGTTTTTGTGACAAAATAATTGATTGGCATTATTGTTTGGATTAACTATAATAATTTATTTATTTTGTCATCAATACAATAGTAATTCTGACAATTTTATATCTTTCACAATTAAATTGTTACTATTAATAGTGACAAGTGCCAAAATTTCTTTTTTCAGTAAATTCTGTCACTAAAAGCATATGCAATTTGGCATCAAAGTAATTTTGGTGCGAATGAATTGCAATTGTCACAAAACATATGTTGTTAACTAATATTTTCTATTTGTTGTGACAAAACATAGTTTGGTCACTAATATTTCTCTTTTGCTGTGACCAAACAGTTTACCGTCACACGATATTTTATTTTTTGTGACGAAAACTTTTATTAATAAAAATTCAATAAGTTGATCTCTACTTAATATTGTCACAAAAATCAAACTATCACTATGGTCACTACTATTCATAATTTAGTGACAACTTTTTTATGACTATCATTTTGTCATAGATATGAGATTTTTTGTGACAAAATAATTGATTGGCACTATTATTTGGATTAATTGTGATGATTTATTTATTTTTTCACTAATATAATGGTAATTGTGACAATTTTGTATCTTTCATAATTAAATTGTCACTATTAATATATTAATAGTGACAAGTGCAAAATTTCTTTTATCAGTAAGTTCTGTCACTAAAAGCATATGCAATTTGGCGTCAAAGTAATTTTGGTGGGAATGAATTGTAATTGTGATAAAACATATGTTGGTCACTAATATTTTCTATTTTTTGTGACAAAATATAGTTTGGTCACTAATATTTTTCTCTTGTTGTGACCAAACAGTTTACCATCACACGATATTTTATTTTTTATGACGAAAACTTTTAGCAATAAAAATTCAATAGTTAGCATCTACTTAACATTGTCAAAAAAAAACATAACTATCAATACGATCACTACTATTCGTATTTTTGTGACAAAAAATTTTGTTGTCACTTGATCATCAACTTTTTGTTACAAAGGTTGTTGTCAATATAAACATAACAGATTAATGATAACTATTTCTTGTTATAATAACATATTAAAATTAACCACTCTAATGATTAATTTTCTCACTATTGTACGAATTTTAAGAACTAGAAACTACTTCTCACGGTTTTTTCTTTGATATTATTATTTGCAAATAAATTTAAATATTTTCTTATAAAATGGTCAAATTATATATATTGATAATCCACAAGTAGAATTACATATCAACAGATATTTGCTAAACATAACTTTGAAATTTCGTCAAAATAAAAATCAAAATAAATAAATGTTTAAATATAATGAAATTCATATTCCAAAATATTAAGAAAAACTCTCAACCTATTCAAAATTTAAAAACAAAGTTCTTGTCAATGCTCAATCATTGTCATCATCGCCATCCTCATCTTTACTTACTGAATTTGTCTTATAATCATTCATAAAAATAAATAATTAAAATAATATTGATTTAATTAAAATTTTGATTATATCAAAATTAGACTATCAAGTCAAGCCTTGATCATCTTGCAATTAGGCATGGTTTTAAATTCGTTATATCATGTTTGGGTTTAAGTTACACTATGAATGTAGTTTCTTTATTGTAAATATAATCATAATTATAATTGTATTGTTCATAATAATAATTACTATTATTTGCAATTGGAATATAATTTACATTTCATAATTTAAAAGTTTTCCGTATGATAGTATAATAAAATTTTTCTATAAGTTTTGTAGGAAGAAAAATTGCAAGCTTTGGAGATGCTACCCTTTTGAAAGGGGAAAAATACATTAGAATTTAAAGAATTTATATATTGAATTTATTTTTAAGTTATTTATTTTAAATATGTAATAAATTAAATGTATGTTAAATATGTGATTCATAGAGTTTGAAAGGAAAGTTCTTGAAGAATCCAACATTAATGTCCTAAAATTGTGGACAACAACCAAGAAAACCTAAGGAAGCTCGATCAAAATTTTAAATTTGAAATTGATCAGTCAAAAGCCAGTATCATGGGAAAAAGATGAGCAAGACTACATCAAAGTTTATGGAATGTTCCAACACAGTCTAAACTCAAGGTTTCAATCAAAATGGTGACGTATTAATGTATTTATCGCCAATACAAGAACTTCACAGAGTCATAATCAACTATGTGTAGACAACCATTGAGCCCTAAGCACCAAACTACTTAGAAACACTGTATATAAATAATGGAACACAAACAAGATAATTGTAACTCCCAACATCTTAATCAAAAATTCATCAAATTATCATTTTAACAAGCACACTAACCACACCCTAACACAAACAACAATCGACTAGAAGGAGGCCCAAACTTCAAACTCTGAACATAAAAATTGGGTAACCATGGCCTCATTGCCTGCCACTCACACGTCATAACTCATCCTCTCCCTCTCGGTATCTTCACTTCCATATTTAAGGCTATGTAAAGATTCCAAGGTCTCGGGCCATTAAGTCTTCCCTCGAATTCTTTATCCCCTTCCAAACGAAACAAAATCTCTCCTCTTCCTCATCCTCATCCTCTTCTCTTGTTCACACACCACCGAAGAATGAGCTCTGTATCTGCTCTCGACAGATAGTTACAGTATCCTATTGCATGTTGTGACAATGGATAGTTCTTGTGACCACTCTTCACTTTCTGTATGTTTTTCTTTCATTTTGTGCTATTTTCTTTGTATGATATTTATATACAATTTTTATTTTTTCATACTGACCATTGGAACTACTTTAAGAAGGAACATTTGCATTGTATATTTTGCTGTGAAGTGCAAATATCTGTTCATGTGTTTGTAACAAAATTCCTTGCTTTCTTACGATGATTTTATTTATAACTTGATCTTAGATTTTGGAAAGGTAGTCTATTATGATTAAACATGACCCAAATGTATTTTTCTTAGATGTTGTTGATGTCTTTATAAGTTGTAAGAATTGAACATTGTGAACGAATTCATGCGAATACAGTGGCAAAATGAATCTGCATTGCTAATTATCGTGAATGTGTGTTCTTTCTCGGGGTAAATCAACAACCACTTTTTATTGGGGATAACCATAAGTTTCAGGTTAGTTTGTGCCTTGTCATGTTACATGTGATATGTAAAACTATACTGGTTTCCATTTCCATTGACAGGATCCAAAAACAATAAATTAATCTTTGAGGGAAGTTGTTCTAGGATGCATTTTTTGTACTACACATCTAACTTCTAACTTAAAGATATTTCATATTGGACTTCTTTCACATGCTTTAGGTGTTAAAGAGATAACGTCTAAGTCCTGAGAAAAAAGTCAAAATTTAATTGAAACTGAGACTGCAAAGAAACGTGCAAGTGATTTAGATGATGAAGTTGCAAGACTTACTAAAATCATAAAAACACAAAAGGAAAAGATTCAAATTCAAAATGAGAAGATTGAAGCTCAAGATGCAATTATTGAAAAGCAAGTCAAGGAAATGAAACAAATTTTAGTTGTTTTTGCACATTTGGCAAATATCCTAGTTTGTTAATGCTTCTGCCTCAAATGGAGATCCATGAAGTGCCACAACATCAAATAACCCAACTAATCATGTGAATTTATAAATTTATAAAATCTAGAATATTTAGTATTACTTCTTATCATTATCATTATATTATTATAAAATGGTAGTACTAAATTTATAGCTTAATATTTTATAAAATAATTAGATGATTATATTTTTTATTTATTTGTAGGAAACAAATCAATGGTGAACTTCATCTATAAGAATAGCCAAGAAAATTTACCTTTGAGAGTTTTAGCTTAAATTTGTACTTAGTAGTTTATGATAATTGTAATAAATATAATTGTCGTGAATATTAATTTTTCAATTTTATATATTAGAAGTTAGAATTTTGTACATTTTAATGATTTTTACATATTTTTTACATATATTAATATTTTTTATTTGTTTGTGTGGCAATATCTTGGCACTAAAAATCCTTTTCATTTGTGACTTCTATTTTATGGCCACCAAAGCAAAATGTTTATCGATTAAGCAATTAAATTGTTAAATTTAATAATATTATTTGTGACAAACACGAACACATTAGTGATAAATTTATTGTAACA
>JANITX010000009.1:53076701-53090970 GCA_027564395.1 Erythroxylum ulei | reverse complement strand
ACCTCCGTTTCCGACAATTCGATCACGTAACCGCTCTGATACCACATGTTAATACATAGAGGGGACCTTATTACGTACCCCAAGGTCCCGTGAAAGGATTAAAAATGAAGGTAATAGTTTCCTCAAGTTCCGAGCTTCCTTAACGGGTTAGGAACCTTATGCTCGTGAATAGTTCTCTCTGATTAACTGCAGGAGACCTTACCTTTATATAGCTTCCATATCGAGCTTCCCCATCACAAGGTCGATATGGACCCGGTCCATACTAATCGAAACCCATTTTCTACCTGGACTTCGACCCATTGATCTAGATCAGCAATGAGAGGGAGAAGAAGGAGAAAGTTACAGCAGAATACATTAAAGATGATTTTGGAAGTGTCTATGTTGTATGGTGTAGGTGAAAGATGAGTTTAAGGACACTTATTAAGTGTCTAAGCCAGCTACATATCCACTCTTTAGGCTGCCAAATGTCACTTAGTTCTTTTGTCATTTGTCACTCAATTCTCTAATCTATTTGTCACTCAAGTCTATTTCCATATGTCACTCATTTTATTGACTTAATGATCTTAAATTTTCACATGTCAACTTGCCTTGCCACTTAAAATTTTTCTTATGCTAAATATACATTTTAATCCATAAATCTTCCAATTGTAACAATTAACTCTAAATTACTAATTTTAATCCATCAATTCTTTTCATTGGTAAATTAAAATACAAGACATTAGAAATACACAATCATATCATAATCATTTTGAAACTTTCATATTCTGGAACATGTCAATTGAGTACAATTTTTCTAAATCAAAATTCATGTGTGTATGCTCATATTATGCATGTGAATGAAATCATAAATCATATCCTAAATGCACCGAATTCATTCTAATATGATGTAATTCATGAGACTAAGTAATCTAACACTATAACTCTCAGTAGTTTTGGAAACCAACAATTACATTGAAGGAGCAATTCTCAAAGGTTTAGCCGTTTGTAACAGAAAGCTTTAAAGAATCAGATAGCAACTTAAGATTCTCAACCTGTTGAAATATTGTAATGCTTATTTAGTTGTGGACAAGGCTAAAGAGAGGCTAAATCACATCCAACATTCTCTTTATATGGATCCATCTAACCTTGTACTTTAAAAAGAAGAAATAGAAACTATTTCATCTTTCTATGATATGTTGGAAGTTAATTATTCAATGCTCAAATAGAGATTGAGGTTACAATAAATCACTAATGAGGGTAGGAATATAAATTTCCTTCATAAAGCTATCTTTCCTAAGAAACCTCAATAGAATTTATTTGTAGAGGAATGATGAAACTTTGGTTCATTCTTAAGATGTTCTTATACAGGAAACCTTCAAATATTTTTTGAGGACCCTTGGCTCAATTGATACCTCTTCTTCATCCTTACATCTTCTTAGCTCTTTTATCAATGATAGAATCCCTATCTCAGATGCAATTGCTCTTATCTTACTATTTAGTCCCTTAATTGTAGAGAGAGTTGTGTTAGCCTCAAACCAATTAAGGCCCTATGCCCTAACAAGCTTAATTCCTTTTTTTCCCAAAAAAAATTCACTTCATCTAGCATATGGTGACTAATGCCATATTAGATTTCTTTAATACAAGTTTCATGTTAAAAGTGTTCAATAAGGCTTTTTCTAGTCTTATCTGTAACGCCCTATATTAGAGGTTAGAATATTGAGGAATTAGCAGTGCATAGTATGCTTTGCATATTTGAGTATTTACTTATATATGCATACGTATTTTTGACAGATACAAATAATTGTACATGCATTCATTGACATTTTCGGGTATAATTGGTTTTATAATTTTGATTAAAATGAGAATTGTGGTTTTTAGGTGTCAAAATTTTATTTGGAGCATATCATGATTATTTTGAAATTTTTGGTGAATTTTAGGAATTTTTGAATTGGGATATTTATGAACTAGGAAAATATTGGAAATGGACTAATGGTAGTGAGACATGTATCAATTTTAGTTGGTGACACATGTACTACATGCAAAGAGGATATGTGGGTTAAGTTTGAGAACACTGTAGCTATTGTTGCTTTTCATTGTAATGTTCTTCACCACCAAAAACACTGGTTATTAGACTCTCTTTTGTTTCACGCAACACCAAAACATCAGTTGTGTAATTTCTGTGCATTTGATTCACTCTTACTGTTGGGAATAGCTGAATCAAGTAACTCTGATGATGTTTTACGGTGTAAATATATATACAAGCATGAGGAGATTAAGTAGTATAGTTTCGGTGAAAGAAATATGCGTGAATGAGAATTGGATTTTTGATATTAGATATGAACCTTGGATTTTTTATTTGTTTTGTGTTGTTGAGCTAAAATGAAGATAGATTGGAGTGTCATTTGTGTTAAAGGAAGTGAAAGCATAGAGGAAAGTGAAATGAAAAGCATTCGAGGAAAGATGGTAATTTACAGTTATGAGAGAAAGTTTGTGTAAGGTTTCGGTTTTCATGAATTATCATGTAAACTTGCACTTGAATTGTTTTGAGATTGTACTGAAGTAGAAAGTCTAGAATTTGTGATCTGGGATTGAAAAAAATCAATAGAAGATACAAAAAAAAAAACAAAACAAATGAAAGAGGCTGTTCGGTGAAGAAGAGAAGAAGATCGCGACTTCGCTGTTAAGGGTGGTCGCGAGTCGCGATTGTGCTGAGTTGCGGGTCATGATCGTGCCACGTTTTTCTGGAAAAATGATTGTTTTTTAGCATCTGTCATTCAATTCGATATAACTTCTTCTCCCGACATCCAAATGATTTGATTCTTGAACCAATAGATTCCTAACACATTGTTCTACCTCTCCACAAAAATTGGTAGCCTTTTGAATTGTTTTGAAAAAGATTGATTGAATGAAAGTGAGGTAATTTGTTGGAATAGTACGAACTGGAATATTTTACTGAACATACTTCAGTATTTTGATTATATATTGATCTGTAGAGCTTAGAATGAGATGATTATTGATTCTAATTAAACTAGAGACATGAGGACAACTTTTTTGAAGAGGCCAAATTGTTATTCTGGTTTTAAGAATTCAAAAATCTGTTCTAAAGTTGAGTTAAGAATTCAGTTGTAGTTTTAGAACAGTCAAAAATCTTTTGAGTATAACTTTTAGTATATTGAATCAAATTTTATGATCTTGGAATCATTGGAAACCTATGACAAAGGGGAGAAATTATCTAGAAGGAAGTGTTATTAAATATTCCATTTTCTTGACCTAAATGATTATGCAAAGTAGATCTGAAAGTCTATTATGAGGAAAAAGCAGAAATAGTGAATGAATGTATAAATTCTTGAACTTTTGGAATACAATTGATGTTTACACCAGTTTGGTAAGGAAATTTACCAGGAGATATGTCAATGATTATGCATGTTACATGATGCATTTATAAGAATGCTTATTCAGTTCCATGAACAATTTGGTAATATGAAATTGTGTTTGATTGTATACAGAAGAGCAAGTAGAGCGGCCATCTCCAGATATTGCCAGAACTTTAAGGCATTAAACGAAAGGGAGCAACTGTCAGTAATCTCTAGGATGCTCACACCTTGCTTTGTTTTGCTTAGTACTGAATTGATTTTGATTTATGTTAATTGTGTTTTGAATTCCGACAATGATTGTCGGAGATGTTTGATGCATGTGAATATGATTGACTAATTATTTTTTCACATGAAATGGACTTGTTTTGTTTTGAAAACTGTTGAGTCCTAGTTATGGATAAATAGGCATGCCTAGAAGGATCTACAGCTACTCTTGTGATATTTCGGTGTCTCCTGCTATTGACACTTCGGTGCCTCCTGTACTGATGGTGTCTCCTGTTGTTGACACTTCAGTGTCTCCTTATCAAGACTTAAATCGCTCCTGATATTTGATGCCATTTATGGTATCTCTTGTATAAGTCCTGTTACAGGAGGTTTGGCAAGAAAGGCAAGTTGAACCCAAGATACGTGGGTTCCTACGAGATTGTTAAGAGGATTGGACCACTAACCTATAGGTTGCTCTCCCACCAGAATTGTCACAGATACATGATATGTTGTCTTTCATGTTTCTATGTTGAGGAGGTATAGATCAAATCCCTCCCACATCATTCAGACCACTGAGGTTCAGTTGAGAGATGATCTGACTTATGAGGAGATTCCAGTGGAGATTTTGGACAATAAGGAAAAGGTCCTCAGGAATAAGACAGTTCAACTAGTTAAAGTCCTGTGAAAAAATCATTCTACTGAAGAGGCCACGTGGGAGCCCTTGGAGGCCATGAAGGAGAATTATCCACACTTCTTCAATGACTCAGGTAAGAATTTTCAAGATGAAATACTTTTAAGAGAGAGAGAAATGTTGGTCCCTGAATTTTTTTCTTGTTGAGTTAAGCATGATTTAAATAAATTATGAGTTCTTGACAGATTAATTTTTGGAGTTAATTATTATGTCAATGTTAGTAAGATTTTATTACATTGATTAGTTGAATTAAAGCAGTAAGAGTGTAGAAAGGGCAATTTTGGCATGTCACTTAAGTATAAAATCCATAAAGCATAAAGGAAGGGCAAAGTTGACATTTCACACTTATTAAGTGTATAATTGGAAGAAGAAAATGTAGTCTTGCTCTTAAGAAGGAGAAAAACGTGAATAAGGGAGAGAAAGAAGAGAAAAAACAAAAAAGAGAGAGAAAGGAGAGAGGGTTTTGTTCTTGAGAGAAAAGAAGGAAGATCAAGTTACAGTTTCATATTTTCTTAGCTTTCAAGAGTGATTTTGAGGTTGTTCAAGAAGAGAAAAAGAAAAAGGAAGAGAAGAGCTTCCATTTGAGCTAAAAATCTCTTTATTTGGTGAAGATTCAAGGTAAGTTTATTTTTAATCCTTTGGATTTTTAGCAGGGTTTTAGTTCATAAAGCTTAGCATAGGTTTAAGTATTCTAGAATTAATTTTAGTGAATATGCTTTGTGGGTTCTCAATTTGTATTCCTATTGAATGAGATTTTTGCTAATGTTAAAGGGAATCAAAAAAGGCAAGAGGAGCAAGAGGAGAGGCACCTTTAAGCAAGTTTTTAAGCAAGGAATCCAGGTGGGTTACATGTTTATCGTTGAGTTAATGAGCCATAAATATTTTTCCAAATCAATAGAGTTAAATGATTTCAATAGCTTTGTAAATATTTCATTTATTGCTCCTTAAATGGTTTAAGAAATTGCTACATGTTTGTTACATGAATCTTGTTGATGATTTATGAAATGAAGATGGAAATGGTATTTGAAACATATTATGCTTATGGAAATCATGTTTTCGAAATGTGCCTTTTAGGCAATATGTTTACATGTCATGAAATTCATGTTTGTGTGGGTTTGCAGTGATCCATTCTGTTATGTCACGTGCACGTTGACCATATTAAAGGCTTCTCTCGTCTGCTAGCTAGTGGTATGGAGCTCCTTCACAGACTCCTTTAAATTTATGAACTACCATTATGTAGGTTTGTGATAGTCCATTCTGTTATTACCGGAGATTCGCAAGAACTCCTTGATGTTTATGGATCTACCCAAACCATTCCGATTACTTATGTGTTTATGATGTGTTGACAAGTTTGATGAATACATGACTTATATTGTTTATAAATTGTTTGACAAGTTGAGAATTTGAGAAATACGTGTTTTATGGATTCAATGGAAATTTACTATGGCAATAAATATTTTCAATGGTTTTGCTTATTTCTCTATTATAAACTTGTTACCCATGAGCTTTTAAGCTCACCCCCATTCCTCCCCATCTCTAAGTGATGAGCCAGAGATCGAGTGATCAAGAGTCAAGGCATCACTCCAAATCTACATATTTTTGTATTTTTAAGTTAGTTTATGGAAAAACACAAGGCTTTAGTCACATTTTAAGTTTTACTCGTTCATATACATTTTGTATTTTTGGGTTATGAGACCAATGATGTATTGTGGCTTGAAATGCCCATTAAAGCTTTGTAAAACTCTTTCCTTTTGATATTAATGAAATATGAGTTGTGTATGGATGATGTTGAATTGAAATTAAGTATACTTGAAGAAGTTATCAACTTGAGATAAGGAATTTTGGATATGAATTGTTGTTGCATATAAGTGAGATGTTATGTAAAAGAAAGATAGGAATTTGTGAATGATGAGAATTAGATGTAGGTGATGAATCAAATGAGTATAGATTAGAGAGTTTAATGAACTAAAATTGATAGTTGGCTTGTTATGAAATGATGTTGTATTAGAGGAAGTGAATTTGGGACAAGTTAGAGTGAAAGTAAGGTTAGGATAGATGTAGAAACCTTTAGGAAGGCTCTTGAGTGAGTTTTATCTCACCTATGTTCGTTGGACAGGCTTTAGGTCCGCTAAACAGACGTTCTCAGGTCTAGAAAGACCCTTAACCTCGTCCATATCCATTAAACGGATATTAAGTCCATTAAACAGACCTTCACAGGTCTGGAAAACACTCCAGCCCCGTTTATGTCCGTTTTGGTGCAGCGTATGTTCGTTTAGCAGACATTTACTGTATACTTTTAGAAATTCACAATTTTGACACTCTAAATGACAAAATATCACTTCGGGGTCTTCACGAAAGTTGTAGATCTAGAAAATCTCTTCAAAACTATCCTAGAATGACCTTAATCTAACATCTCTAGTGAAGGTTATGCCTATTGTCCCAAAATAGGTACAATATGATTGAGGACATAAGCATAAGAATGGATTGTCGTATATTAATTGATCAAATAGGAAATTTTTGGGATCGTATGAGAATGAAGATGAACCGATGATGGCTAATGAGATTTTATTGAAATAACCCTAAAGGGTAATACGCTTATGTTTTATGATTTCGGAGTTGGACTCCGAAAATGGGGCTCAACATATTTGGGATGAGAGGAACCTTCAAAATTTTCATAATAAGGGCTCAATCATGGAACAATTCCTCCAACGTCTATATTTGAGACACAAAGAATGCTTCGGTCTTCACAAGGTCAACTCCCTTAAACACTGAATACTGGTCTAGTACATGGAAAGTTTAAGCATGTTAAACTGACTCATTAGCAACACAGTCGTTTATTTTGAGCTCTTAGATTATTCTAGAAACTCTGTCAAGCTCCATATATAGCTTGTGTAAAACTCTTGATTGCCTTTTAAGGCTTAATCCATTACATTTTCTTAAAAAAAATTATTTGTTATAAAAAATAATTTTCACTTGTGCATTAAATAGAAGATCCCAGCATATAAAAAAGGAAGTAATGAATCTAAATATTTATAAATCATACCAAGTATGATTTGATTTTGATTTGACTTGTTAATTAAAATTTAAATTCAAATTTGAAGAGAAAATAAAATAACAAAATATCAATTTTGACTTTTTGATGAACCGATAAAATTGCGTTGTTTCTTCAATATATAAGGATTGTTTATTATTTTGCAAAATAATATATTTATGTGTCTCCAAATCAACTATATAATAAGACCCACACAAAAAAATAAATAGATAATAATATACTTATGTGTCTCCAAATCAACTATACCCACAAACAATAAACAGATAGAAACTTATAAACTATAATATTTAGGAGAGAACGAGATTTTTTGTCTATTTTATTTTGTTTTGATCTTGTCTCTTGTTGTTACAAGTTAAGAATTTCTGCTTATTTTATTTTATCTTTATTTTATTTTATAAATTTCAACTATTTATTTATGCGGTAATTATAAACGAAATCTTATAAACCCGATTAATCTATTCACTTAAAAATACATGGACGGTAGCGTCTGGATGAGGATGATTAGACTAGCGGCTCAGTGGGGTACTGGGGTGGTTAATTATTTTGTGCCTAACTCAGGTTAATCTAGTTAAATGGAAAGTGGAAGTAGCAAAAACATTAAAAAAGAAAGCAAATATTTAAAGTTAATGGGCGCTGCACGCCTTCGCCTCGGGATGCGAACATGGTGGGGCTCACAACCTTTAATAGCGGAAAAGGTATGGCTTGGACTATCTCACAAATGCCAGCATCACGACAGTGATCGCTAAACGACAAATAGCTGCTTTTCTGTCTGAACGCGTCCACCCTACCTTATGTCACCATCTGCCTGCGCCTCCCTCCTCCTTCCAACCTACTCAACGATCCTCCTAAAATACATTGCTTTATTGAGGTTAAAATCAAAATGAGTTATTATATATAATACGGTCTCTTATTGTATATAGTAAATTTTAACTATTTATTTATATAAAAGTTACATAAAATTTATATAAAATTTGCAAAATAAATAATTGAGATTTTATATGACAAAATAAAACAGAATAAAACTTGACAGAAGATCTGAACTTCTATAACTTTTCCTTCCTTCCTTTTCTTTCAATTTGTTCTCCAAATCTCTTTGTTATCTTGTCTTTTGTCGTCCGAATTTGAAAGAAAGGGACTAGAGATATTGTTGGGAATTAGAATGAAAGGTGTAATAGAAAGTCATTTTAACGCAGAGTTTTAAGCCTCCTAATAGAAAGTCAATGTTGCTAAATGAACCCAACTCCGACAATAATAAATATTATCTCCATTCTGTAAATACTCCTTTCACTTTTTATTCCCTTCAGAAATGCCTCCACGTTTTATTGGCTTTGTTTAAAACAAGCTCTCTTTTGACAAAAAAAAAAAAAAACAACACTGGCTTCAACATATCTGGAAGGAACATACATTTTTCTTTGGAGTTGGTTCCAAGCATTTAATATAATAACTGGAGCAGCAACGTACTGTAGTATCTAGTATCCCTACCGTAGCTTACTTATTATTGACTTTTTGGTTTTGAGCTCTCACGAATACGTATCCTGTCCTGTAGATGTAGCGCCTACGAGGAGTCCTAGAACTGGGAAGTATCGTACAAGTTTTTGAGTTAATTTCTTCATTTAATTTGTTTGCTTAGATAAGTACCATGCTAGCTTTTAAAGTGAAAAGGTTCCAACCTGCTTGCCTGAGCATAGTTACGAACTTCAGAATAATCAATGCATTGCCAAAAGCTCAGTACTATATATTGATAAAAGAAAAAGTAATAAATTACCCTGTACTGTTTACACCCTGTTTAGGATCAATTATTAAGGACAGTAGCATCTCTTCTTAGTCAATAAGCCTTCCGTTATTTCCTATATAACGGAGGGAAACCGAACCAAGAGCAAGCAACATCTCTCAATCTCTCTCCCTCTCTCTCTCTCTCTCCTACTTCTCCTAGACAGAAACATGGTGATACTTGAAAAGGGTCTCTCAGAAGCCTTGAACGCAAGAATAATTGGTTCTGGTAGCGAAGCGATTGTTCTTGCTCATGGCTATGGAGGGGACCAGTCAGTCTGGGACAAGGTCCTTCCTTGCTTGTCTGAGCGTTACAGGGTTCTTGTTTTCGACTGGGGCTTTTCCGGTGCTGTGAAAGATCCAAACCTCTTTCGGGCTGAGAATTACTCTTCATACGATGCTTTCGCAGACGACCTGATAGCTCTCTTGGAAGAAATGGAACTGGAATCAACAGTTTTTGTTGGCCACTCCATGTCTGGTATGATCGGATGCATTGCATCTGTCAAAAGGCCTGAGCTTTTCAAGAGACTCGTACTTGTTGGATCTTCTCCCAGGTAATCGAACTTCATGGTTTTCTAGCATCTGATTAGTTCTGTTTTGTAACATATACTTAAGGCCGCTGAAAGGATACTCCATTTTTAGACAGTTCACAATTAGTTACATATAGAGTTCCATCACATAAATCTATCCTCTCTCTTTACCAAATTGGTAATAACTTGGGAAAGAAATTTCATGGTAGTATGTGATTTCTTTTACTGTCAGTGCCATGGATACAATTATTTTCATATCTAAGAGCTATACACTAATACTATGAGGTGGTCATATATCTTGACCAAGTCAATGAATTAGACTTGATTTGTGATATATGCCTATTTACTATTTCCAGCTATCGCCAATTACGGGTAGGACGGGTTTCATACTTCAATTATCGCTGTCTTGCAAGAAGTACATGTGGACGTCATTCACTGGTCATGACTTTGGACAGCGCAATTAGTAGATTAGCAATTCTTTTCATAAGGACTAGCGATGGATTACCTAATTTAAGACTATAAAGGAATTCAGAAAATCTATAAGTCATTTGCAACGATTTAGATTACTCCTACAATTTGCGGTCCAGAGATCAAATTAGATATTGTAGCAGGCTGATTGGTTGGCCTATCTACATATATATCCAGATATCTATAAACTCTTACGAAAAGCAAGTCAATATAGAAATGTATGCTTACTATGCTTACGATAACACCAGGTTTTGTTATTTAATCAGGCAATAGTTTACGAAGTTGAGTCAGTTAAATATTTGATGTAAATCTGTATGCACAGGTACCTAAGTTGTGATGGTTACGAAGGAGGATTTACGAGCTCAGAAATTGATGATATCATCTCCAACATAGAATCCAACTTCTACAACTGGGCCCCAGGTTTTGCTTCGCTTGCAGTGGATGCCAATGATCCTTCATCAGTGGAGAAGTTAACCAAAAGCCTGCAACGAATGAAACCAGAAGTTGCAGTTTCCGTGGCCAAAACGGTGTTTTACAGCGACCAAAGGGACGTTCTTGATAAGGTTACAACTCCATGCACCATAGTGCAAACCAGAAGCGACTTCGTCGTACCAAACTCGGTTGTGCTTTACATGCAGGAGAAGATCAAAGGGAAGACTACCGTGGAGATTGTGGAGACGAATGGACATTTTCCACACCTAACCGCACACCAAGAACTACTTGAGGTGCTTATGGGACTACTGGGCTAGCTTTTGGGTGATCCTACAAAGTTATATATATATATTGCTCTACAATCCACTATGTTGCTTTCCCTCTGGATTTTGTGTTGATCGCTTGTAGCTTTAGACAATTACGTAGGATATGAATCGGATTTGTTAATTAGGATGTTAAGTCTATAGTAGTGTGGCTTTGAAATTTTCTTTTATGTAAGTTTGTGTCTGTTGATTTCTTTCAAGTGGGAATCATAGCAGAAATCTGAAACAGTCGCTGTTTCAGATGACTTCATTTATCATAAGCCATTTAACAATCGAGTGACGGCTTAGGGTTTTATTTGTTTACTTCCTAGAACGGCATTTTCAGAACCACCATATCCAAAGTGAATTAACTGATTTCTTTTCTCTTGTGAAGATAGGGTGGATAGGTAATATGTAAGGAAAAAAAGAGAGTGTCGCATCAATTGATAAAATGAGTTCCCTAACAAAATTGCAATTCAAGTTGAATACTTCATTCTAACTTCTGTTGGTGAAAGATTAGAACTCTCAAAAAGTTGAACATTAAGTTGGAGTTGTCATCCACATCCTTACCACATCTCGCTTTGGTTAGTAAGAGCGTATAGACATGATTTTAATGTCTCTGATTCCGATTCTTCAGGAGAAGTTATGTCGGCAACAGCAATATCTTCCTCTTCGATCAAATCTTATACTTGAAGACATATTGGGCCCTCAAGAGTAAATCCGACTTGACCCACCTAAAGTGATAATCAACAAGAGCCTAACCCAATAGTGAAACTAGAAGTCTCAAAGTCAACATAAGCATGTTACGTGCATACACCAATAATGTTGTGAATGTCTATCAGACCTAATATTAAATTTAGTTATGGTACGGTACAATGTTTGTATTGATCAATATCTAATACTATTTTAGATATTTTTTAAAAATATAAAATAATATCTAAATTTTATAAAATTACAAGATAGTCTTTAAATATATTGTAATATATAATTTTTAACTTTACTTCAATCTTATATAAAAAACATAATAATATAAATTTGATATAACAACGGTGTCGTCATTCCTATTAATATTATTTTTCACATATTTTTATGTAAACAATAACTACAATTAAAAAGATCATTTAATTCTCATAAAAATATAAAATTAAAAATGATACAGAGTATTTTAAAATATTACATTTGATTGTATCCAAACATTAAATAATAAGAATAATATAGTTCAATAACCATAATAATAAGAGTTCACACTGAAGAACATAGCAAGGTAAAAGTGAAACTTGAAATTAAAATACTATAGTTAAAAGTTTTATATTTATATTCCATATAAAAAATTTAATACATACATCAAATACAAGTGAAATTAAAAGAAAAGAGAAAAAAAAATGAAAAACGTGAAACTTCACTAGATGAATTATTCAGTCAAATCACATTATCTTCAATTTTTATTTAATACGAAATACTCATTATTGAGGAGAGTCTCATCATTACCATTATTTAAATTCATTGCACCAAATGACATTTTAATACTTTCTTATCCAAGATGATCTTTTAAGTCATTCTTATCTATAAAACTTGGTTCTTTTGAAACTTTATCCGCTAATATATTGATATGGTCAAGGCAATATTTATAACAAATTATACCAATTTAATTTGTTAGTAAGTATTTTTTTATAACACAAAATATATAACTTATTCATATTTAAATTAAATTCATCTTAATTACTATCCATTTGTTAATAACAATATATATAACAAATTATACCAATTTAATTTGTTAGTAAGAATGTTTGTTTATTTGAACACAAAATATATAACTAATTCATTAAAATTATTAATAATTTCATTTATTACATTTATTTTTTAATAATAATTTGATTGAATTAATTTTAGTTATTAACTGTATTTAATATTTGTAATTTAATTTAATACTTATTAATAAGTACTTTAATTAAATTTCAAATATCTTTACAATATACACATTATAAATGAAATAGGAGTTAATAATTAAACAAATATATACTTAATTTGAAATTATTTAATTTAACATAACAAAAACAGATTATAAATTTAATTTCTTCTCAAATTATTAATCTTATACATAATCAATATCAATACATTTATAGTCATATTAACAATTTAAGTCTTATATTTTTAAACAAAATTGAAACTACAATTTCAAAATCAACACCAATACTACATTCCAAACTTCTTGCAAAACAACACCAATATTACTTAAAGTTCAACAACAATTCAACAAAAGCACCTATAGGCATTTTGTCAAACACTTGTTGTGCAAACATTTGTTCATCCCTAATTAAACAAAATTTCCCACATTTTTCCTTTTAATCTACAACAAACACAAACCCATTCATTAACACTCATCAATTAACAATTTTAATCAAACAACAACATACATTAACCTAAATTCAACTCCACCAATTGTAGAGGAAGGAGAGGAAGAAAGCACTAACCTTCGGATGTAACCACCGGAGCAGGGGAGGCCGGCGACGTAAGGCTCGGCGACGGTGGCTGGAGCAGACGGCGGCAATGGCGGTTCACGGTGGCTGTGACGTCAAGGCGACGGAGAGGAGAAGAGGAGAAGGAGCGCGGGAGAATGGGAGGAGAGGAAGGCTGCTGATGGCTTAAAACGTTAACCAAAACGACGTCGTTTTGGTTAGTTTTTTTAAAGCTACAAGATGACCTTCATCGACGGAATATGTTCCGCCAGTAAATGGTTACTTCCCGTCTTCTTTTGCCGACGTATTCCTCCCTCCGTCTGTAAATACCGACGGAATTATTTCCGTCCCAGAAATTCCGTCCCTATTTCCATCATTTTCTTGTAGTGTTTCCCGGTTTTGCTATCCCCATATTTCTCACCGCAATCAATTTTAGCTTCTCCGGGATTATTCGGAGCTTCCGAGTTCAAAGCACCATTTCTTGTCATGAAGAAATAGCTCTGTTATGACTTTTCAAGGCTTCTATTATGACTTAGTCGCCCTAGTACGCATGACTTGTAGTAAATACCATAGTCTAAATCTTGAATCACAATCAAATGATATCTACCAGTTTTGGACATAACCAAATAATTTAGATGATAAGCATTGACACATCGGTGGTTAAGTCAGGTCATTCTTGTTGGCCGAATTCCTTAAAAAGAAAACGCAAACCTATTTGCTTTCAAATGCGTCCAAAGCTGCAATAACCACCAAATCGACCAGTTTTTCATTCTAGGTCATAAGAACCACCAGGAACTAGATACATTACAAGACACTATATTATTGCCATTCATCTTCAAAAAAATAAATATAGTCTGCATATATAAAGCTCACAACAATTTGTACTGGCCACTAATCTTGGGAACTCTAAAGCTTAATAAGGTAGACACAACAAGAAATTAATACTTACAATGGCAATGTTGTTTCCATTTAGTAATATCTGATCAAGCTTGGTTATGCGCCGTCCTTCAG
>JANITX010000009.1:53053422-53063755 GCA_027564395.1 Erythroxylum ulei | reverse complement strand
TTAAGTCTTGGTGGAAAGAAGTATGGTCTCGTAGTTGTTGATGACCTCACTAGATTTTGTTGGATATTTTTTTGTCACATAAGGATGAATCTTTTAAATGTTTTAAGGTACTTTCCAAAAAGTTACAGAATGAAAAAGGAATTCTATTGTTGGAATTAGAAGTGATCATAGTGGTGAATTTGAGAATGAAAAATTCAAAATATTTTGTGAAGAGAATGGAATTTTCCATAATTTCTCTGCTCCTAGAACTCCATAACAGAATGGAGTTGCAGAAAGGAAGAATAGGACGATTTAGGAAATGGCAAGGACTATACTGTGTGAAATGAATCTTCCTAAGTACTTCTGGGCAGAAGCTGTGAACACAGCTTGTTATATTCAAAATAGAATACTTATGCGACCTTTGATAAAGAAAACTCCATATGAGTTATAGAAAGGAAGGAAGCCTAATATCTCTTACTTCCATCCATTTGGTTGCAAGTGTATTATATTGAATACAAAGGAAATTTTAGATAAATTCGATTCTAAGACTTACTCAGGAATTTTTCTAGGATGTTCATTATCTTTTAAAGCTTATAGGGTTTATAATCTTACTTCCAAAACCGTTGAAGAGTCTATTTATGTCAAATTTGATGATAGCTCTCAACCAAATAGAAGGAATGATACTGATAATAAAACCCTATCAGTACCTTGGTTGATAGTGAAGATATGTTAACATCAAATACTCCTTTAGACAAAGTAGAAGATATTCCTGAAAATATTGGCCTGAAAAGGGATTAGAGATATAAGTCTTTCACCCAGAAGATCTGATTATAGGAGAAACTTTTGAAGGTGTGAGAACTAGATCGAAATTTAGAAGAGAAGCAAATGTAGCCTTTATTTCTAAAATAGAGCCTAAGAAAATTGATGAAGCTCTTCAGGATGAAGCTTGGATTTTAGCTATGCAAGAGGAGCTGAGCCAATTTACTAGGAATAAAGTTTGGTCTCTAGTTCCCAGACCCCCTAAAAAGTCTATCATAGGAACCAGGTGGGTTTTTAAGAATAAACTAGGCGAGTCAAGTAGAGTAAGTCGTAACAAAGCTAGATTAGTAGCTCAGGACTATAATCAATAGGAAGGAATAGACTATAATGAAACTTATGCTCGTGTAGCCAGATTAGAAGCTATTAGGATCTTGCTTTCATACGCTGTCTGTCATGATATAAAGTTATTTCAAAAGGATGTGAAAAGTGCATTCTTGAATGGTTTTATAGATGAAGAGGTTTATGTAAAGCAACCTCCTGGTTTCAAATACTCTAAGAAACCAGACTATGTCTATAGACTTTATAAAGCTTTGTATGGATTGAAACAAGCTCCTCTAGCTTGGTATGATCGTCTAAGTTCTTTTCTAATTGAAAATGATTTTAGTAGAGGACATGTAGATAAGACGCTATTTAGAAAATGGATTAAGAATGATTTTATCATAGTACAAATATATGTTGATATTATCTTTTGTGCAACGTTTAAAAAGCTATGTACCAGTTTTGAGAATCTGGTGAAGAATGAATTTGAGATGAGCATGATGAATGAATTAAAATTCTTTCTTGGGTTACAAATTAATCAAACCGAAGAAAAGATTTTTATTCATCAACAGAAATATATCAAAGAACTATTAGTTAAGTATGGAATGGAAAAAGTGAAACCTATGTCAACTCCTATGGATTCTTCAAAACTTTTATCTAAGGATGAAGCTGGTACGAAGGTTGATCAAACCCTTTTTAGAGGAATTATTAGTTCTTTACTTTACCTTATAGCAAGTAGACCTGATATTTTGTTTAGTGTTTGTTTGCGTGTAATAATTCAAGCAGATCCTAGAGAATCTCACTATATAGTTGTCAAAAGAATTTTGAGATATCTATCAGGTTCTACTGATCTTTGCTTATTGTATGAGAAAGGCAAAGATTTCAGGTTAATTGGCTATTGTGATGCTGATTATGTTGGAGACAGGATTGATAGGAAGAGTAAGAGTAGAGGCTGTCACTTTCTTGGCAACAACCTAGTTTCCTGGTCAAGTAAGAGGCAAAGCTGAATTGCTCTATCCACTGCAGAAGCTAAATATATGTCAGCTGCAAGCTGTTGTTGACAGACGTTGTGGATCAAGTATCAGTTAGAGGATTGCTTAATATAAGAAGAATAAATCCCAATTTTCTGTGATAACATAAGTGCTATCAACCTATCGAAGAATCCAATACAACACTTGAGGGTAAAGCATATTGAAGTTAGACATCATTTCCTATGAGACTACGTACAGAGGAAGATCGTTAGTCTACAATTTGTTGAGACAATTTATCAACGGCCAGATATCTTCACTAAGCCATTGAGTGAAGAAAAATTCAAAGAAATCCGAGAAACCTGAATATGGTAGTGTTAAGTGACCAATCGTCTGATACGTCATGACCTAGATGATCTTCTTAGTAAAGAAGATAAAAAGTCGTACGATTTCAAGGTAACAGTAAGAGTAAGTTACAGATTTTAATTTCTTTCATGAGAAAATTTTGGAGGGAAATCTTCTCAAAGCTTTGAGAATATCACCTACTCTAAAATACTCTTGAAATGCCCTGAAATCAACTTTTGCAGAACTCTCATCAAAACATTTCATTACTCTGTTCTTGATATCAAGTTCTCTTTGCTCACACTCTCAACTTTAGAAACTAACATCATCACCTTGAGAAATACATTTGTACGTTTAGTTTTCATTGTCTACAGATCAAAAATGGAGCAATCGATGATTTATGGAATACATGTTGACTTCGATTCCTTGAAGAAGAACCAGATGGACATCGAACAAGAGATTGATGCAGCTGGATGGAAGAACTTCTCTCAGGTCCATGAAATAGTTTACCTGAATGAAGTGTATGAGTTCTGGAAGAATGCGAATGTAGTAGATGATACTTTAGTATTAGTGATGGATAGATTGTAGGTCATTGTGACACTGGAGTCAATGGAGAAAGCTAGTGAATGTCCATATGTTGGAGAAAAGGTGGCTCATAAAACAAGATGGATGACTTAAGCCAGTGTAGAGAAAGCACATATCAATCGACAACTCTATGGATGTAGTGACCCAAAAGAGAAGAAGGCCTCAACTCTTGTTCTGAAGGCTAGGGTTCTACATGCACTACTCTTTTATTGTGTTCTACTAAAATCAGGATCGAAGAATGTGGTGACGATGATAGATGAACAATTCCTGTTCCATCCACTCAATCATCAGCCCATAGATCTTCCACACCTAATCCTCAATTACATGATGAAGTTGAAGAGAGACTCTAATGCCCTACCGTATGATATGCTGTTGAAAAGAATCTTCAGAGATTCTGGAATTTTTCTTAAGAGAGGAAACAAAATGAAGATGAACATTAAAAGCGTCATTGACGTGACAACAGTCAATAGAATAGGCTTGAAGAATCAAGAAAAGGCGAAAACAGATTCTATGGCGAAAGAAAGGATTGAAGGGGAGCGTATTGTCAAATGTAGTTTGAGTGAAAAAGTTATGCCCACAAGAAAGACAAAACCTCAATCCACTGGAAGAATTGCTATAGAAGAAAAGAAGAAATCGTCTGAAGAATCAATGAAAGTTTAGATGATTCTCATAGAGAAGAAAGCCAAGTGTAACAAGTGTCTTTGAAGAGAAAGGGGGAGACACTTCATTCCGAAAAATCCAAACAACCGAGACTAGTAACCCTGCGTCAATAAGAGTAGAAGAAAGGGAAAGGGTTGACTCTTGGTGGAGACTCTGGAAAGAAATCACCAAAGGCAACTAGATCTTTAGTCTCAATTTTGCAAGAGCAGCTAGCAAAATTGACCAAAGATACAGAAATTAAGAAGAAGTTGGTGTTTGAAAGAAAGAAACCTCAACTTCAACAACAAAATCCTTCTAGGCTGGTAGAAGAAAGTAAGAAGTAGAAGACCAGTCAGAAAAAGAGTACTTCAACTGATGTTAAACAAAAGAAAAAGTCAGTTAAACACATTTCAGCTCAGCTTAATCCTTCTCAACTTATGAGAAAAGAGGATTTGAAACTGAAAGTGACTAAAGAAGTTGTATCTGTCAGGAGTAGAAGCTTAATAATTATAAGAGAACCTTTGAGAAGGTTGGTCAAGGTATAATTCGAACCAATACTGGTAAATAGTCGATCAATTCATCTATTAAATCATGGAGAGAAAAGGTTGTATGGTGTTCTGCGAGATGAAACATCAAAACCATATCCGACACAAATAACCAAGGAGCGATATACTATTGACCCAATCACAAAAAGAACAGTGATCGATATTGTACTAGACATACAATTAAGACCTTCAATTGTATGCAATGAAGATAAAGGCAAGAAGAAAATGTATCCAGAAGGAAATACAGGTGATCTTTCAGTAGATTAGATAAAAGCAAAAGTGAGAAACATAGATGAGGCATGTTATGCAGCTTATCCGAGAGGAATCTATGTTTCACATCATATGTCAAAAGCGTCAGGAAGTCAGTGTGGCCACCTCACCACAGATGAAACTTTTCAAGTAGTTGGCATAATAACAAAAGGGCAATACAGAACTATCAGGGTTGAAGGTATTAATTTCAACTTAGAGACTCTTGCGCATCTGATTATGCACTTTAGACCCTTGAGTTGTATAAGTTCAATTAAAGATGTACTACACCTTCTTGGACAACCAGTTCCAAAGCTACTTAGACTTGATGACCTTGATCTTCCTGAAGGAAAACTATCGTTCAAACCTCCTGCTGTCACAGTCATTGAATTAGATGTTTTACCTTCAGAACAATCTGTTGTTACAAACTTCCTTCCACTAAGACCACCCCAACATGATCCTACTATTGGTTTGGAAGAAGTTAGTCACATACAGCAGGGGACTAATGAAGCCTTAGTCAAGGAAATTGAAGAAATTCATGGCAAGGTTGATGATCTGCGTGACTCAGTGGGTGATTTACATAAGGAAGTAGCTCATTTACGAGTTTTTAAGGAAGAAGACCTCAAGTTGATCCGTACTGATATGCAACGAATGTTCTCTGAAATTATGAAGCATCTTCGATAAAGATTTCTTATTAATAACAAATAGGGGGAGAAGAGCAGAGGTAGAAGAAAGATAAGGGGAGAAGAGTAGAAACAGAAGAAAGATAGGAGAAGAGAAAAGAAGAAGTGAAATAAAGAAGAAAGTACATGGGGAGACCAGAGATAAGAAAAAGAAGATAGTATTGATTACAATTTTTCATATGTTTATATCTTTAATATCTTCTTACTCATTACATAAATAATATTCGTTTATCTCCCTAAAATTATGATTATTTGTTATCATCAAAAAGGGGGAGATTGTTAAGTCAAAATGACTTCACGTCTAATAATTTTGGTGACAATAAAATAATAATAATAATTTTAGAAATAAATGAACTATTTTGATACGTGTGTTAAGCGTGCAGCAAAACACAGAAGGCGTAAAAGACAGAAGAAGTGAAGAAAGAAGAAGTAAAAAGACAGAAGATACAAAACACAGAAGAAGCGGCAAAACATAAAAGAAGCGGCAAAAGTCAGAAGAAGCAAAACACAGAAGAAGCGGCAAAACACAGAAGAAGCACGAAAAACACAGAAGAAGCAAAACACAGAAGAAGCGTGGAAAACACAGAAGAAGAGTAAAAACACAGATGATACGAAGACGAAGACATGATAGTACATCGGACGGTTAGTCAGTTGAAGTTAGTTACAGAACTCAACTAAATAACGATTTCTACAAGAAACAAGAAGCAATTATCAAAAAGTTGTTGGAGACGAAGGCTATAAATACAAATACAAGTCATAGTCGAAGGTTGAACTTGGTTTTGAGATTCTAGTTTTTGAACTTCAACGTTTAGCTTTCAAGTTAAAAATTATGTATTCGTTGTGCGAAACATGAGAGCAATCTTTACTATAACAAAGCTGGCAATATCTTTCTAGTGAGAGAAAGGAAAAGCTGAAAGCCTGAAGAGGCTAAGAGAGAAAAAATAATACTTTATGTAAGAGACCTGAAGAAGCTCTGAGAGGGAAAGAACACTTGTAACTTTGGAGAAGTTTAGTGAAATCTTAGAAGAATTCTGAGGATTGGATGTAGCCCAAAGTTTGGGGTGAACCAGGATAAAATCACCGTGTCCATCTTCTAACTCTCTACTTTAATTTCTATTGTTCTTATACAAGTATATAAAAGTTATTTGTGATTTAATCACGTAGATATTTTCGTATAAACATTTTGATATTCACTCAATAGAGTTGAGAAAAAAATGGTTTTCAAAGAAATATCAAAGGGGCTTGTATTCACGAAAAGAATCCACAATTCAACCCTCCTTCTTGTGCATTTTGTATATTGTACGTAAAGACTATACTAACAAGTGATTTACTTCACTAAGGTCTTCACAGGGTTGTAATCACTCATCTGAAATCTTTTCAAGAGTTCAGTGGCATACCTTTTCTAACATATAAATATACGTTCCTCCATCTGATATACTTTAATACCTAGGAAATATGACATCTATCCCAAATCTGTCATTTCAAATTCATGCTTCATAAACATCTTGGATTCATTAATCATTTCAAGTTATTCCCAACAAAGTTTAAATCATCAACATAAAGGAACAATAGAAGTATATAACCATAATCATTAACCTTCACATATAGAGTATGCTCAGAAGGGCATCTTTGAATGGTCTAAAAGAAAGTGTCGATATGCTTGTTCCATGCTCTAGGTGCCTATTTTTGTCCATATATAGCTTTCTTCAATCCGTATACTTCCTCTTCACAGCCTTTCTTCATGAATCCTAGTGGTTACTTAACATATACCTCTTATTCAAGTTGCCTATTCAAAAATGTTGACTTCACATCCATTTGATGTACTTTCTGGAGATTTCAAGCAGCTAAGGCGATCAAAAGTCTGATTGTTTCAATTTTAGCAACAAGAGAGAAACCTATTAGAACTCATAACTTAGTTGTTGTTTGAATCCCTTAGCCACCAACGTTGCCCTATGTTTTTTCATTTCTCCATTTGACTTGAACTTTGTCTTGAAAACCTATTTCACATCAATAGCATTGTTGCCTTTTGGAAGGTCAGTTCGCTCCTACGTCTTTTTTTTAATTGTCATCAACTCTTCCACTATGACATTTGTTCATATAGTATCTTCAAGTGCCTCCTCAAGTGTAACGGTTTCATTGTCTATAAACAAGCAAAATTGAACTAAGTTCTCTTCATCGTCTACAATATTGTCAGGTGTTACCTCAAAATTTCTCAATGTTGTTGGTAGTTATTGATTTCTTCTTGATCGCTCCTTATCTATATCTTGCTGAAGTACGACTAGATGAGGCAAATTCTCTATATTTTCTAGTTCAGCTTCAACTATATCCTCTCCAGTGATAGAGATAACTAGCCTATAAGGGTCATTTTTTATGTCTTTCTCCTACTTCCAAGCTTTATTTTCAGCAATGATCACATCTCTACTTAAGATTACTTTTTTCGTTGTGGGATTACATAACTTGTAACCTCCATTCTTGTAACCAACAAAGACTGCTTTCTCGCCATGATCATCCATCTTTGATCTAACTTAACTTTGAATATATGCATAGGCAATTGAATCAAATACCTTAAAGTGTCTCACACTCAGTTTGACACCCCTCTAAGCTTCAATAGGGGTGATACACTTAACATCTTGAGTTGGGGACCTATTTATTAAGTAGAAAGTGCATGAAATAGCTTCAAACCTAAAATAATCTACCATACCTTTGGTTTTCAACATGTTCCTCACCATATCCGTTATAGTTATATTCTTTCGTTCTGTGATTCCATTATACTAAGGAGTGTAGCGATTAGTTGTTTCATATTGTATTCCCTATTCTTTATAATACTGAATGAACTTGTTAGAAGTATGTTTAGCCCTTCCATCAGTTCTCAAAGGTTTAATCAAGTTTTTGCTTTCTCGTTCAACATGAACCTTATACCTTTTAAAGATCAAACACTTTAGATTTCCTCTCCAAAAAGTACACCCAAGTTTTCCTTGTAAAATCATCAATAAAGGTGCGGAAGTATCAATTGTTACCAAGTGACTTGACATTCAATAGGCCACAATCGCCTGAGTGAACAAGTTTAAGGGGTACTTTTGCATATTGGTTTCTTCCCTCCACAAATAGATGTCTGTGTTGTTTTTCAAGAGTGCAAGTTTAACATAGCTGCTTGGGGTGTTCAATGTTAGGCGAGTTCTTCACCATATTCCTATGAGCGAATAACTTTAAGGTGTGAAAATTAAGATGTCCAAAATGCAGGTTCCACAACCAAGACTCATCTTGGATTACATCATTAAGATAATGGTAAACACTAGTAGCAATATTGATTTGAAGCATTCAATTGTTTGTCAAAGGAGCCTTAAGAATAGCTATAACTTTCTTGTTCAGCAGGACCATCTGATTGTTGCATAAGTTCACGACAAACCCCTTTTCAAGAAGTTGACCTATGCTAAGGAGATTGCTCTTCATCCCTAGTATGTAGAATACATACAAAATGAACCGGAGATCTCCATTCTTTTTATGAATCAATACATTTCCCTTTCCCATCATTGATATGGTGCTATCATCAGCAAATTTGACTCTAAAACAAACAGATTCATTACGTTCAGGAAATAGCACCTTCCTACCTTACATATGATTTATGCATCCAATGTTTAAGAACCAAGTGTTGTAGTCTGTTGTCTCACCGTTTGCAGTCACCATTAGAAGGGCATGATCATCATCATCTGCCTCTTTTACAAAATAAGCCTCATCACTATTCCCATTAAATCTGCACTCATTTGAATAATGACAAAATCGATGACATAAGTAACATTCAACACTAGGTCTTTTATACCTCCTTCTGGCTCGACCACAAAATCATCATCTATTTGTGCGGTGGTTGAAATCTAATTTATCCTGGTCATTCTCTTCATTACAATCACCCCTATTGTTGTTTTGAGTTCCACATCCCTTGTAATGATGGCCACCACATCCTTGTCCTCTATCGCGAGAGCTACTATGTTTTTGGCCCTCTTGATTGCTTCATTCTCTTTTGATAGAAATTTCACTCTGAAAGGCTTGCTCAAGCGGTTTCGATTTCTTCTTCTCAATCATGCGTTATTTATAGGCTTGCAGCATGCTATTCAGTTTGTTAATCTTCATATTCAATATATCATAAGCTTCTTTTATGGCACAAATTAGGGTGTAAGAGTCCTTAAAATCTTCTCAACTTTGGACTCATCATTGAGCTCCTCTCTGTATGTCTTCATTTGATTTGTCAAACTCAATAAACGATTAACATAACCGTTGACAAATTCTATCCCCTAAATTTGTAGAAGCTTATATTGACATCTCAAGATTTGTAGATGCACCTTCTTAACTATCTTTGCTCCTTCGTATGTTATTACAAGGATATCTTAGGCTTTCTTAGAAGTGGCAGCTCCTGGAATCTTCTTAAATATTGCATCATTTACACCCTGATGGATGTAGTACAGTGCCTTGTGATCTTTCTTTTTACTTTCCTTATTGTTGGTCTTTTATGTTTCACTTGCATCAGCTACAAGATAAAGAAATCCATTCTCCACGACACCTAGCAATTTATGGTAATCAAACAACACCCTCATTTGGACACTCCACCTGATGTAATTTTTCCCATCCAAAATAGGAATGGAAGCCTGTATTGAGTTGTTCATCATGCTGTTATAAAGGACTAAGAACTGAAAAAACCTTTGGTTCACCACTTTCATCGAACATCTTGTAAACACCAATGTCAATGTTAGAGTTAAAGCTTTAGATATCGGCTCTGATACCATTGATATGCAGTAAAAAAAGAAGAGAAAAGATGTTCAAGGAACAAAGAAAACAATTGTCTCACTAACTTCATTCAATAGAAAATGGGTTTAAATACAATACGACTTATGAACTGCAACTCAAAGTTTTAAGCCACGTTAAAGAACCACTACTAGCATACTTGCTAGGAATTTTGTAACACCCCACTCCTGTGTGACCTGAACCCGACATCGAACGTAATAACCGAGTCCGTGCCCCCCGAGGGTGGCGTGCTACATCACTCAGTATAAGATTTTTTTTGAAACATAACGTACATTACGCGAAAAATCGTTATGAATGCGCACCGGGCCCTTTTCGTAAATACGCATTATTACATTCCGTTGACCTTACACTCTTGATTTAGTCAGTTGTACAAAAATTTAAAAAAAGATACACTTTTAGTAGACATAGATGCAGATGCGGACTGACCCTGACCTCTAATCCTCCCCTAAATGTTGTAAGTATACTCCCGTTGGTC
>JANITX010000009.1:52934573-52954952 GCA_027564395.1 Erythroxylum ulei | reverse complement strand
TGTGGTTATTATTTATATGTAAAATATTTAAAAATTATTGTTATTTCATATTAATTGTCATTATTATTTATTATTAAAAATTTTGAAAATATGGTTGATGTAAACAGTAAACTAGTAAATTATACAGTACAACTGTATAATATACCAATATGGACTATTTTGTAATTTTTAAAAATTTTAGAGACTATTTGATAATTTTAAAAAATTTTCCGAAATAATACCTAATACTAACCTGTACTGATATAGTTCTGTTCTAATATTCAATTAAGTACTAAGTTCGATATAGTATTCATAACTTTGATTTTAAGTAGCACATTTTATTAAAAAAAATTACAAAGAAATCTTTTGCCTTGAAGTCCGACTCATCATTAAGGTGTCACTGTCCTATTATGTTTATGTGACAGTTATTTAAGTTAAAGCAAACTAAAACATAAAACAAAACGACACAAATGAAAGCCATTCTCTCGGCCTCTCGGCTTGTCCTCACCAAATCACCATCTTCATCATTCCATTTCATCTCTGCTAAAGTAAACAGCCTCCTCTATTCTACTTCTCGAAGCTTCGTAGCCATGACCTCTTCCGACGAGTTTGTTAAAGGGGCTGTTTCCCCAAACGGCGTTGCAGTCCTCACTCTCGATCGCCCCAAAGCCCTCAACGCTATGACCTTAGGTCCTTTATTCAATTATATCCCTTGCCTTTTCACTTTGTTTTAATCTCAACTTAGTTTCTTTTGTTTCAAGTTCCTGAGTTGTTTAGAATCAATTGTTTTAATTTCGTTTCAATTCGCAGATATGGATCTTAAGTACAAGCAGTTTCTTGATGAATGGGAATCGGATCCAAGAGTGAAGTGCGTGCTAGTGGAGGGGAGCTCTCCTCGCGCATTTTGTGCAGGTTTAGTGTTGATATATGTGTTTGTGTGGTTGATCTTCACTGCTTACGAGTGAGAAGCGTTATCATCATCATCATCTCTCACCCATTTTACTTACTTCTTAGTCGTTGTTGCATTCTATTTGATGAGTGTAAGGAGACTCTTGAGAGTGAGTCCTCATGACCCCTTTGCAGGAATGGATATTAAAGGCGTTGTTGCCGAAATTCGAAATGAAAGGAACACTCCTCTTGTGCAAAAGGTGCCTTTGTGCACTCCTCTGCAACTGATTCTTCTTTTTAAATGCTAACATCTCATGCATATCATGCCTTTTTCTTATAACTTCTTTCCCGTTTTGATTTTGGATTGTTGTAAGCACCAAAGCCATTGTTTGTTGTAGCTGCTAATTCATTACCAAGGTCTTAGTTTATCTGCAGGTGGGGATGTCAAGAGTATTACAGCCATAAACCAACTGTCAGATATGATTGAGGTCTTGTTGTGTTCTATTATCAACATCCCCCCACCGCATGCATTTTGTTTTGTTCTACTTGGCAAGAACTGAATGCATTTTCAGTTATCTACTTGTTCATGATTTCTTTGTTATTAAGTTAATGCTATTTTGGTTTATAATATTCATGTTTCCTCTTGCTATTCTATTCAAATTGATTTTTATAGTTCTTCGACCTAACCCTCTCTTCATATAATTTTAGGAGTTGAGTGATTGTTGTGATTAGGGGACCATATTATGTTATTTTCTTTCAACCATCTGATAGGTTCCTCTTCAAATTTTGGCTACCAAGATCTGTATTTTGTCATCCAAAGTTACACAGAGATTGAAATTGGACATTAAAAAGGAATAACGTCTCATTTAGTTTAAACTTTTTTGAATTTTTTTACATTAGTGTCAAACCTTTTAAAATTTTTAATTTTTCTTTTTCTGATAGTCATGTTGGTTCAGATGTACTTATTAATTGGCTATCAAACGTGATAGTATCTACTTGGATTTAACATTAATAATCACAGGAAAAGTAAAAGTCTTGCTGTTCTGTATAGACATGTTTGTTAGTAATATTTTTATAGTCATTTTGATTTGTATATTTTGCACTTAGAACTGTGGATGACATATTGCAATTCTCTCTATTCTTTTGTTCTTGTCATAAAAATAGGAATATATTTCCTTTGAAAGACTGTAGGGCCAAAATTTTATCCATTATACAAATACATATGAACTAAAATATACAATGATAAATGCAAACTGTTTTGCAGCCAAGAGTGACCTTAACCATCCATCTGAATGCTTCTAATGGAGCTTTCTTTTTGGAAGACATCAAATGATTAAGTGTTCATACTACTGATTTACAGCCAGTACATATCACTCGTTCTATTTCAAGATTATGTTGATAGCAGCTTATAATTATGTCAGAGGATCTTATTTATTGCATCAGAATGGTGAAGAGTTGATGAATATACAAAAATGCTACAGTTGGTAGTAGTTTTATTGATTTAGATGGAACTTGAGTGATGAAAACCTGCAGCCCTTTAGTTAATGAGTGTTCATAATGATGTTATTGTGTGTCTACACGTGCCCATGCAGTGACTTGTGTATATAGGCTATTTTTCTTGGATAGAAAATTGCAAGAGACCTTCACTGTAGACAATTCCAAAATTGAATTTTATGGAGCCGCTGTTGCTTTGTACATCTTATATTATCCAAATTTTATTTTGAATACGTGCATTTGGATAGTCTGATAATGAGCTTCTAAATGTCTTATGTGATATCAGGTATTTACTGGAGAGTACTCTCTGATATGCAAAATTTCTGAGTACAAGAAACCATATATATCATTAATGGATGGCATAACAATGGGATTTGGGATTGGCCTTTCTGGTCATGGTCGCTACCGAATTGTGACAGAGGTATAAATCTTCATACAGGAATAATCTTTACCTGAATTCATGTAGGATAGCATCCCACATTGATTATCCCTAAATTTTGGTGCTTCTGCATTAACTTGCTTGCAGAGGACTGTTCTTGCAATGCCTGAAAACGGAATCGGCTTGTTCCCAGATGTTGGCTTTTCATACATAGCAGCTCAAACTCCAGGAGAAGGATCAGTTGGTATGATTTTCTCATCATATAGACAATCTTTTAGCATGTTTAGTCCTCTTGTTGGAATGACAAAACTATGTCTACAATTCCATTGAGAAGATGCTTTGTACCGTTGGCTTTAAATTGCTCGCTTTATATACAAGTAACTGTATGCTTTATGAATCAGTATTGTAAAGACATACTTTAATGCTGCATTACCATGTGTACTTTCTACATCTGTGCATCAAATTGGACTTAAGAGGAGAAGTAGTTGGTTCCTGCCACTTCTGACCTCAAGGCCTGGCGATCATGTTATGTGAGGGATTGGCTTGATGTTTCAATGTTGTCACCCTCTGTGACTCCCATAATATAGATAAATGCATTAAAAAAAATACAAATTGATCATATAGATCACTTTTGTGGTGCAGGATTAGTGCTTTCTGGTATCTGAAATTCAAGAGTTTGGGTTCCCTTAACCGTTTCAGTTATTTTTTCCTGCTTTAAGCTATCATTCCATAAATTTGTGCAAGTAAAATCGAGACCATAGGCCATCTGAAAATAGTTGACCACTGTCAGTATTCCCAATTTCAAACCCCCAGATACTCTGCCTGTATACAAAATTATAATGAAAGCAACCTCATCATTGTGATAATTTGAAGTGTTAAGTTTTGCAGGTTCTTATCTTGGATTGACGGGGAAGAGGATCTCTACACCCTCAGATGCACTATTTGTTGGTATTGCATCACATTATGTGCCATCAGGCCAGTTGGGCTCATTGAAGGAAGCTCTCCTAGCAATTACCTTGTACGTCAGTCATTTTAGCTTGGTCAAAATTTAATTATTCTCTTAATATTTGGTATGTGATCTAACTAATTGATATTCCATTTTCATGCTGTTCACTTTGGCACATAGCAGCAGTTAAAACTCAAAATAATTGTTTTGAGTGCATCTGCCTGCTTGTTGGGATCATGATAAAATTCTTTAACTTAATGCTTGGAGCTAAAATTGAATTGCCATAAGAGTTCCATCTATGAAAAATGAGTTTCAACATACTAATTAGGTTTTTGGATCCTCTTCATCTTAAGCAGAGTTTCGCTGATCATAGTTCACTGCCTTTTTGCTGATTATATGATGATATTTGTAATTTCGTACAAGAGATATTGCTGGAGAACTTAAAAATATCTTTCTGTAGAAATAATACGTAATGGTGATATTGCATATCTACTTTCAAATGAAAACCTTACTGTAGAAATAATATATTCGAAGTTGATGCAGTTCCCAAGACCCACATGAGGACATTAAGGTACTTTTGAGCAAGTACAGCAATCAACCAGAGTCTGAGGCCCAGTTGAAATTGCTTTTACCTCGAATAATTTCAACATTCAGTTCAAACAAATCAATAAAGGAGATATTTGAAGAACTTAAAAATCATCAGCAGAGTGCCGATACTCTAGGTGAGTGGGTTAATTCTGAAACTTCTACAGATAATGTCTTGTGTTTGTCTTGGTTACGTGTAAAACTCTGATAGGAAACTTATGCTAATAGATGTCAGTAGAAGAGGAAATAGAGAAACAGATAGATGAACCAGATAAAGAATGCTAGTATTTAGAATGGTACTGATAAGGGAAGAAGATATTGGATGACTAAAGGCCACATCTGAGAGGTGACCAACTCCCCACTCTCACAACCTGACAGATTTCCCAATCCCCTTCCTACCTCATACATGCCCCTATTATACCCAACATTCCTGACAGAGAATCCTAACAACCTGCCACGTCTCTCCTCTATATGGTACTAGCATTCTGAAAGATAAACAAAGCCTTTGGCCTGTAGAAATGACAGCTTTGCCAGCTGTTGGTTCCTTCTTTCTCCTTTTCTATTGTATACGAATAGGAGGCTTAGCAAACTCTAATACCATTGTGGATGTATGGTACTCTTTTGTCTTTGGAACAATTTGTTATGCTTGGTGTTCTCCACATGTATTCTTTATCTTGCATATTTTCCAGTGGCGGAGTGGGCCAGCGAAGCTCTTCAAGGTCTTGCAAAGGGTGCTCCATTTTCGCTTTGCTTGACACAAAATTATTTCTCCAAAGTTGCATCTGCTTATGGGAAATCTGACAATGAATTGTCCATGGTGAGCTGGGTTTGGTGATTTCTGTTTACGATTATGTCTGCAGTACTCACCTTGTGTAGAGTTTATGAAGTAACATCCGTATTTCTCTGGCATGTTTCTGTCATTCAGCTGAGTGGGGTGATGAAAACAGAATATAGGATTGCCTTGAGGTCCTCGTTGCGAAACGATTTTGCTGAAGGTGTTAGGGCTGTTTTGGTGGACAAGGATCAGGTTGTATTCACAAAACTTATGATGCAAGTTATGATTTTCCCAGGATTTTTTTTTAATGAATTGCAACCTTGTATGCTTTTGTTGTTCTTGTTTCAACAGCTTTTTTCTTTTTCTGTTTTCTTCCTTTCAGATTTTTTATTTGATAATCCCTTTCACTTTTGAATAACATAAAAAACGCAACCACCAATATGTAATTTCCTAAAAATATTTGAGTTTTCACAAGCAGCAAAAGTGCAAACATAAGCAACTTTGGAAAAGAAGAGCTTCTTCTTCTTCTTCTTCTTCTTCTTCTTGTTGAAGGAGGGTGCAAGTATCATGATTCTTTGTGGTACGTTAAAGCTTGACTATTGTTCCTCGAATCTTTCAACTCATTTTCAATAGTGCAGGGCCACCCTAAGATATTTTTCTTCATGGATTAGCAAATGAAGAATAATTATTTATTTTTTAAGTTCTGTATTTTGGAGACCATTGTATCATTAGCTTCATATACATAAATAACTTGAATTGTAGCTCAAGGAGGCATTCAAGTATCATGATACTTTGTGGTATGTTAAAGCTTGTCGGAGAAGAAAAGTTGAATCCTTTTCACTCTCCATTTTGGATACCACTGCATCATAGTTTGATGTTATGAAGTGGCTTCACTTATCATCAATGGTTTTGGTTGGGAATATGATTAATGATCTTGTCCTTGCAGAATCCAAGGTGGAATCCGTCAAGTCTAGAAGAAGTTGAGCAGACTGAAGTAGAATCTCTTTTCAAACCATTAATGCCTGAAGTTGAGGAGTTGAGAGTGTGATCTTGCTCTCCATTGAATAAGACGATCTTGTCATCAACAAAGATATTGGCTATCAAGGGATGCTGAGAAGAGAATGCCTTTGGATCGCGACTCAAAAGTGCCCCCTTTTTTTCCCCCCTTGTATCGTCCTTTGACTTGTAGACAAGAAAACATCTATCGGGCTCTGTGATTGCTACTCTTGGTTGTGGAGAATGGCTTTTTCTATTATTGTCCTTGGAGAAAGCTTCCGAAGATTGATTCTTTCAGGCACAATAATTTGGTTTATATGGTAAAGAAAACAAGTTATAACTCACTCACGTAACAATGATGCGTAAGATGAGATGGTTCTACGATGTTAAAAGACGGGACAAGCTTGTGTAGACACTGCAAATGTTTTGCATATTTCGTCTCCATCCCAAACCATGCAAAAAAATAAACTTAGAATAAGTCGATTTTCTGCGTCGGGATTGAATATTGAACAGCAGCGGTAATGCAGAATGTGTTGGAATGCAGGAAGCGAACCAACATGTTAAGAAAGAAAAGGGCAAAGGAGGGTTCTGAAACGAATAATGGATCGTACTGATGCTTCTTCTTCTAGAGCCTGACCCAGGTGATCCTTCAATTTACTTTTGGTGCTTGTGACTTGAACAAGAAGAAGAAGCTCTTCTTTTCCAAAGCCATTGACAGAAATTGAGGGCCGTACGCAAGGCCAGGCCTCCTTTGTCCTTTCCTTGCTTGCCGTTAAAAAAAAGAAGAAGAGATTGTTAATTATACGATACGATTTGATTTCATTACCCCTAAATTCATTTATTATATGATATTCCTCTTCTTAAATTCCTTTGGTAGTTACGTGAGGACTGAGGAGTCCCGAGGTTCACTCAATTGGAATAGTAAGTACTATAATGAGAGGCAGACTCTCCCGTTTTCTTTAAAACTCAATAAATCGGCAGATGAATACAAGTTTCAACCTCTGTAGCCAGAGCTTCTTGTTCCTTAATTCCAAGGGGCCTCCGTTACCTCCCTCTCAAGTTTGGTGTCAGTGTCAGACGATGTCCTGCTCCGCTCAGACCGCCGTTCCTATTCTCAAAACCGTCACCATATCCTACAACCACCTCAAGGTTCGTCTCCCTCCTTTTTCTTTCCTCGTCAAGAACCTATTCGTTGAGTGTGAGGATTCAGGAATGAGGACTGAGGACCTTAATGTTGTTAATTTACCGACTATATTTTAGGAGTTATTTTTACATTATTATCTCATGTTAATTTGTTTATTACATATCGGTGCTTTAGTAAATTAATTAAATTCTTTTATCTAAAAAAAATTACCTAATAAAGATTGCGTCATACGAATATTTTGTTGTCCAATCTAATACACGGATTTTCATAAAGTCTTTTGTTCATTTTAAATAAAAAATTTGATGAGGAGAACAATTATTTTAAAATTCAACCGGAAGTAAGAGATTTAAGGTTTAATTAGTACTAATCCAGACTAAAAATAATAATAAAAAATAATTTAAAATATGATTGAAAAATATTGCTAAATTTAAAGTTTAATAAAAAATTAAATAAAAATTAATTGATTTATTTTAGCTTATAATAACTTATTAATTAATAAAAATTGACCAAGGAATCGGTTTTTAACAAAAATTTATTGAAATAAAAAGTTGAAAATCGAATTAAAAAGTTAGACAGAAATGGTTGAATTTAAAAGAGTCATAAACAAATGTTTGAAAAGATGAAATAATTAATTTTGCTACCTACTAATGAACTGAACATTTCTAATAGAACTCTATTAATCAACTACTGAAAGAAATTATAGAAAATACTAACTAAAAAGGTCTAGCAAAGAAACAATGATATATGAATTCAAATTAAAAATAATTTGAAAACATACTAGTTAATTACGCTATGTGGGTCAAAGCAGTTTATGCCTGAATGATCTTACGATTGGCATTTGTATGTTTGATTTGGCTACGTGTATCTCAAAACATGACTTGTTATCTGTCTATCTGCATGTTTCTCTGTTTCACTTTTCTTTGATTCTTAAAACAGGACAAGCATGCCAACTTGTCATCAACAATTGAGAAAGGTTTTGGACCGAATGGGCTGGGAATTCTGTCAATTACAGATGTACAAAGCATTCTTACTTCAAACCCGTCCTCTATGCTTGTGCCGCATCATCTTTTTTCTATTTTCATTTTCTCTACTTCAGTATGCACACTTTCAAGATGAAAAGCCAGATCAAGGTTATATAGTCTAGTTCATTAGATAGGAAATTGATTTTAGTATAAAAATTGGAATCCAGTGGATGTTACACTTAAAATGTTTATAGATAGATAAAACTTTGAAGGGATTTTGTGATTGCTATCACATTAAATATGCTTGGACTAAGATTTCAGAAGAACTTTTGTAGTTTATGAGCCAATGATTAAATTCTTTTTTCTCATGTTATGTTGATCTCAGGAAATTTAAGTTAAGCTTTCCTCGAAATGAAAAGTATAACCAGTCTGAAATTAATAGTGACATAAAAAAAATATGAAGCCCAATTTTTTTTTTGAGCTTCATAGAAAAGATACATAAGTTCGATGATGCTTTATGTTTGCATTATTATCTGCAGTTTGTAGTTTGCAAGAATAAATTCTCTTAATCCCTACAGATAACCCATTTTGTTGAATGCTTAGAATGCATGAATGAATGTGACCTATTATTTCTACAGGTACCAGGATATTCTTCGTTGCGTCAGAATCTTTTACATATTTCATCAAGGTTTATGCTCCAAATCTTTTAGTTGCTTTGAATACTACTGGAGATACACTTAATGATTTCTGAGTTATGGCATCCATCCTTCTGTTTTGTTAGATTAGCCAATCTTCCTGAAGAGGCAAAGAAGGATCTTGAAGACCCAGATAGTAGGTAATTGTCATCGTCCTGTGTTCTCAGCTCCATTAAGTTCTTACGGCTTAGGTTATCCACTTGCCCATCTTGCTCAGTTTTTGGGATTTATATTTCATTGGCAGGTATGTTCACCCATTAGGACGGAACTTCTGAGCTGTGAAAATCTTTGAAGACAAGGACATTTTTGTTGACTTTTATCTATCATAGAGTAGCCAGATTCTCTAACCAACTTCTTAGGAATTGATGGACATTAAGAATTTTTCTCAAATATATTTTTTATGTCATTTCATGCTCTTATTCCAGCAGGTTGTACTGATGAATAAAATAGTTTTCAATGACCTGCAGTATCTTATCTGGCTCAGTCATTGCTGTTATTTTTCGACTCAACCTTTTTGTTTCTTATATCTGACATTTATCTACAGGTATAACTTTGGATGGAGCCATGGAAAAGAGAAACTTGAATCTGGGAAGGCTGGTAAACTATCCTGTAAACTAGATTTATATGGCTCTGTAAACAGTCAAACTATATTTTACATACTGCTGGGAGAATGTTCCAAGGATGAAAAGCTAGTATATAATTCTCATGCTTGTCCAAAGAAGGGCATATTCGAACATTCCGAAGGCAGTGATAAAATGGTGTTGGTTTCAATTGTGTTTTTGTACACAAAGCATGCGCGTATAGTCACAATAGTAATGTATTGCAATACATATAAAAGCATATTTGATTTATTAGGGACCATTACTTGAGTTGCTTTGCTTCCTTATGCCTTGTCTCATATTTATGTTAACTATTATCTAATTGATATCTGCTTGGGATGTGCCACGGATGAAAACTAGACCAATCATTAGAACTGCATAAATGCTTAATAGTCTACTATGGGACAATCAGTTTTTGGTGCTATATGTATGAGTTGTCTTCCATGAGATGAGGCAACCCCAGCTTTTAATTTTAATAGAAAAGTAGGGATAGGATAAATATCATCAATTCAATATGTCTTCTAACATGGGCACAATCCTGTGAAAATTTGAAGAAACTTGTGTTTAAGACTATCTTTAAGTCTAGATGTAATGATGAAAGATACTTACCTTGACATCTAACTTCTTGCCCTATGTTCACACTTGGAGCTGTCTTTCCCTTCTCTTCATAGAGTTCTAACTTGTAATTATTGAACCAGTGCTGCACTAGTCCCCCGTAATTTAGAGTGAGGGCATTCAATTAACAGCAAAATGTTGTTCTTTCATTCCTTACGGATGTTTTAAAAGCGCTATTCTAGTACCAGGTTCACTATTCAAACCGGTGACTTTTCCAGTCCACCTCTGGTTGAGGAACTCAGTTCTTCAGTTATGTCTTTAATTCTTTTAAACAGAACTTGATTTAACCAGGGTTCAGCTCCATTTCCTAACTAGTTTTTATACCTCATTCTTGTTCTCAAAACATTATTTTTACATCCCTTGGGACATCAGAAGATAACTCTGGTCCCTAGTCTTTGAAAACTGATGTATATTCAATTACTTGACATACATGACATTATAATGGAAATTCTTTCAACTTTGGTGTTTTGAAGTGGTACATGCATGCATGTTACTTTCTGTGTGTGTGGAGGATTTCTCCTCTCCCTGATTCTATTCGGTAACAATGCTTAAAGATAGTTATCGTGAGGTGAAGTATGCTACTAAAAATCAAAATTTAGACCATTTCAAGCTTCATGATTAGGACAGTTATGCTGGGAAACAGTCGCTTCCTTTTCTCTAAGGAGCGCGGCAATGTTATCTTTCTTGCTTTTGTTGATAGCAATTAGTTATTTTGAACATTTGATGATAATTTGAAAATAATATGATTGTTTCTTGATTAAATTATGTAAGTCATACTTTTCATCCTTTTGTTCCTTTTGTTCTCTGCAGATATGTGGAAGGGCTCCTTCTATGCAAATCCAATATTTGATGTTCCGACTACAGATACATACTTGATAAAACGGTAAATGTTGGAAATGATATCTATTTTCAATATATATATATATATATATATACATGTCTGAGTCGTTGCTTTAGGGACTGTAGATCATTAAAGTTGGACTGTTGATGAGATAGATAAAAGAAGATGACATATCTTGTCATATTGCATATCTTCTCTTTTCCCATCCTTCTGTGTTAGCATTTTTTCTGGTGCTGAAAGGTTGGTGCATGTTAATCACTCAAATGGTTCTCAAAACACATGATGCTGATCTTTTCCGGGTGTTTTAATTTCAGAAAACTCATTCCAAACTTCACATTGAATTATTTGATGATTACATGAAGGCCTACTAAAGTGCCTTCTGGTTGAGAAGTTAGAAAAAAAAAGATTAAGAGTTGAAAGTAAAAAATTTGTTTCCCAAGTGCATTTCTCGATTTCTCACTTGTTTAATGCATTTTTATACATGAGCTTCCTATACTCCAGTGACTTTCCTTGAAAGTTTAGGCGGAGTTCATAATTAAGCATACTCATTTATAATCTGTGTTGTAGGTATCCATCATATTGTGGGTCAAATATATGGCCAGAGAATGCTTTGCCAGAATTGGAATTTGGTATGTTTTGAAGATCAACTATATCTCAAGCACTAGAGTTTCATCCATCTCTTAGAAGAATACCTGTACTTAAATGTGTTTTACTTATTGTGACACAGCTTGAAATTTCAATATCCTAAAGCATTCAATAAGTTGTTGAAGTGCAGTCTTATATTAGTTATTAATGACTGATGCTATGGACTCAACCAACTATCCTTCAAGATTTAAGGTAGCGCCATGCTGCAGCAACCATATGAAGTCTAAGTAAAATATATACTGTCTTTAGCCATGAGTCTATTGACCTAACAAAATGCAGCTCCCCATTGAGTTATGGTATGCTGATTCTGATCTACTTAAATTTAAACTAGATATCTTGCATATCAAATTAATAGAACCTATATGGCAGCTCCTCTTCCCAGCCATTTCAAGTTAAGAAGATGCAAAGGCATCTCTCTCTATATAAGAATGGTGTGTTCCAAGGTGTGATGTGGGAGAGAGGAGATTCATAATTTGGGTTTGGAATTAGACAACCTTTTCATTTTTTTTCAATATTGAAAGAGTAACAAGAGTGAACAGTGTTAAACTTTTTATTATCCCGGCGTCGAGTTGTTTTCTGGAGGACTTCTACAGTATCTTCACTATAGCAGAGTTTAAGCCCCAAACTCGAGATTGATTGATATGGTTTTTCTACGCCTAGGACACTAGAATATCATACCACGAATCAAGAAAGACATAAGATAAAGGCATATTCTATTGGTTAATGATTGTATGGTCCCAATTCTTGATTGGAGAGGACACCAAAGGCCGCCTCTACCCTTCCATCCCTTGGATCAATAGAGATGGTGGGGTAGAGCTTTTGGTTTTTTCATGTTGTCAAAGAGTTGAACAGTAAAAATAGATGGTGAATACTTGATCGAATTAATTGGATGATGTCGGAACAAGGTTTATGCTCAAGTATGTACTGCTGGGAACTAGGGACTCATCCTAGTAAAATTCATGTTCAGTTTGCATATGGCTTAATATTTAAATGTCAATTATAGTGAATACTTACTGAATTTTAGATGGCATATTTTGTTTCCATTCTGTAGTATTTTGGTACAGTAATGGATTTCTGTTGAAATATTTCACAATTTATGTGATATAAATTTAATTAGGTTGTCCACCTTCCTTTCACGCTACAAGTTTTTCTGCTGTGAAATTTCTAAACAAAAAATTGTTGATTTGTAGCTTTCAAAGCACTTGGAAAGCTGATCCTTGATGTTGGACTGACGTTAGCTTATCACTGTGATCGATATGGTAAATTCTACAAGACTCAATGTTCAACCTTTCTCATACATGCAAACTTCTAATTTTTAGATTTATAGCCTCTTCCAGGCTTTTACTTTTAATGGAAAAAATCCACCAAAATAAAGTGTCTGAGGTCACCTGAACGTACTTGGGGTTGGAGTTTATGGCCATTATAATACATCTAGTTCCTAGATAGCGCTTTCTCTTCTCTCGCTCTTGTTACTTTATATGTATAGACAATTGATATACATAAAAATAACATGCTCAGATGCATACATGCAAGTCATTAGTGAAATTTTTATGGTATTTTAAAGGAGTTATTTGAATAGTTCCTCGAGAATTTCCTCTGTGATAGATAATCTGTGTATCAGATTATTAGGACTGTAAATGCTTGGTCTCAACACCTTTGGGCATGAATGGATGTTATGTTTATTTGACGTGTATGAGTCTAAATGTCCACATGCAGTGTAAGCATATGACATCAGAATAACAAGGTTCATTCTGAGCTGAGTGCAAAACAACCTGCTTTATACTTTACCGAGTCCTCATGAAATGATCATATGGATATTACATATTTACTTTACACTTCTTTGTTTTCTGTTCTGGTAATTACGTAGCCTATGAAGTCCCATGCTCTTAAATCTTTTGCAAGTGTTTAGACATACAGATATTATGACGTTCAGTATCTATTTAAATAGTTGTCTTGGTCAGTTTCAAATGGAATGGAAGTGAATGAGAATGAAGGCCTTGAACGGATACTTCTTCGCTCTCGGTGTCATAAAGGCAGACTGCTTTATTATTTTCCATCAGAACAAATGTAGGTTATTTCTCCTTTTTGTCGTCACACTTATAATTTCTAAGCTATTCTTTCCATGTTAAAAGCCTAATTTTGCCTTCCAGTGATACTGCCGTAGTGGGTGACTCCATGTCATCTTGGTGCGGATGGCACACAGATCATGGTTCATTGACAGGTGATTATTTGTAGATCAACCACACAATTCTAGTGTTAATTGGTACATGGTCCCAGGAACTTATTCACATTAAGAGTCTAGCAACATAGCAAGTTACCACTCCACTTGGTACTCGTGATAACCTCTGTAAATAATTATATGTATGTTTACTAGAATTTGAATTTCAGTGATACAAGCTCAGAGGTAGAACTATGTGTTTCCTAAATTGTAATTGTCTTTTTCTAATTTTATGTCTTATTCCTGTTTTAATTCAATATGTAGGTCTCACCTGTGCCATGTTTAAAAGAGATGGTGTAGAAATACCTTCCCCTGATAGTGCTGCCGGGCTTTATATTAAAACTCGAACTGATCAAATTGTGAAAGTATACTATCTTGTCGTTGATACTTATTTGTGCAAATTTTGTCTTACAATACAAACAGTTATAAAATGTTCTCCGCTCCACCGCATATATGTTCTCTTTTGTGTATAAAAGCATGATTGTGTTGGATGCTGGGGATGTATATCGTATGATATTTCACACTTTTTACTTCTATGCATATTTCGTGGACTGAACTAAATTTTCTTTCTATAGATTTCAGGATAAAATGTTGATTGATCTTTAGACACCTGCTAATGTGCCAAAATGTGGAATTAATTGTTGAACGTTTGGTGAAGAAGCTGAGATTCTGACAAGTTCTTGTTTAAAATTCTGTAACATGTTGCAGAGAAACCCTTTTGGTCGCAACATCATAAGATACCTTCTTATGAATAGCAGGGTTAAATTTCTTTAATTGAAAGTTTATGTGGAATATGGATGAGCTTTTGTCCAACAAGTTAGGCCTATTGGAATGGCTATCATTGTGTTTACTACGTTGTTGGAGTTCTATCTCTCTTTTTCTAAAAATCATCTTCTTGCATCAAAACCTAAAATATGGAAGATGTGGAGGGGTAGTTTCTATCCATGCAAGATTATGATGAAATTTTGATTTTCTATAAGCTGATAATATAAATATAGATTTAGTGATTATTGTCTTTTTGCTTTACCTTGTGAGTCAACTGCTTTTTACATGAAGAAGTATATAAGGGGATAAAACTATAAAGGAGTTAAAGAATAAAGGAAAACATATTTCTGATATTTTTTTCTGGGAATGCCGAATTAACAGGAGTGAGATGCAGTGACACTTACTGAACAGGCATATGTTGTTTTACTTTTCCTACCATGAATGTAAATTTTGTAGCCTTGTTCTTAATCCTTACTGGCTCCGGAAACATCAATCGGTGGAAAAGAATTATGTGGGTGATACTAGAGTTATATGATAAAGTGCTTGTCTTATAATAAAGATGCATACTTCAGTCATTTGTGTGAATCCTATTCTAAATGCATTCTCGATGATCTGAGCTTCTCATAGAAACATATTTTTCTTGCACATCAGGTTGTCTTTGGAAGCGATGAGATAGCATACCAAGTTGGTGAAACCACTGAAGTACTGTCGAGAGGTTATCTTTGTGCAACGCCACATTGTGTCCGGGTACTTTCTATAATTTTTTATATTGTTGGCTTCACAGGATTTATTTCCCGTTTCTTGAGAAACCACTGAAATATTCAAGTGTTCATCTGTTTGCTTTGTGTGGTTGTTTCATGGCAGTTCTTAATATTTGATCTTTACTATGTATTTGTTGTTGCTTGATTGTCCTTCTCATTATAAGCTAAAATTTGGAAGAGAAATGCCCCAGCTTGGAAACACCCTTCCTTTTGATCTTGTGCAACTTTTTTTTTTTTGTTGCCCAACGATCTTTGTATTTTCAGGGACTAGGTACAGATTTTATCTTCTTTGCTAATTGAGAAGATTCATTTATGTGCAGATGAAAACTTGAGAGACCAATCTGAGGTTAATAATTACACAACTTGATATGCGATGAAAATCTTCTGATTTTTTTTTGTACCTATAGATGTACATAATTTGACCAGTGATATGAAGCAATTATAGTTTTTGTCCTGCTCTGATCAATTTATGAACACTCCTGCCACATCCTACCTTGAGTAAATAAGTCATGATATAGATAATATATATACATAATACCACATGAGACCCATTCCCTCATTTGGTATCTAATGATGCCGAGCATGTATTAAGTCCAATCCTTTGGACTTCTCAAGTAATTTCTTGAAGGTTATTTAAGTCTTTTTGCTTATTAAGTAGGAATCCTACTAGAGTTTGTATTCACTACTCATAAGTGTGTACTTTCTATTTCTTAAGTGTGTACTTTCTATTTCTTTAGAACACAGTATCGATAATATTACAAATTTTTCTCTCGATTTCAATATATATTTCAGTGTTCTGAAACTTGTATATCAAATCTTAAAGACATAGTCAAATACTTACCTTTGCTTTCACGCTAATACATTGTGTCATCTAACAATGATAGTAATGCAACAAAGAATCAGAGGATAGTATCCCTATCAAAAAGCACTTGCATATCTTCTTTAGATTGAAGTGCTGATGACTTTTGCAGCTTGATTTAGCATTGCTGTAGATGCAAAGTGAATTGAAGGCCTTTGGAATGCCACCATTTTTCATTTTGAATTCAAAGCATCTAAATTATGGTTTTATTTGTACTTTGGACTTGGATCTAGACTTGAAGTTTATGATTCTAGTTGCAACTCTATCATAACTGAATGTGTAGTGCTAGTTTCTTGTACTATGCAAAAAATGAAAGAAAAAATGTATCATTTTGTATGTTACGTTTGTGGATGTAGGACTTTATGGTTGAATCCTATAAATGTGGCTTCCATCTTCCCTTCTACATTCTTTCCTTTATTTTCATACTTCAACATGGTACCGGATTAAATCTTACGAGTGTAGTTGTGTTTTTGTATGTCACGTGTATCTTTGTTTGGACCTTTGGTAGTATTTAGAAGTGTTATTAATTCGATGAATTCTCTTTTTATGCAAGCAGAGTTTTTTGTTGTTGGTTAGATGAAACTTTTCACAAGTGAGAAGAGTTTTATAGTATTGGCTCGATGAATCTCTTCCACCGTAGTTGGTTTTCTTTTATGTTATTAGTTTCTTTTTTTTAAGGGAGTGTTAGAATATTGGGAGATTCATTGTAATCATGCTTAATTTGTTAGACACAAAACTATTTGTAAAAATATTGATCTTATTCTATAAATAAAGAGATATTATAAACCAACTTCCTATATTCTGTGACAAACACGTAATATTTATAAGAAATATGTAGTGTATTGATTGTTATGTCCGTGGACATAAGCTTCCATAACCAAATCACTTAAAAAATGTTCTATCTCTCCCTCCTCCTCCCACATTCATATCTTTTATTTTTACATTTCAAACATTTGTAAATGAAGATGGAAATTTGAACAATATCTATTTTATTCCGTTGTATGAATTAGAATTTTGAGCAAAATGGTTAATAATAATTGAATTGTAAACATTAATCCTAATTCTAAATTTCTGAAAAGATTTCATTCTCACTTGACTTTTCTGTAGCCTTATTTAATGTTTATCTAATATTTGTATTTTAGGCACCTTCAGGAGAAAATGCTTCTACTGTTGACCGGTCAACTTTTGCATTGTTCATGCAACCTGATTGGTAAGTTATTTTACAAAAGATGAGTGAGACTCTGGGTCTTTGTGCTTTCAGCATTGATTTTGAGATTGAACTGCACTTGGCAGTTGAAATTCTTGACTGTCTAGAGCTGCTTGATAAAACTTCATTCGAAATCTGTAGCTTCAGCAGTCACGTATTAATATCAAGATTCTTTCCAATGCATTGATTAACTCGCTGCATTTTGGAAACAATAAAAAGAAGGCAATTGGATTTGAACCGCAGTTCTACTGTTTTTTTGTTTAGGATTTCATTCTCTGACCAAGTTATGTATGTCTTGTAGGGATGAAAGGCTCAACTTTCCAGAGGAAATGCATATACATAAGGAGGTATGTGTGTTCTAAAGCCTTGAATTTCATTACAAACCCGATCTGTTTAAGGGACCAAAAATGAAAGCGTATTTAAAGAGTTTTTAGGGGACAAAAAGGGGATTCATATGATTTTCCCTCTTTCAGAATATTTAACTTAAAATCCACGTTGTGGTATTTGGTTTTGTTTAATCCTCTGAAAAGTTTGTCCTTCTGGAATGTTTATAGAGTAGAGTAGCCTCCTGATTAAAGTCCCAATCATGGAGCAGGACAAAGTAATCGGTACTCAATTAATGATTAAAAATGTCTTCGTTCTGAAATTTGGTGCTTAGTAGGATGCATAGTCAGTGAATGCTTGTATGATGCGTATTATTATTATTATTAAATTATAACAAGCATCAAGTTTCATTCATATAGTTGTTTTCGTTTTCAGCTTAAGCTAGCCAACCGTTGTCTCACATTTGGAGAATACTCGGAGAAGCTCTTGGATAAATACTACCCTACCACTTGAAGGCTTCTGGATGGCAAATACATCAGCAGCTTGTTGGCGCAGTCGTATGTTATTTGTTAATAATTATGAATAAAAGGAAAAGATAACGCAGTGGAAAAGTCTAAAACTGCTGTCCTGTCCACCTGCAAATGAGAAAAAGAAAGACGGCGAAAGGACAATCAGTATATAATGGAGACAAGAGGATGAATTATTCAAATAAAAAATCGGGGAAAATGGCCGATTGAGCTTCCCTACACGCCTTCTCCTCTCCTTCCTTATCACTTTGCTCACGCCGTTTTTGACTATGCATTTGTTTTTCTCTTACGTGTCTTTTTATTGGGACGTGATTTTCTGTGCCTCTTACTCTTATTCTGTACCAATTCTGTAGTACCACATAAATGAAAAGTTAAGATAGCTTGGCACAGGATTTGTACAAGGTAAATGGTACTGTGAGTGTGAGGGGCTTTTTATTACTCTTTTATCTGAAAATCTCCGCTTAAAATAACTACTTACATTTTTTATTATGGGTTATAATAAAAAATGCTCACGCCAGTCAGCACTTGCGGTGAAGGGCAGTAATGTAATATTATCGCTTAAGAGTTTCCGTCGACATATCCTATAATAGGGAGGGAGCATGCCAAGTCCAAACTTACTTGCTTTGTCGATTCCATATCCCATCTATCCATCTATATATATAATATGCATCAACAAACTCAATTACAGAACGCCATGTCAATTCCTTACTTGAGGAAAACTCACAGCAAAAATGGGCTTCCCAGTAAGTGTCTGCTTGTGGTGAAGCAGCACAAGACTCGTTGCTACATCCTCGGACGTTGCATCTCCATGCTTTTGTGTTGGCACGACCACGCTATTCGTGACTGAATTCTCTCGCCGTGGTTTGGGTTGCAGAAATATTACGCTTATCCCGGAAGTCTCCGAGTTGCTAGGTCATTTGGTGGAAGAGCTGATTAGACTGGGTGGTTGAGGAAGTGATTCGTCATCTTGGGCTTCGAATGGGAGATACCTCTCCGCGGACTACCGGAGTAGTGTACATGGGGCTGGCGAAAGGAATTCGGTTCTACTTAATTACCCAGTATTTCTCCTTAGACTTCTTGTTAGTTCCCCTCAAGTCCTCGGTGAGTACTGATCTAAACTGAGGATGATGTCTCCTTACTCTTGTATATGATTATTGAAGAAAATTACGAAAAACAGAGAATCATACCCAAATCGGAGAAATTAGAATTCTGGTACAATCCCATTTTAGTTTCTTCTTACTTCGGCTAAACATCACTAGGCAGAACGTAGAAATCGACGTGCATGTCACTTACGCGAAATTGACGAGTGGACGTAAACATGAGTTTACCCTGTATCCCATGACGTGTACCTGTAGAATCTAATTTGGTAAAATTCCCTTTATGAACCATAATCAAACGATCTTTTGAAATTGTTAGCCATTTCAATCAATTGAGAAATCATTCGCCACCATTTCTAAGAAGAAATAAGTAGAAAAAAGAGAATTTTCTTTTCTTTGAATAGTAGAAACGTATGGTGTATAGGAGTATAAGAAGAAGAAATGATAGCTACAATTAAGGTCCTACAATCATGATCTTAATTTTATGATTTCCTTATTTACATAGAATCTCAATCAAATCTCTGCAGTCAAGCTTCAAATATTTCAAGACTCCCCCTAAGTTGGTGCATGGATATCACACATGTCTAACTTTCCAATGAACTTTGAAAAATTTTGGCTTGACACTGCCTTGGTAAGAACATCCGCCAACTGATCCTCTAATCTAATCTTTGGCAACTCTAATATTTTTTCATCCAATTTCTCTTTGATGAAGAACCTATCAACTTCCACATGCTTGGTACGATCATGTTGCACCAATTGTGGGGCAATATCACAAGCAGCCTTGTTATCACAAAATAGTTGAATTGGTTGTATGCATTGATAATCCAAGTCTAATAAAAGAAGTCTGATCCACAAATTTCACATAATCCGAGCGCCATGCCTCTAAACTCAGCCTCCGCACTTGATTGAGCGACAACATTTTGTTTCTTGCTTCTCCAAGTAACAAGATTGCCTCCTACAAAAGTAAAATAACCAGAAGTGGGTCTCCTATCATCTATAGCTCCAGCCCAATCTGCATCAGTATATGCCTCCATGCTCAGATAATTTTCATTCTTTGTGAACAAAATTCCTTTTCCTA
>JANITX010000009.1:52851251-52866521 GCA_027564395.1 Erythroxylum ulei | reverse complement strand
AGCAAAAGCTAACAAGGAGAAAAGTAAGACGAAGGGAAAACTAAGAAGTGGAAACTAAGACGAAGCGGTTGAATGTAAAAAAACGTTTCTTTTATTAAGATAATTATTAATAGTAGGACGAAGTACACAGACAAATGTAAGATGATACGATAACTAAGACGAACAGGAAACTAAGACGAAGCGGTTGAATGTCCAAAAGCGTTAGATAGGCTTTTCTAAAGTCAACGTCCAGCAAGCTTAATATAAGATAGGCTTTTCTAAATTGAATGTCCAGCAAGCTTTGCATTTAATAAAAATTTTAATAAGAGAAAGCTTAAAGCCAAAGTGAGACGGAAGCACAAAAGTAAGACGAAGCAAAAACTAAGACGAAGCGGAAACAAAGACAAAGCGGAAACAAAGACCAAGCGGTTGAAGAAATAATATTGCAAAGTGAAAATTGATTTACCTATTGTGCAACTTAATGAATTAATCGATATGATAATTACCTTAATATAATATAGGCCTTTCCAAATTCAACCTCCAGCAAGGTTTGCATTTAATAATGTTTTGAATGATTATAGTATACCATTTCGGTAAAGCCGAAGAAAACTAAGACAAAGGTTAAAGCCAAAGTAAGACTGACGCAAAAAAGTAAGACGACACAAAAACTAAGACGAAGTGGAAACTAAGACGAAGCGGTTGAAGAAATAATATTACAAAGTGATGAACGATTTTGGTACGGTGGAAGAAACCCAAGACGAAGCAGTAGTAGCCAAAATGAGACGAAGCAGCCAAAGGTATGTTGAAGCAAGGTTTGGGGAAACCCAATTTGGCTGTTGGGTAACTAAAATTCAACGTCCAGCAAGGTTTGCATTTAATAACTATTTTAATGATTATAATATACCGACACAAAGACAATATTACAAAGTGATGAACCATTTTGTTACGGTTGAAGAAACCTAAGACGATAATCAGAAATTGATTTACCTGTTGTGCAACTTAATGAATTAATCGATATGATAATTACCTTAATATAACATAGGCCTTTCCAAATTCAACCTCCAGCAAGGTTTGCATTTAATAATGATTTTAATGATTATAATATACCAAATTCATTAATCATTTAATTGAAATGTAAAAATAGTGCACAGACAAAAGTAAGACGAAGCAAAAGCTAACAAGGAGAAAAGTAAGACGAAGGGAAAACTAAGAAGTGGAAACTAAGACGAAGCGGTTGAATGTAGAAAAACGTTTCTTTTATTAAGATAATTATTAAAAGTAGGACAAAGTACACAGACAAACGTAAGACCATACGAAAACTAAGACGAACCGGAATCTAAGACGAAACGGTTGAGCTTCTATTATGCTCATTATGACAAATCTTCAACATAACCTTTATGCTACGTTCTTTCGAAGACTTAAACATATTCCATCGCTTAAAAATTACGAAATTGTTCCCAGATGTTATCCTGGTCTTGATCAACGCGGCTCATATCCAAGTCCACAATCACTCAGGTCCGAGTTATAGAAATCAACCGCTTCAATATCGACTTTTATTTCTGGGGGGTGAATCAGAATGGCACCATGGCATTAAGTGGTAACCATAGCTGCAAAGAAACAAATACAAAAGTGAGAACTTAACAAAGCTGGAGAGAAAGTAAAGGAAAAAAAGCAAAAACAAAAACTTACCAAACCTGTAGAGAAACTCCAAATCTGGAGAGAAACTTCAAACGTTGAATAAAACCGTGGGCCATCTGTACACACAATAAAACCTGCATGAAAGTCGAAGCAAAAAACACAAAGAGAAAACTCCTAACACCTGCAGAGAAACAACAGGAAAAACGAGAACTTAACAACACAAAGACCAAAAGGACAAAAAATAAAGGAAAAACGAAAACTTATCAGAGTTGCAGAGAAACAAAAGAAAAAACGAAAACTTACCAAAGCTGCAAGAGAAACTCTACATGTCGAATAAAATAAAGCCGGAGACAAACTCCAAATGTTGAACAAAACCGTCAGCCATCAACGCCGAACGCAAAACGAAAACTTGCAACACCTGTAAAGAAACAAAAGAAAAAAAGAGAACTTAACAACACAAAGACAAAAAAGGACAAAAAAATAAAGGAAAAAGGAAAACTTATCACAGCGACAGAGAAACAAAAGCAAAAACGAAAACTTACCAAAGTCGAAAGAGAAACTTCAAATGTTGAATAAAACAAAGCCGGAGAGAGAAACTCCAAATGTTGAACAACGTCGTAGGCCATCTGTACACACAATAAAACCTGGATGAACGCAAAGCCAAAAAGGAAAACAAAATCAAGCAAAAACGAAAACTTACCACACCTGCCGGCCATCCGTCTTGAACAAAAACGGAGGCCATCTGTACACACAATAAATCCTGGATGAAAGTCGAAGGAAAAAACGCAAAGTCAAAAATGGAAACAGAATCAAGGAAAAACGAAAACTTACCACACAAAACGTCCAGGACCAAGGAAAAAAATTGAAAGAGAACCAGAGGACGTGCAGCGCGAAGAGAAGAGAGGAGCAGAGGAAGGCAAGGGCGGAGAGCTCAGGAAAGACAGAGAAATCTCTACAGAGGGACAGTAATAGAGAAACCTTAGCGGAACTCTAGGGAGAGTAATAATAAAGGCACAACATTCGATGACCAGATAAAATGGACGAACGGGATGGATTGGCGTCAGATTAAATGGATAAATGGACGAGTTAGGATGGACAAATGGACGAACGAGATGAACTGCGTGGTCACTGCATGAAGATAAAAGCTTCGAGAGAGACGAGATTTAATTCAGAAGCACCCAACCGTCAGATTAAATGGACGAGCGGGATATTGCGTGGTCGTCCATCCCAATACCCAACCGTCAGATTAAATAGATGAGTGGGATGGATTGCGTGGTCGTCCATCCCAACTCGTCTTTAGTATATATACTTAATAAAAGTCTAATGACTCGAAATAAAGTAAAGAAGTTGAAGGAGGCACTCGCGGGCTTATTGTGTTCCATTAGGGCCGAATCTACAACCTAGATTACGAGGACTTGTAATTCTAATTCCAAAGGCTTTATCACTTGCATTAAACCTAAAATTATCTTATTTGGATGTTTTAAAGCTGCTTAGAATGGTGAATTACAATAGGACTTAGTTAGCATTTATTATGATTTGGACCTTATGGTCACTAGTGCATGGGACTGGTTTCTTTAATTTTTTCAGTATGTAATGGACTAATCTCTATAAAATAGAACCCAATATTTTTTTCATTTCAAAAAAAAACAAAAAACAAAAATAAAACCAATATTTTTTATTTTATTTTATTGCTTAATAGCTTATTTTTAGGTTAACCATTATGAGTCAGCTTTTAGGTTTAGTAGTGAGCACCAACAAGCCCTTAAGGTTTTTTAATTTTTTATTGTTTTATGGTCCATGAACATATGTGGCTTTAAAAGACACACACGAATTCATTTTTTTACACATATTTGATGATCAACCAAAATTGAGAGAATTGGTTCTGACTGAGAACTAGGGCTTATCCAGAATCTACATTCTTTTGGTGTCAAATTAAATCAACTTAGCACATTTCTACGCCACCTGTGTGTGTATGTGTGACATCATTTTTCCTTGCTTAGAGCTTGTTTGGTTTAGTTTTTAGAGATTAAAAAAGTATTTTTTTTATAACAAAAGTTATTTTTAAAAAAAATATGTGTTTAATTGTAAACTTTAAAAATATTTTTTTAATAGAAATATATTTTTAAAAAAATTAAAATACAATTTTTTAAAAAACTTAAATTTGAAACTTTTTAAAAAAGATTTTTGTTTGAGCTTTTCCGGAGGTGATTTTGCGTCACTTACGTATATATCAGTAACTGTTCTGTTTCTTTGGTGTCGTTCTGTTATACAAAAAAATCATCTTCTCAAGACACCGAACGAATCAACTTACAAGTATGTTATTTTTTCTGGTATGCTTTTTCTGGGATTTCTCGAATGCTATTTAATCTCTTTCTTTTAGTTGGTTATTAGATCGGAATCCGAATGGCGCTGCGTGCTGAAGATGATGAGATTATGAAGGACGAGAAAAATCCTCGCCCTCTTGACGAAGTTCCCACAAACGCGTATAAATTTCAGAAGAAAAATTCGTTCAAGGTCGCTGCTTTCAGAGTTATTTTTTTCACGTTGAAGAATATATGCATATATCTTAATTTTGTTGGGCTTTTGAGGAGTGATGTTTACGATCTATCTGAAGGCTCTCCCATAAAGGGTGGAAAGGGAGTGGGGTTTTTTCTTGGAGGGGGAATTTCAGTTGATTTTGATTTTCTTAAATTTGCTATTTGACTGTGTATTGTCTTACGAGACCGTGGAGTAGAAATTGGTGGTGTTATATAAATTGCTTGACGCTCAGAAATGATTTTCTTATATGTTTGCTATGTTTTGCTTTTGCTTTCTTCATTGGACATTTTAGTACTTAAGCTCTTGGATGGTTGATAAGTACTTGAAGAATGCCGTTGGTTGATATTCCTATGCATAAATAATTTTATTACAGAATAAAATATAACTAAAATTAATAAAAGTACTTTTTATTTTTATGTTACCAAACAGTCTACTGTATAAAACTCTTTTTAAAAAGCTGTTATTTTAATTGACAGCCAAACAGTCAACTTCAATTTCTAGGTTGCTGCCTTATACCCACTTTATAAGACTTAGTTTTTGAACTCAAATTCATCAACAATGTCTGAACTTTCTGCTACTACATAGAATGCTTTTATTAGTTTCTGGATTGTTATAGATGAATACATCTGACCCTAATAGTATTATATTCTAGAGTCCTAATGGAATACCATTAAGACATTAAGCATTCTTATCATATCTTAAAGCTTCAACCTTTTAGGTTGAGGGAATAGCCTAATGGTTGACACTCTTTCCTCAAGAACAAGTGATTTTTGGTTCAAATCTTCTCCTAGGTGGCATGATGTTTGAAAAATGAAAAACTTACCCCTCATTTCGTAAAACCCAAATTACTTTTGAATGTCCGAAAAAAGAGAAAAGGAAAACAAAAGCTCCAATGCATGCAATTGCTTTCCCACTGATATATATCTGCTTGTGACGCTGCAGGCCTTTTCGTGTGACCGTGGACTTCTTGGTAGTACTCAAAACCAGGTCTCTCACTGTGAAATGCTGGAAGAAAGTAAATTCAATGTCATATTCAATTTATGGGCACTTAGAATTCCCCGTGAGCTCTGCAAGGTTGCCACTGGCATTCTGAATGGGTACTGTTATTCTGTTGAGTATCTATTATAGTTGGCTACCGTGTTAGTTATGTGATTTTGGGCACATATATTTGGACTTGCAGTTACTTGCTCAATAAGGCTCGTGTGAAACCTATTACTGAAGATCCGACAAGTGAGAACAATCGTTATCTGATATTGTCTGAAAGAATTCAAAATGCTGGTAAGAAATATCTGCAAAAATAAGGCTCCTAAATTGAACGTGCATAGTCTGTGGGTTAGTTTCTTTAGTCACCTCCGTCTAAAGTATATTGTTTGGCTCATGACATTATGAATTGGAAGTTGTGATGCTGCTTTCCATCAAGTTGCTCACCTTGCTTTCTGCAATTTTTTCTATGTCTGATTGAAGTCTCTTAATGGGCAACAGATTTAACTGATATACCAGAGGAAAAGTTATATGAGTTGAAGAGGCTGTGGAAAATTGAAGTAGTTCCTTATTCATTGACTCTTGGATATTCTTACTGGGGTGCAGGTCTGTTGCAATCTATTCCTATCAATTCTAAAATATAGTACAGAAATTGTTTCAGTTATGTTAAGCTGAATTTAGAGTAAGCTTCCCCAATACAAATATGCCCTTCGACAAAAGTTGATGCTTAAATGCGATTATTGACCAGTTTGCAAATCAAATAGTGCAGATATATGTTGTATTCCTTCCCCGTTCCATTTTTATTATATGAAATCTGAAATTGTTTGATATTGCCTCTGTATACTAGTATGAGTCCTGTCTTGACTAGGCACATGCCAAATTTACATTGCTTCAACAGGGATGCCCTGATCAACATGTTACTTGTCTTATGGTTTCACTTGTCATATGCTAGCATATTGAAGTTATAACTAAATTCTTTACTGCAATATGACTAACATCATTTCATATGCATCATGAAGAAATCATACAACGAACACTAATATGTTGAGTGAAGCTTAGGATTGGATTATATGCCTTCTCACATGAAAGCTTGTTGGACTGAGAGTATGGAGAAAGAACATACGTGCGGCACCTTATGCTGAAACTGGATTGATGTTTCTTTTGGTTTAGTTCAATGTAGCACTATCTGAATGTAAGATATCTGGGTCGTAAAAGTTATGATATCATGTTAAAAGAATCATTGAACCTGAAAGTTTAAGTTTTGTTAAAGTTTTTGGACTGTGTTATTTTTGACCAACACTCCTCAGTAACATATCAAGCCGCTTCATTCTTGATGCTGAGCGTGAATATTTATATTAGTCTGTAAAATGACAAATAGCTAAACTCTGTCATGGTTTGAAAACTTGAAATCATTGTAGATCACATACTGAAGCAGATTCTTCCTCCTGGAGTTGAGGTACCTTCATCTTTTGAAACAATAGTTAAGTATTCACTTTATGTTATATTCTTTTCCATCTTTTATCGGCCTGCTCTCAAATCCATTAATGTTATTAAAAGACAATGTTAAAGTTCTTTTTCTCTAATTAGCTGCCATATGATTTATCATTCACTTGTAAGATAACTATTAAACATGATAATTGCTAACTTTGAGAAGAGAAACCTAGTAGTGATTAAGATATGTTTTCTTTTTTCATATGCATGCAGGTCACATTGCCCATCTGAATATACATGATGAATTACTTCCATACAAGGATGTTATTGCCAAGGTCATTTATGATGTAAGTTCCATTTCTTTTGGCTTAGTCCATATTTTGCTTTTGACAACCTGTTAAGAAAACTACCAATTATTTCTGTGGTATAAAAAGCTGTATACATCCTATTTGTTCAACTATTTGCACAAGGGATTACTTTACTGATTCTTGAGTATACCTTTGTAAGTCCCTTTCTTTTTCCTAAATATTAGTGTTTTGTTTTGATCCGCAATAACATTCTGCCATCATGTTTTATGGTTTTGGGTACATTATTCAGAAACATCTTGTGCAGCAACTAACTTATTTTAAGTTCTTGTGCTTATGTGATACTGTTTAAACTTTGAAATGTTCTTACTTCTGTAATCCTCTGATTCTAAATTGTTTGAATTATTTGGTCTGCTGTCACTTTTAGACATCTGTTTTAACTCTTTTGCTCAGAGCAGAATGGACTGTTAAACTGTTAACTTATGATGGCAGAAAAATTACCCCAGGATCAAAACTGTCGTCAATAAAGTTGGAACCATTACCAATGAGTTCCGAGTACCAAAGTTTGAAGTTTTGGCTGGAGAAAACAGTATGGTCACAGAAGTAAAGCAATATGGGGCAACATTTAAGCTTGATTACAGTTTGGTTTATTGGAACTCTAGATTGGAGCATGAACACATAAGGTTGGTTTCTCAATTCCAACCAGGGGATACCATTTGTGATATGTTTGCTGGTATTGGCCCTTTTGCTATTCCAGCCGCACAGAAAGGGTGCATTGTTTATGCAAATGACTTGAATCCAGATAGTGTTCATTATCTGGAGATCAATGCAAAACTCAACAAGGTTGAAAATCATGTTCATGCATATAATATGGATGCAAGAAATTTTATTTCCCACTTGATGGCTGTTCCACGGACTAGAAATAACATAGCATCTGGCGATGAGGAATCTCAGATGGACAATGCCTGGATAACAAGTAAGATTTGTTGATTGATCATCCTTTCTTCAGGTTCTTCATTCAGTTTAATGTTGAATCCTTTCCTTCCCAGTTGCGGTGCAGGAAGTCCCAGATGGTATTTCAGAGGATATGAAGAATTCACAGGGTCTGTGTGATAAGGCAGATACATCAGTTGCTGCAGTTAGAAGAGCTTCATATTCTTGTCGGGAAGGTATTAGTAGCTCCAAATTCAGAAATTTCATCATTTCAAAAGTCTAAAATGCCAGAGTACTGAAGTTAGATGCTTATACAGTGATTTTATTACATGTTCAGCCAGACTAACTGATCTCCTTTACTCAAACAGAGAACGGAAATACGAATGATACCAGTCCTTCCTTCACTTGTAGGAAAAAAGGAAATGCGAATAAAAGAATGAAATCCTCAGAGTTATCCAATGCAAAACCTTGGGAGCATGTTGATCATTTCATTATGAATCTTCCTGCCTCTGCTTTGCAATTTCTTGGTACATACAATTTTAGACTACTCTTTTCTTCTGATTGTAACTATTCTATGGGGATTCATGTTCACATGTGACTGCAAACATTTGTTCATCACTGGTGTGTATGTATGTGTGCTCCATTTGCTTGTATAGTTATTCTTTCCCAGAAATTACTTCCTTTTCCTCTTTATCTTTTTTTTTTCCAGAATTTTGATTTTTTTAATTTCTTTTCACCGCCAGCTGCTATAGGGATATGCCAAATGTGTTGTTTTATTTACAGAGATGTGGCATTAATCATTTGATTTCTCTATTCTTTTCTCCACATATATGTTTCTTATCATGTACTTTTTCTGTGCGTACATCTGCAAAATGCTATTAATCTTTGCTGTTGGCAATTGTTTCATGGGACAGGTTTTTTACTAATTTCATTTCTGCATATGGTCACATTTTTGCCTTGAAGATATTAAACTTCTTTTTGGTTGTTTCTGTGTATCATTATACAGCACATTTGTTAGTAGTTCACCATCTTGCTTGATGCTGTTTCTTTGAAAATGTTAGTTGTTCTTTTTGGTTGTTTCTGTATATTAATATACACCATATCCATTAGGCGATCACCATCTTGCTTGATGCTGTTTCGTTGTTTGAGCTAAAAGGTTGAGTTCATCATTTCTCTCAGATGCTTTTAGGAGCCTTATCGGGAGAAGAGATTGGAAGAGTTCTCTTCCGTGGATTCACTGCTATTGCTTCATGCGAGCAAATGAAAGCAAGGAATCGATAATTTCAGTAAGATCAATCTGTGACCATTATCTTGCTTTTTGGTTAAGCAGAATTATTTAGCTTGTGGTGTGGTGGATATATGTGTCTATTGGACACCCTAGAGTGAATTCTTTTGACTTATTCAACATATGTTTACTTTGACTCTCCAACCTTATTTATATTGGGAGGGGAATTGATAAAAACAGTTGTAGACACATCATTAATACCAAAACTGGTTATTTTGTGTAAGCGTAGAATCTACTTCTCCTGTCATATTTGGGTTGAGTATTTCTTTGAGAAACAATAGTGTTTGAATGCCAGGGGAAACATTTTAAAACTGTTTCTGGTGAATTATATCATGGTTGCTTCTATTTTCTAATCTCAAAAATGATATTCGGATTAAACTCTTTTTGCAGGAGGCGGAGTCTGCCTTAAATGCCCCTATAAAAGACCCAATATTTCACCGGGTTAGAGATGTTGCTCCAAACAAGGTTCATGTTTCTCTTATTATGGTTGCCCTCTAGTTGTCAATACTTTCTTCCTTCCAGTACACACATTTTCATACTGTAAATAAGTATACTCATGGACATGAAAACTTTTTTCATTCAACTTATTCATCTTTGTTCTTTGGTGTTTACTTTATCATACAGGCAATGTTTTGCTTGAGCTTTAGACTGCCAGAACTGTATTTCAGAGAAGATTCGGTCAACATTAATCTTCAAACTGTTGTTGGAGACATGAAGTAGGTCATTACTTTCTTTTAAGAGCCATTTTCTTTTGTAGATTTTATGGCAACAAAGCTCGGTTGCTGTGATGAGAGAATCGAAACATAAGTTTTGCTAGCAGGACAGCTTTAACTTGAAGCATTTAACAGATTTAGGATTTTGCCAGATTTCATTTTAATATTTATATGTTGTCACATCCAAGTTGATGGTATTGTCAGTCTCATGTAAAGTACCAGTATGAATCCTCTTACAGTTGATCCCTCCTCCATGAATTGCCAATTTCCCAAACCAGGATGCTATCTGTTCCCATGACTTTTATACGAGGTGAACTCTCGTAGAAACATGCACTATTAATTTGTTATAGAATTTCCAAATGGGTGTCGATCTCGACAGAGAAAATTAGCTTTCTCACGGTTTCATTGTTTTATTTCACCCAATGACTGGTGGGAGCATGAACTTGACAGTGAAGTTGAATCAAACTGAGGGGTGTTGGACTTCTTCTTGTAATAAGAAGATATATAATTTGTTTACTTACGTACTATTAACAAAGATCAACACTTATTCATCGGATTTGGATTTGTTTTCTGTTTGTTTCGAATTATGATATCTTTCTAGAAGTGAAGAATAATTGAAATTGAAGATATGTGATTCGTTGGGGGATATTTAGTATCCAGGAAGGCTCTAACGGCTCTTACATATTGACTTCTGATGAAAAAAAGGCAATACAGCAGAGAAAGCAAAGCAAGAGGGAAAAACGTAAAATCTAAATTGGAAAAGAGGCATTTGGGGGATTCGCATCTATCCTGTTCGAGAAAAGGTCTCAGTACCATAAATCCTTGTTTATTATTCCATTTTATCAATAAACGACTATTTTAGGGCTTCAATCTGTTCATTATATATTTTTAAATTTTTATTTTCATATTTAGATTCATTAAAATTTTCATATTTGTTTATTTTCAAATTTATATAAAAATATGTATTTTAATTTATGAAAATTATTTTTTGTTGTGATTTCTTCTAATTTTTATAACTTATAAAAAACATAAAAATTAAAAATTTTCTTCTCATTTCTTTGTTTTAAAAATCAATTAGATATGTTTTATTGAATTGTTTTATATTAATTATTAATAACATATTTTAATTATTTAATATATTTAATTTTTATAATTATTTTATTATTTTCAAATTTGATAAATATTCAGTAAATATATTTTAAGTTTAAATTATCTTTAAATACATAAATTTAAAACAAAATTAGTTTTCATAATTAAAGCATATATTAATAGATTCATATTAGAGAAAAATAAAAATATAGTTAATTAAATTATTTTTAGTCAGTATTTACTTATTATTAATAATAAAATATAATTATATTGATCTTAATAATCAAACAAAATGTTTTTTTACTTTAAAATTAAAAATTAAAAGTTATTAAAAAAATAAAAATGAACCTAAATGCCTAATCAATTTTTTATCTAAATTGTGGGATCAGATTTTCTATTCTAGTTATGGTGTTTTTATTATGTTTCATTAAATCTTATCAACACATAATCTTACATAAATATATGGATTAGATTTAATAGAACAAGTTAAAAACAAGTAACCAGATAATGTGCTAAATTGTTACCATTTTGTTTCTTAAAGAGTTTTTTTTAGAAGGATGATCATTTTAATTTTTTATCTTAACCATATTTGGACAATGTTTTTTTTGGTAAATCAATAAAGTTCATAAATAAATAGAAGTTATGTATAACTAGAGATTGCCCAAGCTGCAATCTCTTATCCAAACCAAAAGACTAACTTACAAGAAAGTATAAGGAGCCCTACAAATGTTTCCCATAATCATGCAAACCACAATATCAAGCCAAAGCCATGACTCCAACCACGATGGTCATATCAGGACCATCTTACCAGTAATACAATTTCATGCAACAGACTCATTTATCAAATAAACCAATCCAGCCTCCCTACTAATCCCTAACTTGAGAACCATATATTATAATTTGATTCTTCACCTTTGCGAGATCTTTTAATGTAGGATTCCAAAGTGACGAAATAGGTGAGATAGATCAACTCTAACCCACCTTCCATTGAAAACCCGATCTGGACTTCCATCTTTTCCAAGCATCAATTCATGGGTTAGAGGCTCTTTGACTGTTATCCCAAGGAGGTTCCCTTGTAGCTTTTGTCACCATGCTTCCATAACTCATTCTTCAAAGCTTAGTGGAGATTAAGGCTTTCCCTTCATCTTATGTTTCTCCCTTTATGGCTATCAAGGAGGGATTGGGTTGCCCTCTCTTTACCCGAACCTGGACTTGGAGTCAAATCTGCAAACATTTCATTAGAAATATAAATCACACACATTTTACCTTCTCTCAATGTTTGAGCTGAGGTGTTCCATAACTTGAAAGATCACTCTCGTGTTGAAGCTCTCTACGTCCAAGGCTCCATCTTTGAAAGTTCGAAGGTTTCTTTCAATCCACATATTATACAAAATAACGGAAAGGATAATGATGAAGGTATTTATGTCACAATTTCTGAAGGTTGGTGATTGGTTAACCCAAATTAAAATGGATTGAAGATTTGTCAAGTGAGGTAGGTGTATTTAGAAGTGGTTTAGATTGTTTAACCATACTGTTTTAGAGAAAGGACATTCAAAGAATAAATGTTCAATAGTCTCCGAGTCCGAAACACACAAGGAGCACCGATTTGGGGTATGGAGGTAAAGAAGTTTGTCCCTTGTCTACAATTTCTTCAGGAAAGCTAACCATAGGATGAAGGAACACTTAGGGCCATTTCTTTTATGCCATACTAGTTTATACCAAAGAACAGTCTGATTTAGAGGTCTCATGAAAGTGTATGCAGAAGCATTTGTATACTTCTTTGATGGGCTAGCTAACCATTCTAAACTATCCTCTCTTGAAGAATCTGGATGGTATTGTAAAGGTTCTAGGTTACTAATAGTCCCAGCTATTGTCTCTTGCCAGCATCATTCATTATTCCTGATTACTTCAGATACTCTTGCAGTCATAGGAAGCTCCGACCCATTGATCACTCTAGGAGTAGAGTGAGCCATCAAGATGCCTCTCGGATGCCAAAGATCCTACCATAAGAAAGTAGAGTTTCCATTTCATATTCTAAATCTGAATTGGTTCCCAATTTGATTCCTAACATACAAAATCTTCTTCCAACTCCGCAAACTACAATTGTTAGGAAAGATATCCCAGAAATTTGTCCTTTTCAGAATAATTGTGTGAACCTACCAAACCCACAAAGCTTCCCTATCATTAAACAGAAACCAAATTCTTTTCCCTATCAACACGTTATTCTAAGTAGACAAATTTTTAATACCTAGACCACCCTCCTTTTTAGATCTACAAGTGTCATTCCACTTTATCTTAGCATGAGCTTTTGTCTTCACCTTCCCCGACCACAAAAAATTCCTAAGTTTTGTCTCTATTTCCTTAATAATGGGGGTTGGGAGAATGAAGTGGCTAGACCAATAAACCTGAAAGGTGGTAAGGACCAAAATAACTAATTGCAATCTACCAGCATAAGAGAGATTTTTATGGGTCCATTTGTTGACTTTGGAGTTAATTTTTTCCAACAAGGATAAACAATCCCTCCTAGACAACCGACCGGTTAGAAGAGGAACTCCCAGGTATCGAATAGAAGGTGACCTTTCTTAAGAACTGACATGATTTCTATTTGATGGCCCATTTGGTCCATATCTGAAGATACAAAGAAATGACTCTTAAACAGGTTCATTACCATGCTAAATAATTTGGAAAAGGTTCTTAAGCAATCACGGTATGGGCCAAGGCCAAATCACCATGACAAAACATTAAGAGATCATTAGAAAACAAGAGATGGGTGAATTTAAGGACTTTACATCTCTAGTGGTATTTAAAGGTATTACTTCCTTCCATGCAAGCATTCAGGCTCCTTGAGATTACCTCCATACAAATAATTAAGAGAAAAGGAGATAAAGGGTCCCTTTGTCTTAAGCCTGACTTTCCTGGAAAGAATTTTATGGGGGATCCATTGATCAAAATAGCATACACAGATGAGGTAATACACTCTCTTATCCAATCAATGCACTTGAGAGGACAACCTATAGCTACTAACACATTTAAAAGGAAATCCCAATAAATCGAATCATATGCGTTTTGTAAATCTACCTTAAAAGCACATCACTTACGATTATTTGCAAGATGATAATTCTTGAAAATCTTTTGGGTCAATAAGATATTATATCCCCTATTCGACGGTTCTTAATGAAAGCACTTTAATTTGGGCTGATGATGTAAGAGAGTACCTCTCTAAGCCTATTAGCCATTATTTTTGTAATCACCTTATATAAACAAAGTTACGGCATGATATTGGCCTATAATCAACTATTATGGAAGGATTATCTTTTTTAGGAACACGAGTGATAAAAGTAGAATTGATCTCTTTGAGTAGTCTCTCATGGTGGAAAAAATGTTAAATAACCCTAATAATATCATAAAATCTAGACTATCATAAAATTAAGTAATATCTTAAACTTAATTTTGGTCATGATTTAAGAAAAAAAATAAAGAAAAATAATAATGAAATTCGTCTGAAGATCCCATCTCCATGTTTTTCCATTTTTCCTTTTATATTTCCTTCTTCTCCAAATCTTATCCAAAAAAGAAGAAAAAAAGTAAAGTCTATTAATAATGAAATTCGTCTGAAGATCCCATCTCCATGTTTTTCCATTTTTCCTTTTATATTTCCTTCATCTCCAAATCTTATCCAAAAAAAGAAGAAAAAAAGTAAAGTCTATTATTATATTCTGTCAGAAATCGGCACCCTTTTTAGAAGTTTTAGAGTCTTCTATGTATATTCTCCTTTTAAAATCGCTTCACTTCAAGTGTAAAATTTTATTCTTTAAGCCTGGTAGTGGCAAAAGGACCCTGCTAAAGATCTGGTACATAATAAACTCTCATTGGTATCAGAAAAGTGTTTATACTTTATACTAGCTCGAAGGCATGTTTAAGTGAATTTTGAGTGTTGAGCATGTAAATGCTTCTTTCTAGTGTAGTGGCGCTGATACTTTTGCCCCCCATCACTTAAAAAAGGCCGCTTGCAAAAGGCATTTCGAACTGTGCAAAAGTGCCATAACTTGTATTTTTATGATTTCCTCGTTCATTGATCATTTATTTTACTCCAAGAAATCAGCATATCTAACAATATGATAAATGTTGCGAATATCATACCGGGTTTAGTACCAAATTGGGTTCTAGTACGGTACTGTACTGATGTCGATTAATACCGGATACTATTTCGAGTAATTTTTTAAATTTGTAAAATAGTCCTTTAATTTTTTTAAAAATTACAAAATAGTCCATTGTCATATTGTGCAATTGTACAGGTTTAGTTTATATATATCTTTATTATATTCTAATTATTTCTATATATAATAATTATCTAAATATAATAATTTATTGTAAAATA
>JANITX010000009.1:52710264-52722632 GCA_027564395.1 Erythroxylum ulei | reverse complement strand
TGCTTGTTATCCGTTATAAACCTGTTACCCACGAGCTTCCAAGCTCACCCCCCTTTCTTCCCCTATTCAGGTAATGAGGAAGAGATCGAGAGATCAAGAGTATAACGGCTTTACTTCAAAATTTGCATATTTTGGAGTTTAAGTTATTTTTGTAAATTACATGGATTAGTCACATTTCACGGAGTATTAGTTCATGTAACTTTTGTATTTTGAGATTTTGGGTTATTGTTGTATTGTGGCTTGGAATGCCTTTAGAGCTTGTAAAACGCTTATCTTTTGATGTTAATAAATTATGAATCATGTATGGATGATGTTGAGAGGAATATGAATTTGTATATGGATGAGGTTGAGTTGAAATTAGGTATAATATGAGCAAGTTATTGATTTGGGATGATGAATTTTGCTTATGAATTGTTGTTAGATATATAAATGAGATGTGTTATGGAAAAGGAATATAGAAATGGTATGAGACTTTAAGCTTTATGATTTCTTTGGATTGCGCTCCCATTTGTATGACGAGCAATGATACGCACACGTTTTATGGTAAACGGAGCCCAACACATTTGGTATCAGAGTAAGAAGAGGTTACAAGAAACCACGGTCAAGTTTGATGGTAATTTGTTTAAGAGGTTGGATTCCGGAAACAGGATCCAACATCCTATGTTTTGATTATATCTGGATTAATAGGATTCCAAATGAGAGAAGAATAGAAAATTTAATGATTTTAGTGAGACATAAACCTAAGTATAACTTATACTTAGATGAGTTTTGGATATGAGAATGATTTTGTGATGAAATTGTTGGTAAGATACTTGAGATTGTCATGAACATACATTGTACATATTTCATTTCATTCATGTGTATTATTAAACACTTAAGATTGTACAAATTGTGACATTTGTGTATGTTGTTTAATATAGAGGAGCAACTGGAACGTCAACCTCTAGAAATTGTCGGTCCATCCAAGTAATAGCATATTGAAGCGTACTGTGAGTCAACCTAGATGATTTCCTAAGATTGATTTGTTTTGAATTGATTTGATTTGTTAAACTTCCATATTACTAAATTGTTTGTGAATTGTTTCCGAATTTAGGGCTTGAAGTTTGAGGAGTTTAATAGTTAGGCATGTTTGGAAGTGTTTTGATTTGATATGAATTTCTGAATGACATATGATTTTTAATGAAAGTTGAATACCGGACTTAGGTGCGATGAATATGAGTTTTGTTTGAGCATTATATGGGATTGTGATATATGACATATATGTATTTGATGCATTTCATAAAATGCATGTTCAGATAAAGGCGTTGTGACTTGAGTTGCTAGTATGAAGCGCTTCCATGTAGAGCCTTGCTTCGTGATTTCTGATTCTGCGCGTAGAGCTATGCTCCATTATTCTGTTCTGACTGAGCCAGTATTTGTATAAGTTTGTGATAGGCACTCGTTCACAACAATAAGAACGAATGTGAGTCTCATACATATAGCATTCATATAAGATGGAAATTTATGAATGTTTTGTAAAGCTGTATTGAATGACTATGTGATATGCCCTATTATATGAGTATCTAAATAATAAATGTATGTTTAGGATACTAATTGTGCGATATATGATGTGAATATGTGATCTGGTGAAATCATCAATGATGGTTTACTCACTGAGTTCGCAAAACTCATCAAAAATTGCAATATGGCTTTTCAGGTTAGAGATAGGAGACCTAGTGCTTTAGACAGGACTAAAAGGCCCCTTTGGATTTTGTTATGGCTCAAAGGTCAGTAAGTTGGGATTTCTGGACAAGATTAGTTAGACTTTGAATAATTTCCTTTTTCATGTAGTACTATTGTATTAGGTTTTTGGTGTTGTACATATAGAAAATATTGAAAGACACAATGTAGACTTTGGTTTTGTGAAATAAAATGAGGAAAAAGTTGGTTTTAAAATATTGTGATATTCTTATGATGCTTTATAAGTGAATTATGATACCATGCCATATGAAGTGAACGTAGTGATCGATCGTAACTCGCCCTTATCATAGGATATGTATCAGAATAATCTCCGGGAGTCCCAGTGCGTACCCTGCAGTAAGGGGGCGCTACAAATAACTTTAACCATAATTTAGTTGGGTCCCTTAATGTGAAAAGGAACAATCTCAATTGAATGGCATTCTAAAACTCCATTAAACTTGAATATGTGACAGTTTTCTTTAAAAAAATTGATTATGTCATATGGATCTCATCTAATAACTCATCAAATTACATTAATTATTGAACCATCTAAATTATATTAGGCTTAATCTTGAATTATTGGCTTCCACTCTCAATCGAGTAATGATAGACTTAGTCTTGGTGAGTGACAGTATAACATAATCTCCTATAGTGTGATTTCCTCCTGAATCTATAATTATGTCGATTACCTACATCTGGGCTCTTAGTTTTCTTTATCTAAGATTACAAAGAAACATTTTTTTTCGATGTCTAGATCTAACTCAAGAATACTCCTGGTCATACACCAAAGAAACTAAGCCTAAAATTTCACCACAAACACAAAATCAAGAAAAAATGTTTTATAAATAAATAAATATGAAAATAAATAAATAAAAAGTGATTAGATTAATAAAATTAAAGCTTTCTTAAGGTTTGAGTCCCCAACAATAATGCTAAAAAGTTGATGTATGATTTAATATTTCTCAAAACACAAAATAATACTAAAAAATCACTAAGACAGTACAAGTGTCGATCCCATGAATACTGTAACTACTTGTCTAATTGTCCTTTTATTATATAATCTAACGAAATGAAAGATAAATTTTTTACAAAATTAATAAAACTAAAATAAGGAGTAAGAGATATCCAATTAAAATGATAGATAAGAAAAAGAACCAATAAATAAGCAAGGTCCAAATGAAAATTTCCCCTATAACCTTTCATTTTCTAAAATTTATCTTAATTTAATGGTCAACCTTAGTTTCTTAGATTGGTGAGAATTCTAAAGCTATGAATATATACTTTCTCAAGACATACAATGTATATCTTTTAATTGATTGATTGAAACATCTTTCTAATCAAAACTCTTAGGAAGCATTAATTCGCTCTAAGAATTCCCTTGATAGATTTCATTCTAACCCAAGAGATTTACGGGATTGTAAGGTTCCATGTAACTCTCATTATTCATTTTTTGATCTAGTCATACATATAATTTCTCAATCCCTGTATATGAAATTTGATATTGAATCTTATGCATTTGCTACTTTAATTTAATACAATAAGTAAGCTGAAATAATTCTTAAGGAAACTAAAATCTTGGATCAAATTAAAGAATTAATTTCAAACAACAAGTTTAGGGTTCATCCCAACTAGATCAATATCCCAATGTATTCCATATTAAAGCAAATAAAACCAACAATAAATTATATAAAAGATAAAATAATGAGTTCTAATATGTCTCGAATCTTAATATTTCTTGATTGAATCTTGGACTTCTTGAAATTTTCTCTAAGGTCACTTCTTTCTTGATCTGAACTACTTTTAGTCAGCTTCATATTAATCTCCCTTAGTTATTCACCATCTCTACCTCTTAAGGATTAAACTTAAAAAAATGTAACACAAGACCATGTTGACCCTCATATTGCTTAACCCACCCTCTAGAATTTTTGTAACATTTCTTTATTTGGGATTTTTGCATATAAAAGATATTTGATAGTTATTATTTATTATTTGAGTTAGTTATAAAATTCATATGAATGACTAATTAGTTAAATAAAATAAAATTTTGAAATGAAAAATTACAATAATTAACACTAGCTTCCGATATTGCCCGGGCATAAGTCTAATATTACTAAACAGGAAAACAATATGTCAATATTTACTCACCGGAGCGCGTGCGAGCGAGCGCTCTTCCTTGGAGACATAAACTACACGGGTATCACGTTACGGAAAAGCATTTCCGTTACCGAACGTAACTGACATCAACGGTGAACAATAAGGAGAATTCAAATTAAAAACATAGTATAGGAGGGAGGGAGGTTTTGAATTCGAATTAGTAACGGTCAGCGAACTCCATTTCGTATCTTTTTACTGCGACTTCACAACACAAGTCTCTGTCTCACGCGCACACAGACAGAGAGAGATAAATAAAGAGTTCAGATTTGGAGTAACATTGTCTGTGTACGAGAATGGCCGCTCTCACACCTGGAATCCTCCTAAAGCTGCTTCAGTCTATGAACTCAACCACCCGTGTCACCGGCGACCACCGCTCTCCACTCCTCCAAGTCATCGGCATCGTCCCCGCCCTCGCCGGCTCGGACCTCTTCTCAAACCACGGATTCTACGTCCAACTCTCCGACTCTCTCAACTCCACCTACGTCTCCCTATCCGACCGCGACACTGACCTCATCCTCTCTAATCGCCTCCAGCTAGGACAATTCGTCTATGTCGACCGCTTCCACTTTGATTCCCCCGTCCCTATGGCCTCCGGCCTCCGCCCAATCGTCGGTCGCCACCCCTTTATTGGCACCCCGGAGCCTCTGATTGCCCGCTTATTGCCCTCTAAAAAGGATTTCCTCATTCAGCCTGTGGCTGAATCGGAGTACACGTTAGATCCTATTTCAGTCTATTTGTCCAACAACAAGTACTCTACTGAGAATAAGAATGATAAGGCGAAGAATGATGACAATCCTAAGGACGACAAACACGGTAAAGCTACCGCAACAAGGAAAGCTCTGGCGCCGCGTGACAACAACGACGGAAATATGGCTAATTCCAACGAAGTCAAGCTACCACAGAGGTTTTCTTCGCCTTCTGGAGCAAAACGGTCGGTGTCGAGGGAGCCGTCACCTGTAGGAAAGGGGAAGAGATCGATGTCTCCGGTGCCGTCCAAATGTGTGGTACCCAGCCTAGCGGCAGCGCGCGAGGAGAACAGGAAGGCGGCAAGGGAGCCATCGATTATAGTCCCGTCGAGATATAGGCAACCGTCGCCGACTGGGAGGAAGCAGGCGTCGCCCAACGCAAGGAGGGCTTCGTTGTCTCCGGGAAGAAGGCTGTCGGGAGGGTTAAAGGTGTCGCCTTTGGTGGCGGATTCAGCCGGGAAGAAGAAGATCGCATCAATAGTTGCTGGGATTTCTAAGGTTTCGGAGGCGCTAGTGGGTTCTGCTAAGACCATGAGGAAGAGCTGGGATGAGACTCCGCCTGCTTCAGCTGGTGCAGGGGAAGTGAAAGAGAAAGGTGACGTGAAGAAGAAGCCCGATATCCAAGCAATTTTGCGCACTCAGGTAATTTTCAATTCAATTCCTTTGGTATTCTCAAGTTCTCAATGCGATGATTGGTATAGTGATTGGGTTGATGTTATTGGTACTTTCTTCAACTTAGTTTTTCTGTGCGGCGTAATTATTAAGGATTGCCAGAAATTGATTTGTTGAAGCTTGTTTATATGAACAAGTTCAACTGTGTGCTCTATCAATCCGTAGTCGATTCTACATTATTGGAATTTTTATTAATTTAGCTTTACCTCTGTTTCTACCATACCATAAATCAGTGATAAATAACCAGAGCTCCCCATGTTTTGCACTCAAAATTAACTTCAGTGAGGTTCAATCATTTTTTCCTTTTTCAGGCAGCGCTTTCCAGACGTCTAAGTGATGTTAATCGACAATCAAATGAGGATGATGATTGTTCCAATAAGGACAAAATAAAACCCAGTTCATCATCTGAAGTTAGTGCAGAGCAGAAGCAGTCATCTCTAGGATTCAAAGTCCATGAGAAGAAATGGACTGATGGGAGCATTTCACTGGAAGCAGTCTCTGGAGAACTTGCCAGGCTTGGAAAGGTTAGGAATGGAGTTTATGGCTTGTTTCTTCAAGTACTGAGATTGACATAAATAGTTTAATTAGTACAAACATGACCTAACCATGTGGTTTATACTATTACCCAAACAAAGCACAACTTAAAAAGGATGTATTAAGGATGAAAAAGTGCACAATCTAGGGAGTAGAAAATTTTGAAATCTCTAAGATGATACTAGTTTATTTTATTATTGTGATTACTAATTGCAGGAAGCTACACAAAGGAGAATTCTTGCTTCAACAGCAGCGGCCGAAGCATTGGAGGAAGCAATTGCTACTGAGTCTATTATAAGGTGTTTAAGGTAATGAATACAAAATGGCATCTTGTAATTCCTTTTAAATATGGTTTTCAGTCCCGTAAGAATTTCACTTTCTGGTTCTTGATTTCATCATCATGAATGCACTTGAAATGGAAAATGATGACATAACTGTCAGTAATGATAATTGTCAGCAAGGATAATTTTATTTCCGTTTGCAAGATCTAACATGTTTTTTAACTTTTTTGCGGAAAATCACCATGATGGATGTAAGCCTAATTTCTTTGTCCCCTCTATCAATTGCAGCATATTTGCAGAACTCTCTTCTGTATCCAAGGCAGGGAATCCCCTGCCTACCATCGATCAGTTTTTTGAGGTTTATAATGATCTTGGCAAATATGCTTCAATTGCTGAATCAGTTACCCTTAACCGCTCTTATGATCACGATACCATCCCAACAGACCAATCGAAATCAGCTTCTCTATGGGTTGAAGCTGCTTTAGCTACAGATCTTGAGATTGTATCTCTTCTGAACAGCCAGAATAATGAACATCCGAGAGTTCTACCAAAAAGTTTGTCTAAACGGCAGTCACTAAAGGCTACTCTATCATCTGTTTCTGATCCTATTGTTGGTGTCTGGACAAGAGGCTGTGGAATGAAAGAAACAGTAGAACTTGCTAAAAAGTTACAATTTGAGATGCAAACATGGTTTGTGATGTTTATCGAGGAGTCCCTTGATGCGGGTTTCCGTGTTTTGGGCGAGTGTACTAACAACGGAGCTAAAGGGTTGTCTCTCAACTCTAGCTCTATTGCAGCTGTTCTATCTCATTTGAAGCGAGTAAATGATTGGTTGGACCGTGCTGCATCCAAAGGGAATGACCAACTTACAGAAAAAATAGAGAAGCTAAAGCGAAAGATCTATGGCTTTGTCATCCAGCATGTTGGAACCACTTATGATAATTCCACCTCGGTTGCTTCGTCTTGATTTGGATTTATATCTTATTTCTTTGATTTCCTTCGTTCCTCTAGTAATTCTCCTTTGTTCATACTTGCTTGAGCAAGACATGTTGCTCATAACAATTTGTTTTTGCACCCTTTTTTTGTTGAAAAATAAATTTTAAAATATATTATAGCAAAAGCTATTACACATCCTAAATAAGAATCATACACCTAGAATCAAGAGAGACTATACTAAACAGGATGTACATAAAAATACAAAAGAATTTACATCAAAGCATCCAATTTACTCTAAACTCTAAGTTCTTGGCTAACTATACATTGCTTCTCATTGGCAATAATTACTGCTCTAATCAGGTTCACAATTTGTTCGACAAGCTGATGTTTTTGTTGTTCCTCGTTTTTATATAGCCGCCTATTCCTTTCTCTCCAAATGGAATAAATTACCATACAAAATGAAGTGTTGATGATAATGCTATTCCTTTGACCTGCTTTGGTGCACCTTTTTATTGTATTTAGTGTTTCATACAACACAAAGTTGAAGCTAGAAAGCTGTAACATACTCAAAATTCGGCTCCACACTGATTTGCTATAGCTACATTCAAAAAAACAGATGATCTCTGCTTTGATTCAGTTGTTTACAAAGCACACAAATAAGATCAAACCTACGAAACCACCTGTCTTTAGTTTTTAGCCTATTCTTTATCATTAGCCATGTGAATATCGCAACTTTAGGACACAGAACTTGTTTCCAAGTGACATTAGCCCAAGGAACTAAATCCAGATGCTGCATTAGTAAGCTGTGACCAGAACTGTTGGTGAAAATTCGACTAGCATTATGTATCCATATCATTTTATCCGTTCTCCTCTATGCAGGTACAATAGGAAGGTATTCAGTTAGCAGCTGAAAGTTCCTGAAGTTACCAACTCATTCCCCATCTGTACTAGCCAAGACTCTAACATCAATGAGAATTCTGTTTCTGAGTGTAGCTAATTCAGATCTTTATATAAGAGGACTGAAATTAATTGCATCCTTACTGTGGATTAAATTGTCAATTGTCAGCAATTAAATGCTTGTAGATTGTGTCACTAGAGGAAATAAAAGGGCCTGCTTAATCTTCCATTCTTCATTTGCCACCAGCGTTTTTCTCTTCACACAACAATAGGTGAAAAATGTAATCTGAAATTTGTGAACCTTTGGTCGGAGGCCGATACATCCAAAGTCAATTTTCTTTCTGAAGCAAATAGCAGGAGGGGATAGCTTTGGGATTTGCAAGGCTGAATTAATTGTTTGATTGGATTCCATATTTCTTGGGATATGGGACACTTGTCACCACTTTCTCTTTAGCCTTGTCACTAATCTGATATCCAGAGTCTAGCTTACACAGGTGATTAACCTTTGAATTGATTAGTAGCTAACACGTCTTATTAAATTACGCTCCAGCAGTAGGTAAAACACCCTTCTTCAATCAGTTCAGTTCCAGCCTCCTAACTAGAATAAAAAAGGTTTGGGTAGGGTGTTACATTATCCTGAAACGAAGAGGGTAGAGGGCCATGTTCATAATAAATACGTAATCCATTGAACTCTTTATAGAGCTGTGGCAATGAGTAAAAAGAAAGCAAGCAAGCAAGAAAAACCTTGCAGAGAGTAAGCGTAAGATGAAGAAAATGGCAAGAGACTTAAAGATGAGAATTCTATGTGGAATGGTGGCATACTTGGCTGTGGTGTCAATTGCAACAATCCAAGATGACGAACAAGAATGTGCAGAGCAGCTGGGCAATCTGGCTGCTTGCATACCATTCGTTAGTGGCACCGCCAATAAGCCAACACCAGAGTGTTGTCAGGATACCCAAAAAGTTAAGGCCAATAAGCCCAAGTGCTTGTGCGTTCTCATCAAAGAGAGCACTGATCCCTCCACGGGGCTTCCCGTCAACACCACTCTAGCCCTTAAAATGCCATCTGCTTGTAATATTGATGCCAAAGTCTCCGACTGTCCAAGTAATTCCTCTAAACCTTCCTTCAAGCTCCATTTTTATAGTAAAGTACTATGTAGCACGGACACGGCAAAATGGAGCCGTATCCGCGTGTCGGACACGTGTCTGTGTCGTACACTCATTGACACACGGTGGACACAGCTCGGACACGTCTGAAGCCTACTTGGACATTACTTAATGAAATATATGATCCATAGAATATATGTTTCATATTTCTTTAGAGGGGCTTATAAAGTATCAAATATGTATGAACTATCAAGATGTTGGAAGTCTTAAAATACATCAATCAATATATATCATATTATGAATTCTGAAATTTTTTCTTAATTTTAAATTTTATAATATATATATATGCCGTGTCCGTGTCCACCAAATTTTAGAAATTGGTGTGTCCCTGTGTCCGTGTCCCGTGTCCGTGTCTATGCTTCTTAGGTTTTGGGAAACCAAATGAGGGGCTAAGCTTCATTGTGGTGATTGCACCGAAATCGAAATAACATTTTTGTAATAATATCAAATTTCTTGAGAAGAAAGAAGAAAAAGTAAAGCCATGAAAACATTATTATATGCTTCTTAGTTGATAGATTTCCCATCTGGATGAAGAATTAAATTTTGATAAAGGGAAACTGTGAAGACCAATATCACCTACATATTTTCCTTTTCTGTTCTCTTCAAAGTAAAAAATATTTATGTTATCAGAAACAACTGCATATGGATTTTTGTTATTCTTTTTGCTATGGTATTGAAAACTTTGGTCTTTTAATTACTTCAATCACAAGTATAATCACCTCAGTCTTTTTCCTTATTGAACTGCTATAACAATTTGCTTCTTGTTTGGTATTGTTACTAGTTTATCTTATTATTTTTCTCTATTTTGTTGTTGCCGGCAGAAACTGCAACCTTGAATTTTTGAAGGTTGTATAACACGCTTGTGTTTTACCATATCTCTTCTTCCTATTCCTTGCAGAAAGAATATGCTCGCTACAAACAAGCAAAGGGATGGAAATATTTAGTTGTTTACAAGTCTGGCATACATGCCCTTGGCCTTTACACATCTCGGTTCATTTCCCGTGGTGAAATGGTTTAACATCTTACCCTTCTGATTTATTCATGTAATAATTTGTTGTTGATGATTCAATAGTATGATTTTCTCCATGATTTCAGGTGGTTGAGTATATTGGTGAGATTGTTGGCTTACGTGTTGCTGACAAACGAGAGAATGAGTATCAGTCTGGAATGAAGCTGCAGTATAAGGGTGCCTGCTATTTCTTCAGGATAGATAAAGAGCATATAATTGATGCAACCCGTAAAGGTGGCATAGCTCGTTTTGTGAATCACTCGTGCCTGGTAATGATGAATTCACAGTTTTTCGGAGTTTTAATTTAACAATTCAACTTGGTTGCTTATTCAGTTGTCAATGTGTCATCAGCCAAACTGCGTTGCCAAAGTGATTTCTGTGAGGAATGAAAAGAAGGTAATTCAAGAACTAGACTAGCCGCATAATTGTTTGTCGGTGTTCTACATTGCACAGCCAGTTTATGAAACATTATTGATATAGTTGACCAAGATATTGCCTTGGGTATGCCTTGTGACGGCAAAACAGTTAACTAGTATCTATCTTGAAAAACAGTTGAAATGGTTTAATAAGCAAACAATGAGCTTTAACTACTTGACCTTTGTTGCTGACTACTGTACGCATGCAGGTAGTCTTTTTTGCTGAGAGAGACATATATCCTGGGGAAGAGATAACATATGATTACCATTTTAATCATGAAGATGAGGGTAAGAAGATCCCTTGCTTTTGCAGTTCAAGAAATTGCAGGCGATATTTGAATTGATAATTAACTGTAAATTTATCATTTTTGTCACGCCTACATTGAAGCGGTTGATTTTGGCCGCTTGATATGGAAAATGGATCAGGACCTTGTCCTGAAGTTTTGTGGTTGTATACACAAGTTGATAGTTCAACTTCTGAGCAGGCCACAGTGTAAATGAAAGCAGCTTTGGGATTCAACCTGTTGGACATGTTATTAACATCTTTAAGCATTTCATCTTTAGTTGACTTTGGTATTTGTCATGATGCTATCGACAGTTGCCAATATTATTCTCACTTTGCTGCCGGAGTAGATGGTTTTATTATATGCCTTGGTGAACTCGTACAAGCGTCATTGAGAAGGATGTTATAAGAGTTCCAAACAACCCTGGTAAGCAAAGTATTTGCTCATTCAAGTGATGGTGTTGCAAGTTCTTGCTTTGTGTATCGACAATGAATCGTCAAATGTCGGTTACAGAACGAACCTAGAAAGAGTATATAATTAGGGTAACTCAACGCTTTGGAGATGAAGTATTCAAGGACCTAGTCGACGTCAACTAGGAACTGTCATTGTGCCTTTTTTGATAGATATTGCAACGATTACAGATTCTTAAATAAAATATAAGTGCTCAACTTAAATTCTATTTGATTGTTTATTTCCTTTGAAAGGGTTGAAACCCGAAATTGGTTTGTCCGTTCAGTTATTGAATCCTTTTAACTTGCGACAGGCGTATGACCTAGCTAAGAAACAAGAAGCCATGGCTTTTTTCTGTCAACATGTTGGGATCAGCCAAACTGATATCAACCGCTATACTAAGGGACTGTTAACATGTTGGGATCAGCCAAACTGATATTAACCGTTACAATAAGGGATATTATATTTAAATATGTATAATTTTTAAAGATTTTTTAATCAAGTGCTATTTTTTTAAGTTTTTAATTTAGTGATTAATCTTTTAAATTTTATATAATCAAGCTAAAAGGTTATTTTTATGATATAGTATGTGTATTAAATGTTACACGGATATTTATTTATTAGTTATATCAGTAAAAATTAATGTTTTAAATTAAATTATTAAGGTTTTAAATTATTGGTCAGTCAATTGAAAAGTTTTAAAATTTGAATGCTTAATTTAAAAAATCACAAACGATTGAGAATTTTAGAATTAATTATCTCATATACTAGTGGCTTCTCATAACAAACACATCAACTCCTTGGAATTGTTACCTTCACCAAATACATCATTAGTAAAAATATGATGTCAGACTATTAGAGAAGTAATTGAGCAACAAGAAATTTAAGAATTTAAGGGTCAAAGAGGAAAGGAACTTTGGTCCTTTGTTTCTAGTGTAATGAGAAATTTGCAACAAACAATAAATGCAAAAAAGGAAAGTCGAGTTTGTTCATAGTTGAAGACTAGCAGATATTAGTATAATACCCACGTAATATATATATATTACGTGGGTATTATACTAATATCTGCTAGTTACGTATATATATATATATTACGTGTATAT
>JANITX010000009.1:52698341-52710164 GCA_027564395.1 Erythroxylum ulei | reverse complement strand
TATATATGTCGTGTCTGTGTCCACCAAATTTTAAAAGTTGGTATGTCCCCGTGTCAATGTCGTGTCCTGTGTCCCGTGTCCATATCCGTGTCTGTGTCTGTGTCTATGCTTCTTAGGTAAAGTATAATTGTTGGGTGCCTTTTTTGCAGCTATACTGAATCTCCCACCAAACTCCCCAGACGCCAAGATCTTTAGGGAAGCGGGTTCCTCAGATGCAACAACCACAAACTCCAATACAGATTCCCCGCCAACCACTGCTTCTTCTGGATATTCTTCTTCTTCTTCTTCATCCTCTACTCCCGATTCCAACTCAAAGACAACTCCTAGTAGCAATGGAGCAGCCAAGACCAAGCTTTTCGCAGATTGCATCATCATGGCTTTGGCCCTTGCTGCATGGATGCTCATCTGAGCTTCCCACTAGATTGAGTTATCATTGTAGCCATGCCCTTGCCAATTTGTTTCTAGATAGTAGAATAACCATAAATGAAAACTGCTTGCTTGCTTTTACTTTGTCTTTGATATAAAAGTGAGGGTTGGAGAAACAAGTTGCAATGCATTTTACTTTCAATTAGTTTTTATCGTGTTTTAAGTGGCTCGAGTGGGGCTTGCTTGCTGTTGAACTAGGTTTCCTTTGTACGCCTAGTTTCGAAACAGGCATTCAGGTTCAAACCTCAAGTGACTCGAAATATTTTGAGGTCTTAAAGAAATAGTCATTCTCCACAAATAAAACGAACCACCCAAAATAAAAATACAACTATACAACAACAAAAGAAAAAGATAAGTTACCACGCGCTGGAAATACGGACTTACTCTGGACTAAGCCTATGATTCAAGAACTTTAAGGAGTAAATTAACTCAAAAAATTATTAATTAGTAAATAAAACTCACAAAATTAAAAATAAGGCTAATATTTGGCTAGTATTTTATGATTTAATATGCGGAAAGTTAGAATTTTCGTTGCCATAATTTTATGCTGAGCACAAAGAATGAAAGGTACAAAATAAAAAATCACTTTTAGAAAAAAGCATCACACCTAATTGAAAACTCAAGTTTATTTGAAAAATTTTGGATTGCTTATATTGATAAAGATTTGAGTATATATTTATATATATATATAGAGAGAGAGAGAGTTTTAGAACCTTTATCCTAGTGAAAAAGGGTTCCTAATTTATATCCTATTGTTGAAAAAAATTCTATAAATCCTATATAATCAGGATAGCATACCCAAAATAACATATAGTTCTACTTCCTGTTTAATAAGGAATCTTAACACAATTCAAATTTCAACCTTTATTTTTTATACGAGCTCAATTCTCAATTCTCATCTAACCACGTTAAAGTTTGGGTTAAATGCTCAATTTGGGGCCAAATGTATTTTGGTTTGATTAATTTAGGGCCAAATATTTTAACCTGCTCAATTAAGGTTTAAACGTTATTGAATCTGCTCAATGTTAGGCTATTTTGAACGAAAATCTGCTTTATTATAACCTTATGTGGCATTCTCTCTGCAACGTGTACTGATGACTTGGTGAAAAATTCACAGATTAATTTTATTCTTTTTTTAGAGAAAAAATATATAACAAAAACTTTCAAAGAAACCCTTTACTCACTTGCCATTCCTTCATATTTGGTGTTTGGTATTTTCCTCTAGAAAAAGAAGGACCAAAGATATCTTAGCAATATATGAAACTTCACCAGTTTGACTTCTCTTCCTTGCTCAAGGAATTAAAGAATGCTTGATTTGATGCTTGGAAATGCATTATCGCTCGGGGCAAACATGCACTTTGATTTTTAGGTAAAAAATTAAGAGATATTGCCACAATCTTAAGGAAGAAGACACCATCCTCAATGCCATCATGCTTTCTTCTGACTTATGTTTCCTCATCACTTTATTGCTGCTTTTGGATTTCAACTTCAATTTACAAGGTTTGTTTTTACCATATTTTTAACTTCAATTCAACTCTCTTAGTTCCTTGGTATCCCTAGTTTCTTCTTATGCATATGCTAACTCTGATGGGTCACATCAGGCAAAGTTTACATCTTTGAAAGAAAAGATTGGGACAGAAGTTTGAGTTTTTTAAACATTAAGTCCCTCTTCAACCCCATATCAAGTGTACAATGATGATGTGAAAAGCTCCAACCTTTGGTATCTCTGGTTTAGAAAATTATAATGATAAAAGAAGATTTTGGTTTAGAATGTTTTTGTGTGAATACTATTTAGATGCTATCTAGCTTTTGTGTTGAGGACAATAATGACTTTTATGAGTTCACTATGGCAAACTATCGTTGACTTATGGCAACAAAGAAGGAAGGTAAGTGAAAAATTTGCATATTAAGAATAGATATAACAATTCTATGGATGTATATTATCTGATTGTGAAAATAGTTGGTCCCTCTTTTTCTTGTGCACATGATTTGTTGGTGCATATGCATAATGGTTGTTGTTGAGAAGTAAATATTCATAATGTCATCGAGCTACAAGACAAAGTCATTGACTCTGTGCATGAAATCATGGCCTTTTATTCTTCTTGATCTAGCAATGGTTCTTCCATCAACAGATCCACAAACACTACTGCTATTGTTAGTAGCATCAAGATTGTCACACATTCGTTTATTTTCTAATTTTTTGGGTGCAAATTTAATGTGATTTTTTATTTTTTAACTTTACGTATGAGTTGCAGAAGAGAAAAGCGATGCCAATTAGCATAGACAAAAAGATGGAACAAGGGCTAGCCCCAGGCTAGAGATTTGATTCGCAAAGCAGCTTCATTTAAGCATAACAGAAAAATCTCGCGGTTGGTCAGTGGCTTTGAAAGCAACAACTTTAATCAGGTGATTTATCATAACCTTGGAGCCTTGTATCAATACAATCGTTTTCTCTTATTTATTTATTCCATGAGAAATAAATATTCATTTCTGAATTTATATTTTGATATATTCTATTGGATGGTTCTGAACTTTAGGAGGCAACGATTATTCATATAAAATTGCAACTAATGATAAATGATATCGTATAGTTTGTCATTTTTTCATGTACTCTTCAAAAAACATGATCATTAAATGTGTTTAAAAAGTCCAAATTTAGAGAAATTAAAAGTTACATGTTTTATAATTCTCATGAGTGATAAGTAACCTTATCGCCAAAAGGCAGTAAAAATGACAACCTGATTGACCTAATATGCCTTCAATATTCATGACATGTGGTCGTGGGAACTTATCTGTGGGATGCTGAAGAACTCAATAAGGGGATTGAGTCACTTATGCCTCAAAATATTGATACAACTTTGATAATGGGGTTATCAGATATATTGATGTTGGTGCATATGTATAATGTGCATAATGTTATCATATATTACACTATAATGGGATTCAACGTTGTAATGGATTTAACTGACATTTTCTTGTGAATGACTCTGCAAACATTGTTTATATTTGTAAGGAAAGATAATGTTAAAATAATGAACAGCAGTAGGCCTAAGAGCTAGGTGGCTTCGAATATTGGAAGTTGAAACCTAAGCATATAATTAAGGCCCTTTAAGAAATAATAGGACCTCATAATTCCTAGAAAACCAGCTACGCAAATTAGCTAACAAGCATTTGTGACGTTCACTATGTTAAATAACATAAATAAAATAAGAAGAGAAAATGATAAAAGCATGGAATGTGGGTACAAACACTAATACTACCGACACCCACTAATCACACCAAACAGTATGATCCTCTACCATCAACTTAAAAAGGTTATGCTCGAATATGTAATTTTTCAAAATGTTTCTCTAACATCATATCCGAAATACAGTTGAAGCAAGCATTATCATCTTGTGTGAAGGAATGCATGTTTGCACGGATATGGCAACTAGGTGATCTTATGTACTATGTCAAATGATAAACCATTTCCTGAAACAAAAAGTGCACTACTTCAAGAGATGTTGTACAAAAGCCAGTTTGCAATTGATATTTCCAAACACAGACTGGTTACAATAGAAAATAAATAAATAGAAAAATATCTCAGGAAAAATGTTTCCTACAGTCAATCTTGACTTTCACCACACTTAAAGTAAATAACCCATATTAAGCCATCTTCAACACTTTAACCCTTTGTTGGACAATGTTTACATTACATGCCACTAACTTGAGTGTGTGTTTGCATAGGATGGTAAAATTTAAAGTAAGAGTAAGACCACTAGTTTGACTATACTTGTACCTTAGCACAAGTTCTTCGTTCATACAAACCCAACAATTAAAATTTCCTACATTTTAAGGCAAATTTCAAACGCCCCTCACCTACAGAACCGGCAACCTAAAAGTTAACAAAGAAGAAGGAAAAACATATAACTCTCAAAATAATTCTCCATCTACAACCCAAACATTAGTAATAAAAATCAACACTAATACGTAAACAATAATCAAAAGACAACATTCAACAATACTAATAAAAAAACATAAAAGTATGAACTGGGAATTTTTTAAAGGGACAAACCTCATTCAACGGACAAACCTCTCTTTTCTCCTCTCTATCTCCCTAAAACTTCGTCAAGACTGCCACTTTAAACCTTTTGTATACACCGTCAATTGTTTCTTCTTTTTTTGGTGTGTGATGGATTTCTCTCTCTATAATCCTTCTTTCTCTATAGGAAAATACCAGACAACAATTATAAAGGAGTGGAGAGTGAGGAAAGAGTTTCTTTGAAGATTTTTGTTATACCTTTTCTCTCTCTAAAAAAAAGAATGAAATTAATCTTTAGATTTTTTACCATGTCATCAGTACACGTTACAGAGAAGATGTCACATATGGTACCTCATTTAGACTTAATGACACGTGTATAACATTGGTAGATTTCTGTCCAAAATAGCCTGACATTGAACAAATTCAATTACGTTTAAACCTTAATTGAGTAGGTTAAAATGTTTGGCCCTAAATTGATCAAACCCAAAAACGATTAGCCCCAAATTGGGCATTTAGCCTGAAGTTTGTGGTTAACTAATCTTTCCTTTTTTATTTATTTTATAGATTTTAAGTTCTTTTGCATCAATTCTTCTCGTCTTGCCTGAAGTCGTCTTCGATATAGAATGTGATAAATACTGATCATATAAGTCTAGATTAAACTTCTGAAATTCAAATTCTAAAATTCAGGTACTATCAGAAATTGGTCTTCCTTCCCACTTGATAAGAAATTGTTGATATCCTCCATCTTTTGTAGTTACAATTTGCTCTTCAAGAACATACTTTATCTTCTTTTTAAGATGGGGAATGGTTGGAATTCTTATAGCAATAGTAGGGGATTGATCGTCATCTTGTCTACAATAAATAGTTAAGTTTGCAACATTAAAGATAAGATTTATTCCCATGGCACTTGGTAATGCTAAAACATAAGTTTTGGCATTTATCTTCTTGATGATTTTATAAGATCCAACATTTAGTGAATGATGTTTCTTATATTTTCTTTTTTGAAAATGCTCTAGACGAATCCTATCCATCATCATATCCCTTTCATTGAATTGTAATAATTGATGATGTTGATCAGTATATTCTTTATAAGACAAATTGTTGGTTATTATCTTTCGTCTTATTTCATAAAAAATGTCCCTCAACAAAACCTTTAGCTTCAACACTAACTCATCTTGTTTGTTGTAAAGGTACTAGATCAATAGGCTTCTTTAGTTAAACTTCTAAGACTATCTCAAAAGGGCTCTTACAAGTAAACCTATTTATATATGTATTGTCTGCAAATTCTGCCATAATAAGAATTAAGTCCCTTTTTTTTATACATTTTCTCTAACCAAACATCTTAACAAATCTTTCAAACTTCTATTCACCACTTATGTTTTTCCATTAGTTTGAAAATGAAAAGAACCTTAAAATTGAAGCTTAGTATTCAATATGATCCATAAAGTTCTGTAAAAGTGCCTCGTAAATTTCACATCGTGATAAGAGAAGATAGTTAAAAGTAATCCTTAGCGACGTGCAATCTCTTTGAAGAAGTTTAGCAATGTGGATAACATTATAAGTCTTGACCAATATATTTGCAAATGGATTTATAACGAAATCATATGTTTTCTGTACAACATGGTCATTAAGAACATACTTATTGCTACCTCTTGTAATTAGATGCACTAACTTGCCATCATTATTGAATTTTGACTTTGCAAGTGCACTCACTACTTCTCCTTTATTCATATGTTGTGTTAATTTCATATCTTCATTCAAATTTACTTCTCTTTCATCACCACTACAATTTCGTATCTTCACATTTTGAACTAACAAGCTTTAGAATCCCAAGTAGTTGCTGGTTAATCTTTTCAACATCCTATTCTGTTATATCAAGTTGTTGTCAATCTTTTAATCATGTTGCCTTGTTATTCTAGCTTGTTGTCTTTTTTATTTGTAAGTGTTTGAAGTTGTTGTTTAGTTGTTTCAACCTTAGGATTTGCCAAAAAATCCACTTCATTTTGTTTTCCTTCATCTATATGTAGGCTTGAATCATCTCCCACTGTCAAATTCACCACCTCATAAAGTATTTAAGCACATCTATATGTAGGCTTGAATATTTTAATTGATCAGTTAAAGGAGATGTGTCATTATTTTTACCACCCATAATAAACATTTCCTCTGAGTAGTACCTACGAAATCCGAGGAATTAAAATCAGTACATGATTTTTCAGCAAAGATTTTCCCTTACGCTCCATGCTGTTAATCAATACCAATCCCTTCATCTTGAGTATTACAAAGTTCTCTATGTTCAACATCAATTATATGTTGTTGGTTGGTATAACATTTTTTCTTGTTAGAGTTTTAACTTGTAGGAAATGTATCTCAAGGTTATCTAGCCTCTCCAAAATTGTCTAACATGTTTTTTAGCACCTTATGAACGATGCCTTTTTTTTTTTTTTTTGCAATATTGAAAAGTATTTCATCTTACTCTAGGCTACAAAATATTCTTCTATGTTTCCTTCCATTATATGTCTGTCATTGTAGTTTAAAACCCTAATACCAAATTGATATAGGACAAATAGAAGAATTATTAACTAATAGCTAAAACTCACAAAATTAAAAATCTGACTAATATTAAGCTAGTATTCTAGGGTTTAATATGCTGAAAGTTAGAATTTTAGTTGCTAGAACTTTGTGATGAGCACAAAGAATAGAAGATAGAAATTAAGAATCATTCAGAGTATAAAATTCACTCTTACAATAAAGTATCACACCTAATTAAAAACTCAATTTTATAGAAAAATTCTAGATTGCTTATTATTGATGAAAAGTTTAATACATATACACACACACACATAATTAAATGCTATTATAATAAAAATTATATAAATCCTATACAATTGGGATAGTATATCTAAAGTAACATATACTACTACTTAACTAATAAAAAATACTAACACAATTTAAATTTCAACTCTTACTTTTATGCCAGCTTAAAATCCTCATCCCACCAAATTAAAATTTATGGTTGACTTATTTTTTTCTCTTTTATTTCTTTTATAGACTTTAATTTCTTTTGCATCACATAGCGGGAACAACTTGGAACATTCAAGCTTTTCCGCACTTCACCGATACTACAGCCGGTAGTTCAATGTCCACATCCATTATGCTTGTCACACAATTTGATTTCATTTGCCTTTCTGTAGAAATATAACCACCTTTATCAACAGTAAGTTAAGAGTTGTCCTCATTTCTCTAAATATACATCTCAAATTTTTATGGCGAATTTCTGGATCAATTAACTTAGCTGTCGCCCAGAGTTAGTATCTAATGGTAAATCTGCAATATGCTTGCCAACGCTGCATTTGCAAAGTGGACAGAATGCCTTGATCTTGAGCCATGTATCCACGCAATTGGCATGAAAGAAATGGGAACAAGGCAGCTCCTTCAGTTCATCATTGTCATCATAATTTGCCAAGCAAATGCAACAAATCTGTACCACGTGACCAAAAAAAAAAAAAAAGAGAAGTGTGAGCACAAAATGCAGCATTTGATCATGTTTTCTCAGAATTTCACTTGCAAAACGGAACATCCCCATCTTACAGCATCATCCTTGAAGAGAGCACGCTCCTTGTCTGTTCCAACGGCCACAAACCCAAATTCATTCGAATTTCCATCAGTTGCCCCACTGCAGTCACTTCTAGTCCTCTGTAAGTTAAATCTATAGGTTGGCAGAGCATCAATGGATTCAAGAGGGGCCCCTCCAATTTTCTTGAGTCGTCTCCAACAGCAGCATATTACAATAGCATGAAGGATTAGGGGGCCAGTATACCTGATGTAGTCAATGACAAGTAAAACTACACAATACCTGCAAAACAATGCCTTTCATTAGTTTAACTTCAATCATAAATCCTAGCATAAAGCAACAGATCTTCCAGGCACCTTGACAAATTACCTATACAAATTGTAAGATTTTGAAGATGATTTTTCTTCAAACACCCAGAAATTGCCTACAATAAACCAAAAGGCAAAGAAGAATCCCAATATCCACTTAAACCGATCCACCAGTCTACATAACCTGAAAATATGAATGAGAAATATCGTAACTGATGGAATCCCAATATAAATATACTGCATAAAAGTTGATTCAAAATCGTGGATATCAACTTTCACTTCAGCCCAATGCAAAAAATTCATTCTTTAATTCCAAACTATATATACATTACTTCATCACAACATTTATTTAAGTACAAACCACAGATCATAATAGCGTCAGTCAAGACGTTACAAGAGAAATTCCTATTAAGTATGACCACATGCTACACTTTTTTTCAAAAATAATGTTCCAGGGAACTTTTATTGTCCATACGCATTGAATAAGTGGAAGAAACAGGAAAAAAAAAAGAAACAACATAAGACAATAGGAATCACTTCTACAATCATTTGTTCCAGTACTTGGGGATCTTCACACAGTAGTGTAAAACAATAATAAAAAACTTCATCTGGCCAACAAATGCAAACAAAATAATACCACAATCTGCATCAATGAACTTATTAGACTCCAGGAAAATGTAATTTTCTATGAATTAAAATTTCAAAATCAGAGACAAGTAAAACATTAGAAAGAAATTAAAGAAAATGAAGTAGCAAGGAAACAATAAGAAAACACAAGCTAGATATATCAACAAAATGAAACATATGTTTTACATCATGGAGTTAGGATAATACATTATATGAGCATTTACCTAGGATAAGGAAGAAAATAATGTCGAAAAATGAGAGGGAGGTTCGCAGCACATCCAGCTGTATAACCAACAATCCAAACAAACAAAGGATTTTGTGGCTTTTCATGCCCCGAGGCCACCAGGACAATTGCAGATGAGATAATCAGGCTCATTGTGTAAGCTAGCTTGATTGACATCAATATCATGTAAAAAGAAAAGGAGTCAACGTTCGATCTATTAGAAGAAGATGTGGAAGACTGTGCCACATCCACCTGAGCCATGGTATGTCCATGATCATGATCGGATGAGTCCAAGCCATTGGAAGGATGTGTTTCAAAGGAGCTTGACGTAGAGACATTGCCACCATGCCTTACGTCAATAATATGGTCAGTATTTACTCTGTTCTCCTGTTGTTGTTCCATAAGCATGTAGTCCTGTGAGCTAGGTCAAATGATTTCACAAATCAATCTTTTGTCTGCAAAACCTTCATAATCTTTTGAGCAACAAAATAAATAATCCTTTTTAGTAAAAATAAATACAAACTAATGTCTTGCTGCCAATTGGCATCTATTTATGCTATTATTATGCAGACAAGTCAGCAACGATACCGCTGATGAAATTGTAAACACAAGTGAATAAAAAGCCAACAGAAAGGGTTTTTTTGTTTTTGGGTACAAAGGAAAGCATAAAGGCTCTACCAGAACTGGAAACTAGGGGAGGAGCAGGAGGAGGAGGAGAATTTTAACTCTCTCTCCCGTTAAGCCACAGAACCCAATGGTACAGATGCAACCATTTTCTAAGTAACTTTTCTACCGTCTTACTACCTGAGAAAACAGAAACCTCTTGAAACCCATGAACCCGATTTATGTGTTAAACCCAGAACAAGACAAAACAAAGCATATGACTTGAAAGCTATGTTTAGAGCTCGATGGCATTCTCTTCAAACCCAACAACAGATGAATAAACCCAGAAACAATATTCTATTATTAACAGGTAATAAGCCCCAGAAATATTTTACACACGCCCATCTCCTCAGACTCAATTATCATCAAATCCACCCTAAAACAAGCTCACAGCTCGTAACACAAAAAGCTTGTACAAAATTTACGAAAACGTAAGCGATAATCAATCAAGTGGAATCAGTTGATAGCCCGTATTGAAACAAAATCACAGTTAGAAAAAAGGGAAAGCAGTTGGAACCTAAGAAAGAGATCGACGGAGAGACTCGCATATAATAATGGACTTGAGATTTAGCAGGAGACAGGGTTTTTGAGATTGAAGACTTGATTTGCAGCCAGTTAGAAGAAAACTTGGTAATGAGTATGTGCTAGAAGCCAATTTCTTGGTGAGTAGGTGCTTGGAGTGGAGGAAAACAGAAGGAAGCAGACATGAACGAAATGGACGGAGTTAAAATGACATTATTACTTCCTCGACTTTTCCTTTCCGGTTTGTTTTTAGGCTACGCGTCGAATGGGTTTTCTGTTTAGCTTGTCCAATGGGTTTTAGTTAAAATTTTATACTTTTAAAAACTAATTGGGGAGTGTCGTAAGATAATTGAGGAAGTAAATTATAAAAGGTGTATGTTAAACATATTTATAAAATATTATTATTTATATCAAAAACATAATTATATTAAGTATTAAAAGGTAAATGGTAAATGATATTAACTTTTATCTTATATGGTTTCATGAATTTTACTAATATCTCATATCTATTAAAATATCAAAATATATTACTACTAATATGTTTATCATGAGTGATATTACTAATTTAATATGTGAAAGATCGATTTCAATAGAAAGGTAAAGTGAATAAAACAGTCAATGGAATCAATTTAGCAATCAAAATGTGGAGAAAATGAGCAAAGTGGAGCCCATAAGTAATTTAAATGAATAACTAAAAACAAGGAGTAATATGCATATCAACAATTAAGCAAATCATTGTAATCTTTTTTGTAACCTTATCTTTATTATTTCAATAAATTTGGGCTTCAATTATTGCATAACCATTTAGATATACGATATAATGCAATAAATCCTTTCATAACCAAGAGGAAATTTATTTTATTCTTTAAAGAAAACCTTTTAATTTTTAAATAAATATTTGGGCAATTTTTGAAATAGTTTTAAATTAAGTTTTTATCAAAGAGAGGTATTTTGATTTTTGAAAGAAATTAAAAAATTTAGAAAAACTTATTTTGGGCATAATAGTTGACCACAACAATGGTCGACCAATGTCTCTTGAAAGTTAACGTAAATGTATAATGTGAATTTTTAGGGCATTGGTCAACATATAAGTGGATTAATATCTTTGACTGGTTGAATAATATAATCTAAAATGCAAAAATGTTATGTATTGGTAATTTTGTATCAATATTGGTTGATATAGCAATCAACAAATGTATCATATTTGTTGACCAATTTTATTGCTATTAATTATTATAACAATTAACTTTCATTTCTAACAACTATTTTAGGTTATGCCGAGTATAAATAGACTACATATGAGTTGTGGGAAGGATGTTAGGAACATTTAAAAGTTTCTAAGAGCTTTAAGAGGCTAAAGAGTGTACATGTGTATTATATAACATACTAGCAGGTTAACTCTGCGCAAATGCGCAGTAAAAATGCCCAGTGCATTTAATAAAAATTGAAATGGGTAAGAAAT
>JANITX010000009.1:52641917-52655377 GCA_027564395.1 Erythroxylum ulei | reverse complement strand
TTTATTACCAATTATACCGGGAATGTCAATGAATGCATGTACAATTATTGTTATGTGCAAGGATTCACTATTCATGTACATGTGCACCTTATGTAATGCATGAGCATGAGATGTGTTTTCCTAATGCCTCTGATTAATCTCACATGTATCAAATTTCTAGGGTTCTAACCCTTTGTATGGAAACGGGATGTTACAACGGGACTCGCCGGTGATTCCACACTTAGGGTCTGGACACCGACGAGGTCATCACCTAGGGTCATGACGCTCTTGTCAACTGTAGTCCGGCCTTACCACAGATGAAAGTCGAGCCAACACCAAGTATCAGTGGGTGTGCACGTTAGTTTAGCCGACTAATGGTGTCATACATGATTGTTTTGGCTTATCCTAATATTGGTTTTTCTATCGAGATTTGATTGATATATATGATGTTTTTATACTTTTGTGTACTGGGACTGGGACCTATGTTCACCGAATGAGTGAGTTAACAGGCTAGGCCTATGGTTCCTAATCCAGTATACATTGAGTCATAGGCTGGGCTTTTGTGTTTTCTGTGTGCTATATATATTCAATTCGTAGGTTATCCGCGTTGTCTTGTAATGAATCAATTCGATTCGTGATATATGTTTCTCTTTCTCACGGAGCACCTAGTGTACTCACCCCCTCCGCTTTCCAACCATGCAGGTTAATTTAGTGAGCTCGAAGCTCTATGAGGATCGTGCGGCTTTTTGACCTTTTCGGGGTATTTCCGCATCGTGGGTAGTCTTCTGTTTGTACTTTTGTTGTCTAGTGCCTTATGAATTGTGTTTATATAAATATGCTTTATGATTTTGCGAGTTAACTTTTGTTTGCTTTGTGTTTGTAAAAGATTTTATGTATGAACTTTTGATACTTGAGTTGAGATTGCCTGGAGTTGAGATTGTCTTGAGTGGACTAGAGAGTCTTGAAGTTCTGGCTGGATGTGGATATAGAAGTGTGTTTGAAATCACTTGTAGGTTTTTGAGATTCTTAAAATATAGTCGTTATGCTATCCAAATTTTCAAAAAAAAAAAGGTTAAAAAAAGAGATATTCAGTAAGCCTTGCATAGTCGGATTAAGGATACTACGAGTATCCTTAGCTTGAGTATGTGGCGGTTGTCATGGGCCCGATGTGGTACTGGGTCATAACACATTGTATTTATCCTGTCGATATCTATGTGACTCTTAATTTCTAAACTGAATCTCAGTATTGTTAGACCAATGAAAATTTAGGTGGTTATAACACCCCGACTGGTATGTGCTAGAATAAGGATTGTTATCTCCCTGACCAACTTATGCTCCATTAAAGTTGAATTGCACCATGTTGTTTTTTTCCCCTGAGAAGCAATCAGCTGCGATATAGCTCTCTTGTCCATATGACTCATATTCATGCTGCATTGTTGTGACAAGAGAGGAAGTGGTGGCTTCAAGCTATTTAATTGCTTGGTTAGGTTGTCAATCTTAGCCTACAATGTTTTCAGTTAATTTATAGCAACAATCGTTCCTCCTAGGTCCTAAAAGGTTAACTGCTTTCTACTTCGTTCTGATGTCCAAAGATAGCTAGTATATGCAATGCCTTCTAACAAATTATGTGTTGCTTCAATTGTTTTCCTTATGAATGATCCTCCAGTAGCTGCATCTATGGTGCTCCTTGTGGGTGGATTAACTCCAGTGTAGAAGGTTTGCAATAGGAATTCTTTAGGTAGGTTATGATGAGGAAAGCTCCTTTGCAACTCCTTATACTGCTTCTATGCTTCATATAAAGACTCCCCTTCATTTTGTTAGAAATTGATAATTTCCTTTATTAGTCTTGTTGTCTTGTTTAAAGGGGAATACTTATTTAGAAAAACTTGCACCAATTGCTCCTAAGTTGTGATGTTAGATGGGTAGAGAGAATTTAGCTAGGCCTTGGCTCAATCCTTAAGTGTAAAGGGAAAGAGCCTCATCCTAAAATCATCCTCCGACATCCCAATATATCGGAAGGTGCCGCAAATTTCTAAGAAATTAGCTAAATGAGCATTGGGATCCTCATTGGCTAACCTCTAAAATTGCACATTGGTTCGTAACGTGTTTAGCAGTGATGGCTTGATCTCGAATGCATTCGCTTACACCAGTGGTCGTGTAATCCCTTGACGATGGGTATTGATCTGTGGCCTCATGATGTCCATAAGGGTCCGTCGCTCTCTATAATGTATTTCCTCCACCATCGTTCTTTCCATCTCTTTTTAGCGTTTAACTCTTAAGATTCCCCATTGTTTTAAGGTGATATCCAAGTTTATGTGTCATCTACTTTATGCCCAACTTTTTTTTCACAAAAAAGGTGAAAAAACTTTAGACTACAAGAATTAAACTAATCTACGCCTCCCCCACAATGGCGCCAAAAACTTGATTAAGTATTTGATGTGTGTATGTTTAATTAATAACCCTCGATAATCCGTAAGCACATGGTTCGTTAGCATAGTACCTAAGGTTTCGATCCTACGAGGAGGGATAATCTAATCCTAAAATCTAAGGACAAAAACAAATCACAGAAATTCAAAATGTAAGAAACTAAAAATGAGAATTTAATTCAATTAATCAAATTAAGAATCGAACATGAAAATATTAATTATTTAGCAGTTGCAACACACACCCAAGAATCAACCTAAGGAAATTACCAATTGAGAGAAGGGAAATTTTACCTATCCTTACTGCTAACCTATCCGATTATGAATTATCGGATTGTTGCTTCTAGACGATCCTAGGGTTGATTACTCTCTTTGGAGTTATAATCATTAACCTTAAATCATAAACCCTAATCATATTATAGAAGTTGCAATCGTTCAATTAACAACCTATCCAAAACCTTAATTAGTTCTGAAGTTCTCTAATAAAGTATCGGAAACATATACAAGATCTCTCTTTGCAAAATTTACTGATTTGATTTGATTCTAATTTCTATTAAATCAATAAACTCTCGTTATCCCAATTTTTTTGTTTTTCATTCTATTCACCCTCTGAGTTTATTATCAAATTATGCACTCGCAGAATAAAACCACAACAAATCCAATAACCACAAAACAATCAGATTTCATTAATTTAAAGATAAAACTCCGAAGGTGAGATTATAACATCCTCATCATTCAAGATCCTATCATCAACTATTCAATCCAATTCTATACAATGATAAAACTGAAAATAAATAGGAAATATAATCTAATGGAGGATTGGAAGCAGTGACATCAGGAAACCTCCTGATCTGGGAAGTACGTCGAGTCAGTTTCTTCTCCTCTTCTCTCTTCCTTCTTCTCTTCCTCAATCTCTCGATGAATTCTCTCTAGGGTTTCTTTAAGAGTGGCTGAATGTAAAGCTTTCGTTCTCTGCCTCTTTCTTTTCTTTTTATCTCCTCTTGTGTTTCGGGTAACCCTAGTTTTTTTGGGGTCTGAAAGGTCCAAAAATTCCCTTAAAACTCAACGTTCTTGAGTGTCTGTTCGTCTGCCCGACGCAGGCCACGATTGTGGCCTACATTTGATCCTTTTGTCATGATCGTGGGCCATTTTTTTGGCCTGAATGTCTTTCGAAAGTGCTTCGTTCTTTGATATTGACCTTGAAACATTAGCAAACACATCAAGGTACCTAAAAACATAATATTTAAGCTCAAAGACTTGCACTTACCCATAAACACTTAAAACATAAATAATTAATAAACTAACATAATTCTAACCTAAGCACAAACTAAATGACTGAATTAACAGCTAAACATAGATCAAAATATGCCCTAAAATATGATGCAATTTAAACTTGTCACACACTTATGAGTTAACTAATTTAATAGCCAATTTAATGGATCCTTTAATGCACCAAATTCCGTGCCTATGTAGTTTAGCGAAACCTAACCTTTTCAGCCCTCTTCCAATTACATTCAAGCCTAATCTCAATTCCGGACCCAAGCCCATCTTAACCCCTCTTATCGTAAGTCCAATTTCAATAATATGTCACCTACTTAATGTTAAATTATTGGAAATAGGGAAGTATCATTTTTTATACTTCGAATCTTAATCCACTAGATTCGGTACACTCTAAATAATATTACCACATCCTTCTCTGCCATAAATATCCAACCCGATCATGATCCAATTTAATATATCAAGATAACATCTTATCAAAGAACCATTAAGAGCACAAAAAGGATTAGGTAAGGGGATCCAATATCACCTACCTATTTTCTTTAGTCATGGAAGCATTCAATAGATTGCTCAAAAGAGTTTTAGAAAGAAACAAACATTTCAGGTAACATTGCAATTACAAAAAACTTGGCATTATCAAGTTAAGTTTTGCTAATGATTTAATTTTTCTCTCCAAAGCTAACAAAAACTTTGTAGCCATTCTCATAATTGCTTTCAAAATGGCTTCTAGATTTTAAACAATGCAGCGGATAGGGAGTAACGTTTAACTTCAATTACTTTTGTTTAGCAAACATCAAATCCCAATCACATATTTTTGGTATCCTAGTTTCATTATCAAGAGCATCCTATGGTGATTTTAAACCTTTGATTGACAAAATTCAGGCTAGAATAACAAGGTAGAGCATTAAAGCTCTCCTATTTGTTGGTAGGGCCCAGCTTATTTCATTTTTTCTTTTATTACGCCTCTCATATGGCCTTTTCCTAAGTACTCATAAAAACAATTAACAAGTAATTAGAAAGTTCTTATGGTATGGGTACAAAGAAGATAAGAGTTAGACCAAAATCAAATGGATAGAAATATATACTGCCAAGAGCTAAGGAGGATCGAATGTAGTTCCTCTAAAAATCCTAAACATGGTGAAGTTTGCTAAAAGAATATAGACGATCCTAAATAATAAGCAATCCTTATGGACAAAGTGGGTACATGAGTATTACATCAAAGGTAAGAAATTTTAGCTTCAAACTCACAAACATTGCTTCCACTACTATGAAATGCATATCAAATTTAGAAGTAAGGTAAGGCTAGAAGTTTCTAATTTGATTGGAACTAGTAGGAACACTATTCTGGACTAACAATTATGCTTTAACTAGTCCAATGTAGAATATTAAGTAGCTTGTTCTGCGGAGATTTATAATATAGAACAATGTTAAAATATCTATAGCTCTTAAAGTAAAGGAAGCAATACAAATTGTAGTATCATCCTCTATCTTTTCCACAACGATAAATAGCATCACTTATAAGCAAGTAAAAAAGACATTATTATATGGAGGCAATTATGTAGGCTTTCAAACATTAGACAATTCACTACTATGTCTTATAAGAAATTATTTTAAGGCTTCAATCCAAGTCACTTGGTACAAATTTATATGGTACACATTTCTTTAACATCATGCCATTACTACCTTATAGAAAGATATTAAGGGCAAGCTTCCTACCATTAATAAGCTTAACAGATATATGGTTCTACTAAATTGCTGTGCATTATATAAGAGAGCATACGATAACAACCTTCCTTATTTTTTTAGTGTGACATCACCAATGAAGCTTAGAGAATGATCCTTAACAAATGCAGCTTAATGGATCCACCAGCAAAATGGTAAGATATCGTGTAATGGAATTCGTCAATGAAACATAATAGTGAATCAATTAAGAGGTGTTACTATCTATATCTTTCATGCTTAGTCACTTCAAGAAGAGTGAGAGAAGGTAGGCAACGAATCAACATTTGGAAAAGGATGAAAGCCGAGCTCGAAGATGCATTCATGCCACCTCAATATTATTGGAGTTATGTAAATATAGTGCCCTAGAAAGCAAGTGTATTTGCATATAACTTAATCTTCTTTCAGTTACTTTTGCAATGAAAATATTTATTATTAATAAAACAAAAGAGTTTGGTTTTATTTGCATGAGCATTATATATCTAGTCATAAGGTACCAAGATTCTTTTACCCTTTATTGTGCGAATAGCTATAATATGGTTCATAATAAAGTGTGCAATTGGACATCTTATTTGAAACATGTGTCTCATAATATTTAGTAATTCAAGAGTTCAACTAATTTTCTTTAATGGAATGATATTTGGTTAATAAGCTAGAATTAATTCTAATGAGATTAAATTAATTCCAGGCTTATTGAAGCTTGAATTATATAAGTCCAATTAGATTCCCCGCTTGGCTTCTAGGAATGTTACCAAGCAAAGTCATAAATATAAATAGAGGTTTTAAAGCCTATGATTGAATGCTAGGCTTACTTTAATTAATTGTTAATTAAAAGCCCAAATGAACATTAATTGGGCTTGACTTTGGTTTGATTTGATTAATTAGATTAATTAAATTGAAATAAAGTTATTAAAGAAAAAAGAAGGGCATATTTCAGTTTTTTATAGCTAAATGTACAGCTGCACATTTAACATTGAATTGCTAAATTTAAGATGGTTTTTATCATGCTTTATCATCATTAAATGGAGTAATGATCTTATCATTAAATGGTTTGAAGGTTAGCTTTTAATGATGGCATGTAACCTTTTAGCATTCATTTGATTAAAGAAAGGAGGAGGTGCATTTGATATACTCTCTCCCTTCTCTCATCTTATAATTGAAAATGAGAGGGTCTCATTTAGGTTATTGGTCTTTTCTTATAGCCATCTTAAATAAATGAGAAAAGTCTCATTTATTGACTTCTTTATGATTGATTAAAGAATGAAGTGATGCATTGGATGCACATCACTTCTTTCTTTCATGTTAACCGAAATTGAGAAGGAGATAAGAAGTGGTTCTTGCATTTTTTTCACTCACTCTCTCCTCTCTTGCATAGCCTAGCCGAAACTTGAATGAGAAGTGTCTCATTTTTTGCTTCTTTAACTAAGGAAAATCTCTTCAAGATTTCTTCTCCTTTCCCACCAAAGGATTTTGTTAACCAAGTTGTCCAAGGAGAATAAGTGATAGATCAGATTGATAAAGGATACAATAACGAGGAGAGGATACATTATCAAGGAGAGGATATAAAAGTGAGGAGTCAAAGCTGTAGCAAGGAGTCGGTATAAGCTCCATCTTATTCTTATGTTAATTATTTTCCTTATACCATATCATGTATGGCTGAAACATGTTAATTTTGTTATATTGCTTCCACTGCGTTTTGATTTCAGAAAAAGTTTAGAAATCTACCGTTTTAGCCAAATCTCGAATGCTTTTGTTTTCGATCCAACACTCTTGTTGTGCAATCTCTCGATTGATTGCTAAAGTATATACATACACAATTAACATAACACCAGAATACTGTATTGAATTGGCAAAGATTAAAGTCACAAAATAACTACGATATAAACCATAATATGGATATTAGAACATCATGAACGTAATAGATCTCTGGAAATTTAGTTTACACATCAAGTATGACCTAAGTAATAATGCATCCTGGTACCACCAATATGTATAACACATTGAAGCAACATTTCTGGTGGCCCAGAATGAAGAAGCAAGTATAGGAGTATGTTGCAAAATGTTTAACATGCCAACAGATTAAGGCTGAGCATCAGACTCCGATTGGGAACCTACAGTCGTTACCTATTTAGGAGTGAAAATAGGAACGAATTGTGATGGATTTCGTAATGGGATTGCCAAAGACTCCGAGATAGAATGACCCTATATAGGTTGTGGTGGACCGATTGACTAAGTCGAGCCATTTTTTACCAGTGAGAGAGAATAACTCACTAGACCAGTTGGCCCAGAGCTATGTGAATGAGATAGCTAGATTGCATGGGCTCTGATGTTCATTGTATCGAACAAGCATCCCAGATTTACTTTGAGATTCTGGAAGAGTTTACAGTCAGCTATGGGTACAAAGTTAAACTTCAACACTACATTCTATCCTTAAACAAATGGACAGAGTGAGAGGATAATCAAAACTGTTGAGGATATGCTCAGAACATGTGTATTGGAGTTTCAAGGAGCTTGGGATCAGTATATAGCATTGATTGAATTTTCTTAGAACAACCACTATCACAGTAGTATCAGAATGGCACCATATGAGGCATTGTATTGCAAAAAATGTCGGTGCCCTTTATAATGGGATGAAGAGGGCCTGAGAATGGTTGAAGGCCCGGAATTGGTACGAGATACTGTGGATAAGGTGAAATTAATTTAAATCCAAATTAAAGCAGATCAAGATAGACAAAAGAGCTATGTGAATCAGCACCGAAGTGATATGAAATAGAATGTAGGAGATAAAGTGTTTCTAAGAGTATCACCTTGGCAAGGAGTGTTAAGGTTTGATAGAAAGGGCAAATTAAGCCTTAGGTAAATTGGTCCTTATGAGATCACTGAGAGGATAGGACCATTGGCATACAAGTTAGCTTTACCGAATAAGATGTCTCAGTTAGACAATATATTTCATGTGAGTATGCTCAGAAGATACCGATTTGATCCAATGCATGTGTTATCGGCTCAAGAGATTGAAGATGCTAGTAACTTAAGTTATGTTGAGGAGCCGATCAAGATAGTGGGATCTCAGATAAAATAGCTGAGAAACCGAGTAATTCCACTGGTGAAAGTCTTTTGGAGGAATCACTCGATAAAGAAGCAATTTGGGAATCGAAGGAGCAAATGCGGAGACAATATCCCCACCTGTTCAAACAATCAAGTAAGAATTTCAAGGATGAAATTTCTTAAGAAGAGGAGAATTGTAACATCTTGTTATCCCATGTTAAGGGCTAGAACCCTAAAATAGTGTATATGAGAGTTTATTGAGAAGTTAGAAAGTGTATTTCATGCTCATACATAATATAAAATAGATACACATGTGAATATTGTTTTTTGCACATTAAAATGATTGTATATGCATTCATTGACATTTTCGGGTATAGTTGATCTATAAATGTGATTATATTTGGAATTATGAATTATATGAGTTAAAAAATTGATTTGGAGAGTATATTTATTTATTCAAAATTTTTGGTGAAAATTTAGGAAAATTATGAAATTATAGGTATTTTGGACTAAGAAAAATGCCAAGTGGCAAGACAATTGATAAATGGCAGTAGAAATAAGAGTTAAATGGCAGTGGAAATTTTTATAAATGACATTGGAATTTAATGACATATGTCATTGAAAATTGGGAGACAATTGGAGTAGAAATTGGAGACAAATGAACTAGTTAAATAAAAGAAAACAAGTGAGATCATAGGAAGTGGACATGTGGCAAGTGACAAGTGTCACTTGCCAAGCCATGCTTCCACCATTTACGACACTCTCTGTAACACTCCACTACTATAGATTACATACCGGAACACCCTGCAAACATTCCAGTACATAACCTAAATAATGGCATGTTAGAGCAAATACATATCCAACTTAGTCATGGCATCAATTATTATACATAAAAAATAATCAATTCTAAAACCAAACTACATTCCTCATTTCATTTCTTAAAAGCCAAATATACATTGTGATTTACAAAACCATTCGAATATATACAAAGTCAAACACCTATACATAACACACTGCTTGAAAGAAGAATTGTACAAAAACTACTAACTAATCCTTCAGTCTCAACTGGCCGACCTTTGAGCCATTTCTTGACAAAAGTAAAAGAATTAATCATCTTGTAGAGTCTATCTATATCTAAAGTTCTCTCTCGGACTTGAAATAACAACGTTGCAATTTTGATGAGTTTTGTGAACTCAATGATGTAACCATCTTCGATGGTTCACCCAATTCATATCACTTATCAAATCATATAAGCACATAATTCACAACTTTCCATTTAACAAATTGCATCACATATCATATATTTCACATACCCCAACCTCATTTAATTACATATCCACATTACAATTCAATAAGTCAATTACACCTAATAAGTGTATATGCAATGTTCATATGACCCACTTTCAATTATTACGTTGTTGTGACTGAGTGTCTAAACTATCCCATATCCATTATGGATATCGGCTCATTAATACTTCCCTTTACCCGTTACGGATACAGGGCTCATTGTATATATCAAGCCTTTGGTTCTATACCACATTCCAGAGCTTTAAGCTCATATTCGGTGGCTACTCATGTCACAACTATCTTTACCTAATCATGCATTCGTGTATGAAATGCATCACAATAATATTCAATAATTCATTATTTCAATCATTCCCATTCTCAATCTCATTCCCATTCAAACTCATTTACAGTCCCATTCCTATTTATCATATTTAATAAATCATTCACAATTTAAATCATAATTAGGTCCAACATTTAACGAACATGTTGAGTAAACACATAAAAGCTTCATAAAATCCCATAAAAGCTTCCAGCTTAATACCAGGAAAATCACATAGGTCTTCCTTAAACACCCTATTTAACACCCTCTACCTAAACCACAATCTACTCATAAGCAAGCTCTCTCAAGTTGTATATAAGTGAATTAAGATTTAAAAAACATATCCCATGTCATAAATTAAATTAAATTAATCCATACAAATATAATTGTTATATTTTCTTCTTAATATAAAATAGGTGTTTAGCCACAAAATATCTTCAAAACAACAAAATCGAAAGAGAAAAATAGAAAAATAGTGGTAGAATTAATTCTAGATGAACGCTAGATAGCTTAATCTATTAAGATAATTTCTAGATCTTGATTTTATAGCAAAAAACAACTTAAAATCAATTGATTAGGGTTGAGGAAGCCTCTTGACAACTAACCCTAGCTTCTAAAGAGAAAAAGATGTTTCAAAGAGGTGTTTTCTTCAAAATATTGTTATTAAGTCCTATAAAAATTAGGCTCTTTTTCCTTAAATATGTTTTATTACCCCTATTACATGATTGTGGCCCAAATTGTTGGCCTTAGTGATTTCTCTGAGTGAAAGATACGACCTTTGGTATAAACATCTCTCCAAGTCATGGATCTTTCTGTGTCTTTCTTATTTGCACACATTCTCCTACACAACAGCGGTTCAGGTCGTATTACTTACTACAATTGATCCTTCCATCACATGGACTAGCACATAAGCAAGACCAGACCATTTTCCTCTAATAATTATGAAAGATATATTTTTTGCTTAAAATTCTCTCTAATTCTTGAATAATATCATTCAAGGCCTGATTTGCACAACTAACTAAAAAGATACCACAAATAATTAAAATAAGATAATTTATTATTAGAGATCAAGCAAGATACTTATGAAAATATGTGAATATTTTATGCCAAAATTAGAAAATTTAGGAACATTTAAAAATGTTTTCTAATTATAAATTTACAAAAAAATAATTTCTATTAAAGGTTTATTAATTATTCTTAACAACTATACAAAATTTAATGCCAAAATTATAATTGATAATTTTTAAAAGAGATAACATCTTAGCATAGTTAAGTTTTTTCAATAATTAGGATATACAAATTGTTGGGGTATGTAAATATAGTGCTCTGAAAAGCAAGTGTATTTACATATAACTTAATCTTCTTCTAGTTGTTTTTGTAATGAAAATATTTATTATTAATAAAACAAAAGAGTTTGGTTTTATTTGTATGAGCATTTTATAACTAGTCGTAAGGTATCAAGATTCTTTTGTAAGTAATATCGATATACATGGAGATGTATGGGAAACATTTATATCATTAGAATTAATAGGATTGAATTATCTTATATTTTCTTATGTATTTTTATGTGATCTCAATCTTATTTTTAAGATAAAATGCTTAACTGATGTTCAATTTGTGTTTACCGCTAGGTTGGATATGCTGGTATATATTTGAGATAAAAAAGACAAGATTCCAAAGCAAATTAGAGCACAAATGTTTAACAAGAAAAAGGACGACTTTCTTGGTATAATTTGGAAGTAAACAAATTAAAAAGAAGATGGTCACGTGATTTTTGCATGCAACATCGGACTTAAAAAGTTGAAGTTATACTGCAACAAATCACAAGTAGACACGACAACGCATGGAGAAGGCTTGGTGAGGTTGCAAATTAAATTGCCTTATCAACTGAACAACGTGGGGAGCAAATTTGTCTTTAAATTGAAGCAGTAGCGCTGGGGTTCAGCAACACTCACGCATACAGAGTATAACACACGCAAGAGGACAAGCACAAGATTTAAGGAGTGTGGCATTTTAATTGTCACATGAGGCAGTGAAGCAAATCAAGCAAATTAACGTAATGTGACGGCAATTAAATTGACCCAAAATCATGCAATAGGAGACAGCTAGTTGGAGAAAGCAGCTGAGGTTTTAAAGGGACCTAAGCGTGGGCAGCACGAAGAACGCAACAGGTGGCTAAAGCAAATCACGCAAGCTGCAAAGAAATCAGCAACCAAGAAAGCTAGACGCAACAAACGACGACGCATACGGAGCAGCTACGGAAGAACAAAATGAATTAAGAGCCAACACGCTAGAAGTGGACGGTGGAGAGGCAGCAGGCACGTGGGACTTTAAATAAATCAGGGCAACAAACGAATTAAATGGGAGGCCAAAACGCAAGCAGCGCAGAGGAGAACGACAACGAACGTAAGTGACGCTATGGAGAAAATTAATTATCTAATAAGGGCATCATCAAACAGGGACGAACATTAAGTGGGCAGATATATATAAAACAGGAGACAACTGTGGAACAGTGAAGGAGAGACACGTTGGAGGCGGCGCTTGAAGAATAAAAAAAGTAGAGAATAAATAGAGGAGAAAGCAGGGACGCGCAACAGAAGCCAAGTGACTCCAGGCGGTAGCAGGTAACAGGCGCGCACAACAACAAGAGAAAAATCAGCGCGGCCACAAGAGGGGAGAGGAGCAAGTTTTAAACATGACATAGACCTTTATTGATCTTGTCATGCTACAGTAGAAAGGAATGCACAGAAGAGCTGAAGTACCAGTGGGTGGACGCAGGCAGTGAAGAGTATACAATAAGTTGAGGGATTTTGGTTAGGGACAAAGACGAGGGCTAAAACAATTATCCGAAAAATACCTATACAGGGCTAAACGTCTCGGCATCAATTCGGAGGTAAAATCGACTCCGACGACCTGGGATAAGTATTGTTTTTATTATTTTTTTGTTTCTTTCTCTCATTAGAAATTGATTGTGTTATTCTGTTTTAATTGACTTGGGTATTGTGTATGAATAATCGGATTGTTGTTATTATTCGATTATTTGTGTATGAACCCTTCGGGTATTTTAAATTAATGATTTTAATACGTTCATTGAATCATTAATTTGAATCCCATTGCTAGAATTTTGATATAATCCGTAATTGTTATGTTGAAATTTATCTCTAGCGACTAATGATTCGTAATCATTAGGGATAACATGACCTAGGTTAAATGACGCATCGTATGTGGTTGATACCTTGATTAATCGGTTTTCCTAATTCGTAATGCTTCTGCCTAATTAAATCTAGAGATCGTATCCTACGTTGTTAGGTGGTTAGGATTAATTAACGATCATATCTTGATTAAACAAAACCTAAGGGAAAACTCGGGTTAATTTTTAACCCACGATTAATAGTTTCTAGGAGAGGTTA
>JANITX010000009.1:52588943-52603572 GCA_027564395.1 Erythroxylum ulei | reverse complement strand
TTGAAATCATTCCCATATCACTCAAAATTCATTCACAAAATTCATATACAAAAACTTATGGCACATTTTCAAACCATATTAAAGAACTTCAAGGTAGATGGAAATCATTTAATTCCATATATTTGAAAGAAAATTTATAGCTCATTAACTCAATTATAAAAATGAAACCCACCTTGAAATTCCTTGCTTAATACTTGTCCAAAGTCTCTACTCTTACCTTTTCTTGTCTTCCTTGATTTCCTTGAACAATTGACATAATCCCCAAATTAATGGACATTCTAATTGACATAATCACAAGATTGATCTTAGAATTCTTAAACCCATACATTTCTTAAGCTATATGAACCAAAATTTCTCTAAAAATCCAACAAGTCAAACATACTCTTACCTTGATCCTTCGCCAAATGAAGTGTTTCTTGGCTTGAATGGAAGCTCTCATCCTCCTCTTCCTTTTTCCTTCTTGAATCAACTTCAAAATCTATCTTCAAAGCTTAGAAAAATCAAAACCTATTTTTTTTCTTTCTTCTTTCTCTCCTCTCTCCACCGAACTCTCTCCTCTCTTCTCTCTTTTCTTTGTTCTTTTCTTTTAATTTCGTTCCTACCTCTTCCTTAAAAGCCAAACAACCCTTTTTATTACAATTTTGCCATTAATGAGTGACCAATATCCAATTTACTCTTACATGTAAGCCTTGTAACTTAAATGGCTTAGTGATCTTCCCAAAAAGCCCTCGTGCATACACACTCTTGCTACATAATGCAAATAAACCATATTTTAAAATCCTACCAACATCAACATAATAATTAACTCCAAATAAAATAATTAATCTAGCAAGACCTCAAAATTATTTAAATTATGCTTAACTCCTTCCAAAAATCAAGACCTTTTTCTAATCATGTAATTGAAGGAATTTGATAGCACTTACTTCTAGAAAAATGTTCCTTATTGTCTCAATTTTATAATAACATCAAAATTATTCAATTTGGTTCCATAGTCTAAAAGTTATACCCCAAATATTTTTGGAGTGTTCTTATACTAAAATAATATTCTATGATCAACTTCCATCCAGAAATTGAAATTCTTAGAGACTGAATTAAAACTCAATTTCATCAGAACATTTGTAACCCTATATCCCTAGTTTGACACAAATTAAAAATCATCTCATTCGGATAACTAGAGCAAAAGTTATGGCTAAAACACTGAAACATACTCACTGAACATTTTTCAATTACATTTTTCCAGCTTTTAACTTCCAACATTTCACATATAACCCATCTTATATCTAAACCATTTCTTACCTCATTTCAAATTCAAGAATTCTCCTTTTCTCTACATATGAAGAATCACCAACAATTTCTTATGTAATAGTTCTAACTTCCAAGAAAATTCTGGATCCAACAATTCCTTTAACATTGCCTATGGTTTTACCAAATTTAAGAGTGACACTTCTCTATTTATCTGCAATGTTGGCATATATACTATATACTTATGTATAAAGATAATATTATACTCATGGGCAATCAACCATCAACAATACAGTAGTTCACTACTTGTCTCTCTAATCAATTTTCTATTAAAGATCTTGGCCAACTCAACTATTTCCTAGGTGATGAAACCAGTAGATCTTATAAAGGGTTGTTTCTATCTCAATGTCAATACATCATTGACTCCTTCAAATGCATCAGTATGTAGAAAGCCAAAGAGGATAGCACTCAACTATCTACATCTACAATACTTAAATTGATGATGGAACTCTTAAATATGATCCAGCTAAGTATCAATGACTACTTGACTCTCTTCATTATCTCTTACTCACATGACCATATATTAGCTATATTATTAATAATAAACTAGACCAATTCATGCACAAACCAACTTCTACATACTATCTTGCTGTAAAAAGAATCCTTTGATATCAAAGGAACATCTTGTTATGATATATTCCTCTCCACTCATTCATCTCATGCTCTTTATACCTTTGCCGATGCTGATTAGGTTAGTGATGTGGAGACACGTCACTCTTCATCTGCCTATGTTGTCTTTTTTGGATCTAAATACATTAGTTGAAGCTCTAAGAAATAATGCACTATAGCTCGCTCATTTATTAAAGTTGAATAATGTGCCATTGTAGTTGCTACTGTTGAAGTCAATTGGTTGACTAATATGATACAAGAACTTGTCATATCAAATTTGATACCTCCCAAATTTTATTGTAACAATATTGGAGCAAATTATATGTTCCAATCCTATCTTCCAGTCATAAATGAAAGATATTGCTATTGATTTTCACTTTGTTTATGATCAAGTGTCTTGTAAACAACTTTGCATATACCACATTCATACTATAGACCAATGGGCATACTCTCTAACTGAGCCTCTTACTCGATAATAGTTCCTCATCCATCATTCCAAGCTTAGCATCCTTCTTGGACACTTATGCATGTGGGGGCATAATATAAATTAATCTCGTATTGTAATAGTTCTAAAATAATAATTGTAAAAATTATATTAACTGAGTAGATTATAGGCTAAAATCATACTTCAATTACAATCTCAACATTGTATATATACATAAATCATCTTAAGATAACACACAACAACAACCTTCAAATCTCTTTTCATTGCACTACTATGAAATTTTATTTTAAAAATCAATCAAAAAAATGTTATAATCTTATCCATCATAAAACATAAAGAATGACAAAGTATAACAAATCCATTTCATGATAATTTAAATCAAGTTATAATTGTTTCTTCTTGATGACTTTGAAATACCTAATAGTTTAGGATACATCGTTCAAGTTTTAAACTTAAGAAAAAATAATTTAAACTTTTTAAAGATAAGATAATAATAACTTTTAGACCAAAAAATTGGTCAATGCTCATTTGCTCTCTATGAAAGATCTTTTAATATGTGAAAATTATAAACTCATCCAAATAAGTGATAAGTTTTAATGATACATATGTTTTTGAAAGATCATATTATTTATCTATATATTAGATAGTATTTCTTACATTTGTATCAAAGTATGTGTATACGCATCTTGATATGCATGTTTTTATTTAAATTGTTTGATGTGTTATTCTGTTTTAATCAAATAATACGTAATTACTTCATTATCTTCATCCAATTTTAACGTTTCTATATTATGAAAACCAAACTAATGGTACAAACAAAACAAAAAAAGTTGAACATGTTTAGAGTTTCGTTCTCCGTAGATGAGTATGGTGTTTTTATTTCATTAGAACTCTAACACCTAGAAATCTCCACGAGATCAATGCCTAAATAACTAGGATACACCAACAGTAATTCCAGTTTCTTTTAACATCCCTATTTAGTAGGGCTCTCCAAGTACTACAACTTTCTTCACTTTTGGAAAATCCAAAGACAGCAATCATCCCAAATTCATCACATAGCAACAGCAATTGGTCTAATTTGACAAAACCCGAAAGACAAGACAAAAAGACAAACAAAACACACACACACACTACAAAATGAAAAACATGCAGTCGTCACCGACGGGAGACAATGCACCGGGGCCGGCCCTAAATAAGGGCGAGACGTATTTTTATAAATAATAAAATATAACTCATTTTTATTTTTATAAAAAATAAAATGAAATCAAATAAAGCTAATTTTTATCCCATAAAAAATTAGAAAAATACATGTTATCTTTTTGTATTTTTTATAAGAGCCTAAAAAAAATAAAAATAGCGATTTTTTTTTTATCTTAGGTCTTATAAAATACTAAAAATAACCTTGACATTCACAAATGGCTTCTTTCCCGGGCATGGCCAATGATGGATAATAGCGTCACCGTCATCCTCCATGGTCGCTGCGTTCACCTGCTTTTTGATGGAGGACTACGTTGCTGGCGTCACTGACTGCTGCTTCCATCGGAACCTGCCGCCTATGGTGTTTCTCTTAAGTTGACGTGAGGCAAAGGAGGTGGCTAAAAACTTTTAGATGTTTGGAGTTAGATTATGGACTGGTTTCTAAATAGAACCGGACCCATTTCATTGGGCCGATAAAGACAAGACTACGGAGCAAGTTTATGTCTTGAACTTGAATGAATTTAGGTATGGGTCATATGATATGGCCAATAAATAAAAACAAAATAAATGGGCCAAGAAAACAGACAGCCCAAGTCTTAAAATATTTGTGCTGTTATTTGGATTCCAGACTAGTAAAAATTGTCGATACAATGTATTGGGCTGAAAAATAAAATAGTAAATGAACTAATTTGGGCGATGAGTTTGGACTTAAGACTAACATTTTTATTAACAATTTATCAATTATAAAATTGATTAATTTAATTAAGTCATATATATAAGTTGATTAGTTCATATTTCTTTCTTATGCTGGTCGAGTGCAATTAATTATTTCGGTCCTTTCCTCGTTTCAGGTCTGTTGGTCTAGCCTTTTCATCCTACCCACTTCCATTACTAAAAAAATAGAGACAAAACTTAGAAACATTTTATTATGGTTCTCCCAGCCAACTTCCACCAGAACCTGTGACATTAATTCCTTCCTCGTTATTCTTTTTATTACTGTGTATAACCTGTGGTCTAAAAGAAACAATCGTACCTTTAAAGATGAAGCCATGGATGGAAGGAATCTCTCTATGCATGTGATCTTTCAAGTTATGGAGCACCTTAGCTTAAACACTGAGACAAAGTAATACTGCTTATGTTTCAATTTATTTCTAATGTTTTATCTGTAAGTGATGTAATCAGGTGCAAGTTCAGTCCAAAAAGGACAATCCAACCCGTGCTTACCTGTACATGAACAGCAACCCATTCACTTCCATCACAAGTTGGTCATAGTTCCAGTCTATCGGCATTGCAAGGGGAATAGGAAATCAAGATATTTTCAGGCAGCAAAGTGGAACCAGCTTTAGGCAACATATTGTTCAAAATAGTAAGAAAAGATGACATGGGAAGTGATAGACAAGGAAATTCCTAGCATTAGATCACAAAGTTATATCTACGGAGGGAAGCTTGCGTCTTGATCCTATTGGTTTCAACGTTGTCATGGAGACAGAAACTCTTTACTTGTTTTAGAGGGATGAATTCTAAATGCCACTCAGAGACTCCTTCTCTGAAGATTTGGGATGCCTACATGGCTTGCTTTCTTTGGTTTTATCTAGTGCAAATAGGCTGCGAAAAGATATGTTGTTGTATTGTTGATTGAGGGTGCTACTGGAATTGGGTTGAGTATCTTGTGTTATTTATCAGATATGTTAGATTCAAGTACTTTTGGGTGGAAAATCATATAGAGTAGGATGGTTGAGTTTGTTGTATGGTTTTAGGATGGAAGGAAGTGTTGTACATTCCTTTGAACTCTTTTGGTAGTTAAGAGATTTCGGGCTTGAAATCTATAGACTGTACATATCTTATATTATTTGTATAAAAGTCTTCTGATTTATCCAAAAAAAATCCATGGTGAAAACACATCCCCTTATCATTGCTCTTCTTTTTGACACCACCTTTTAGCTTTGCTACGCTAGTAGAAGCCTTCAGTTTCTTGTATTATTCTTCTTAGAGCCCTTTTTCTTACTCTTGGAAGAATTCACAATAAAAGTAGAACTGGGTTCCTTCTTAAGGCACCCTTTACACTCTTAAGCATATTCAACAGTTCAATCAATGACACATCCTTTTGATTCATATGAAAGTTCATAATGAACTGTGAAAAGCTCAAACTAAGAGACTACAACACCATATCAATGCTTAACTTACAGTCTATGACAAAACCTAATTGGCTTAATTTTTCAATATAGCCAATCATCTTTAGCACATGTAGCTCAACTGAAGATACTTCTAACATCTTGCATTGAAATAATGCTTTATATAATTGATACCTCTCCACCCTACTTTGTGCTCCAAATAACTCCTTGACATGTAAAATTGTAACAGGAGCATCCATGTTCTTATACTGCCTCTAAAGCTCTGGAGACATACTAGCTAACATCATACATGTAGTTTGTTCATTATCATCGATATAAAGCTAATATCTCTCCTAAACCTCATCAGTCACATCTAAACTAGGTTCTGGTAGAGCAGTAGTATTAATAACATATAACTTCGTTTCTTGCTTAAGAATAAATCTCAATTTGCAAAACCAGCCTGAGAAGTTAGGTTCAGTTAGCTTGTTATCATCTATGATGCTCCTCAGTGTCAGTTTGGTACTCATATTCTTTTAAAAATCGAAAGACATAAAAGAGCAAGTATTAGTTTATACCATAAATTCAAATAAAATAAGAACTTCAATAAATATTTAATTATTCCCATTATTTCAATTAAAATAATAGCTCTCACTATTCAATAAAGAAATTATCAAATAATTTCCTAGTGGGTTAGGATCCCATTCAAACCTAGTTGATCTTGAGTTTGCTCAATAAATTAACTAAATTTAAATAAGGTAGATAACAAATTTATCAATAACATCTTATATGACTCTCAAATCTGTTAAATGACAACTCTTTGCCAAAATATATCTTATATATTATTCCTAACTTTGACTCTAAATTTATATGATCATGAGTTTACTCATTAATGCATATTTAGGCAAAATTGATTCCCACATAAGACTAGGGGCAGCATTCATCATTTTTCCATAACTTATGCAAAGAGAAATTATATCCTTATTCATTCTAGGTTGGCAAGCAAAGTTTATGTTTTTCCAAAACCTTCAATTAATACATGAGGCAAAATAATGCAAGTTCCAAAAAGTAATAATGTATAAGCAAATTCTGATTTTGAGCATGTAATTTTCAGGTTTCTAGAAGCAGAGAATAAAGAAAGGAGATGCAGTATAAACAATTTCCAAAAAACATATTCAAAATTAAATTAAATGATAAACCTTAATTGATTAAAAAAGAATTCTAGCCTTAAATTTTATTAAATCAATAAAAGTCAAGCAATTGTCTCAAGTTATATAATTAAAGGAGGCTCTTATATCACTGTTGAAAACCAATCATGATCAAATCACGAGTGCAGCCTAAAAATAAAATTTTTATGGTTTTCAATTGGATCACAATAATTAAATAACTTGAAAAACATAAATTATAAAATGTGAAATCATACTTGGTTTGGTATTCCTACTAAAAAATTTTCAATATGTATTTGATACTTCAACCACGAGTTGTTCACACGTCCAGCCTCCAGCAGTATTCATAGAGTAGTAAAAAGAAAGTTATCTTTGAGAGAAAATTAGCAGGAGGGCTAGCTCCCTTATGCTTATTCCTATAAATAGAAAAAGCATTAGGTTTTAATTTTTATTAAAATTAAATATTTCAATTATAATTAAAATCAAACTCTAATTACAATTAAATTAAATTTTAATAAAATCAAATATTTGATTTTTAATCTTTAAAGTTTTTCAAACTTTACAATTAAGTCAAACTTAATTGAAATTTATTTTTCTCTTTTTATTTGCTCTTTATATGTGACTTATTAGATCTGTAATATATTGGCAATTGATCGTGTCGTTTGAGCTTTAAAATTTATAAGCCCTTAAATCTCAAAAACACACGGGCCGTGATTGTAGTATAAGAGGTTTCGATCCCACGAAAATCTAAGGCCAACAATATATGAAACTCAAAATAACAATGCAAAAGAAAGTAATCATGAGAATTGAATTCAACCACTTAAATCAGAAATTAAACATGAAAGAATTAACAATTGAGCAATATGCAATAATAATAGAAATTAACCTAAGGAATTTACCAATTTACAAGAAAGGGGATTTTACTTATCGTTAATGTCAACCTAATCAATTATGTGTCAATGGAGTGTCAGTTTTAGACTATCCTAGGTCTAATTACTCTCTCTCGAGTTATAAACATTAGACCCTAAATTATAAACCCTAATTAGATTATGGAATCTGCAATCTCTCAATTCACAAATTATCCAAAACCTAATTAGATCTGAAGCATTCTAATAAACTATTGGAACATTACACGGTATCTCTCTCTGCACAGTTACCAATATGATTTATTCCGATTTCTATTAAATCGCCTAACTCTCATTAATCCGATTTAATCATCTTTCATTCAGTTCAGCCTCAAAGTTTATTACCGAATTATGCAAGAACGTAATTAAATCACAACATTCATCCAAATAAAAAAAATTAACTAAATTATCATTAAATCAAAATAAAATCCCAAATGAGAGTTTAGAACATCATCAATATTCCAAATCATATCATCATACTATCTATCTCAATTTTATAAATCAATAAAATCGAAACAAAAAGGACATACAACTTGGAATAGACGATAGAAGGCAGCAACGTCGAAAAACCTCCTAATCCAAGAGGCGCATCAAGTCAGCTTCTTCTTCCTCTTCTTCCTCTTCCTTTTTCTCCTTTCTCTCTCTTGGTATTCTCACTTTAGGGTTTCAACAGTGGCTACCGGAAGCTCTTTTTTTTCTGTCTCTTTATGTTCTTTTTATACTCTTTTGTGTTTTAGGTAACCTTAGGGTTTTTTGGGAGTCCGAAAGGTCCAAAAAATCCCTCAAAATATGAAGTTCATAAGTGTCTACGTGTCTGCCCAACATAGGCCACAATCGTGGCTTATATCCGAGCCTTCTATCATGATCGTGGCCTTGTGCTTTTGTCACGATCGTGACATGCAGGCCACGATTGTGGGCCAAACCTAGAGCTTCTATCACAATCATGACCTACTTGCCACAATCATGGGCCTGTATTGTGGTCAGGATTCCCTCAAAGACTCCTCCGCTCTCCTGAAACACTAGCAAACTCATCAAGGTCCTAAAGACTTTTACTAACCCATAAAACACTTAAAACATAAATAAATTACAAGCTAACACAATTTTAACATAAACACATACCAAGTGATCGAATTAACGGCTAAGCACATATCAAACTATGCCCTAAAACACAATGTAATTTACACTTATCATGTCCCCACACTTAAATGTTTGCTTATCCTCAAGCATACAAAACAGCAATCAACACAAAATCACAAAGCACACAATGCAACAATGGAATAATGGCTTCAACTTCATGAAATAAATTTGACTTAGGGCACATCATTCAAGTTATTCCAAATCATTAACATGCAAAATCCACGTCTCGGAGCTCTGGACTAAATATACATATTAATCAAAACTTAAATGTTAAGTTTATTTATCCCTTTCAATTGCACACACACATTAATAATTATTTGGTCATTCAAACTTTGTAACTAATCCCAAGTACGTTTTCTTGAAAAGTTAAGCTACTTATAAGTTTGGTAGGTTTTTATTAAAAAACACATTTTTATTACTTTTTGTGGACATATACCTAGTCTTTTTACATAGAGGCAAACATTGATGATGAATGTCGACCTGGTTACTTGACTAAGTCATGTTTTTAGTAAATTGCTTAGTTAGAATATCATTATACCCTTTTGACGCGAAAGCACATATATGTGATATGTGTCGATCCAGTTACTCGGCTACATCACATTCTCATCTGGCTACTAGCTCTATTCATAACCCGAAGGCCAACGGAATAGTTATTTATTTAAAAATTACAAACACACCCTTTTTTATATATTTAATGCCTACCTTGTTGCTTTTGCTACTCATTTTCATGAAAAAAATACTAGCTAAGTTACCTAGGCGAAAGACCTAAAATTATGAATGAATGCGACAACTTATAGGGTGATAAACTAACACTAAATCCTAATTAGCCTGAATATTTTAGCCAAAGAACCCAAATCACTAATTTTGCGAGCTAATGAATCTTCACAACCTAATAGATTATGTTTAAAATTAAATCAATTTCAATTCATCTAAGTCATCGATAAATTCACACAATTCACAATATGCAGCCTAACACACTAATATAACAATATGCAAAATTCACACTCAAAGAAAAACATACACCCACCCCACACTTGAGCATCACATTGTCCTCAATGTGAGAAGGAGACAAACAAACACACATGGAAGGAAGTAATATAAAATAAAACAAAACAAAAACTAAAGTTAAAAGAAAAGGGTTAGAAACAAAACCTTATAATAATAGAGGCAGGGATGGCGTCGAACGTGATAGTTGTACACCTTGAGCCTCGAAGTATCGACGAATCCAACGTATATCTCGACACTGACATCATTGTGTGTGGGTCATCTCCTTCATCCTTCTAGAGAGTAATTGCTTTGGTGTTGGCAGAGATTGTATCAAGCACTTTTTTCCAACCAAGTTCTTCTATGTCTTCTTCCTCTTCAAACTCCTCGCTAGTCGAGTCCTCTTCTGCCTACTAAGGTGGCGATGTGCTAGAACTCTCCTAACTAGCCCTGATCTTCATATAAGTCTTTTGGCTGATGTCCCAAAGTTCTATATTATAGGACTTCAGGATTTCAGCACACCACAAGTGATGGTGATTTAGAAAATCAGGGAGGTAGACGGTTAGACCACTACAATCCACACCATAGTACTCAGCAATGGTGGAAATCAAGTAACCCATACCCAAATTGTTACTCCTCTTACGTAGAGTTGCAACAATAGCATTCAACACATTTATGGACGTGCACACTAGGAGGCTGTGATCCATGCGCCACAACAGAAAAAGTTCCTTCTGATTTGTCAAAACCCATTTGACACATGAATTCATGTAAAAAAAAGTGCTCATGGCTTCATATAATGTTATTGTGGGCATTCTTGGCGTCGAACTGCTCTAACCCAGTGAGCTCATTCCAATAGCGGGAAGCATGAAAATCATTGTGCTGATCAACAATGGAAGAGTCAGGGAAACACCAAATATCACACATAATTTCATTGTTTAGCTTATAAGGTTATCCCCACAACCTAAACTACATTTTCTTTGGGTTACTAGGTTCAAAATGAAAGGAAGTGAAGAATTCGAGGGTGAGCTCTTGGTAGACGGAATATTGGAAGTGTATAAACTTACTCTACTAAATTCTTTCTGCTAAATTCTTGACCCTATCTCGCAATTCTAGACTATCAAGCATAGCAAAATCAAAGTATTTTGGGACTATTATCTGTTTAATATTAAGGGATTGGAATCGAATGCCTTCCTCCTTTGTGTAGATTGGGAAAGGTGCTCTAAAATCTGCCACCCTATACCTTCACCCTCGGTCTAAGACTTGATTTCTTCCTGATGATTGATTTTGCTGACTACTTAATGCCCGACATAATGGACTGCAAGTAGGTGGCAGTTGGAATAAAGTAGAAATTTGGAAGTTGATTAAAGAGAAGGGAGAGCGTTTGGAGGTTCTAAACTTAGAGAGATAAAGTTAAAATGAAAGTGAGTGAAAAAGTGAAGTAGGAAATGAATATATAGGTGAAGGAAGGGTAAAATGGTAAAAAAATTAGCTAGAAATTGCGTGGACAGGTTTACCCTGCCGCAAGCCACAATCATGGCCTGTAATAATTTCTCCAATCTCTGATTTTTTCGTCTTTCGTCCTTATACACACCTCCAAAGATTCTTTCCTAACTTCTTTTTAGCACTATCACCTCTTTATACTTTCCTTCCCGGTCATCTTTATCAAAAATTAATGCCCAACTCGTCCACGATATTTATTTGGAAGTGAAATAACCTAACTACGGAATTTAAACTATATAAAATCAAGAAATAACTGGTAATTTAAAAACATAGGTTGCCTCCCATATAGCGCTTCTTTTAACGTCATTAACTTCACGTTCTTCTCATTGGAAACTCAGTCGGGATCAATTATGAGCGACTTGCTTCCACCCTTTTCATTCAACTTTAGTTTTGTAGCCTGTAAGTAAGCTACAAATTGCAAAATGATCAGAAGGAAAATATTGATAAAATTATGTAAACCAATTAAGCTTAGTAATGTCCTTTTTTCAAGCAAACTATTAACAAAACAAGGAATAACAAAACTCCCTTAATCTTCTATGGAATCCAGTAGTTTGCCCGATAAGAGGGTGAGTTGTTCTCTTCTTAGTTCTTCCTCATTCGCCCTCATCTCCTCTTCTTCTTTATCTTTTGAATAAAGACTTATATAGCGTCTTCAAACTTGATGTCCGTTGTCATTTGTTCTTTATCCTCTTGTTCCTTCAAAGATTCGAGCACATCAATTTTTTTGAATGAGTCTCCCTCCTCTAGATTCTTAGATACATCATTCATGTTGAATGTCACTTGGTCATCACTAATCCAAATGATGAGGTTCTCTTAATAGAAATCTACCCAAGTTTTTCGATGTTCAAGCATGGTATATCAAGAATTGGTGGATAATAGGGAGGGTTGGAATTCTTTTCTTCATCCTCTTTCCTTGTCTCTTGGTCTTTTACAAGATGGGGTTCAACTTAGTGTTCCGCAAGTTCTTCTAGCTCTTCCCCATGTTTAAGTGTGATAGTCTCATATTGCTTTCGTTGATGTAATTCCATATTGTTTAGAGAGTCTTCCACACTTCTCTTACAAAATTCATGAGAAAGCTGTCTCACTTGAATCTCAAGGTTGTAAATAGAAGAGGCATGATTTTTCGTTACTTGATCGAATTGCTCTTTTGGGTCTCTTCCATGTTTGTTAGCTTATCCATGATTTTGTCCAATTGGGAATCCCATGAACTGGACTCATCTTGTTGAAATCCTAATAGGTCTTGATGTCCCATGTGAGTACTTACATTATTAAACCAATAGAAATATGGGTGGTTTTGTCACCCCGAAGTGTATGTGTTCATATAAGGATGATGATTTCTCCAACTAAATTGGGGCTCATTAAAATCTTCAAGAGTCCTTTGCTCCCTATAATATATATCCTTCATGATTATTCTTTTTATCTCTTCTTAGCATTCAACTCTCGAGATTCCACATTGTTGTCCGGTGATATCCAAGTTGATGTGTCATCTACTTTATGGCAGCTTCTCTCTCACTCTCTCTCACTCTCTTTCCACAAAAGAAGGTGAAAAAACCTTAGACTATAAGAATTAAACTAAGCTACGCCTCCCTGACAACGACGTCAAAAACTTGATTGTGTTGTTCGAGCTTTAAACTTTATAAGCCCTCAAATCCCACAAACGAACGGGCGACGATTGTAGTATAAGAGGTGTTGATCCCATGAAGAGCTAAAGTAATCTAATCCTAAAATCTAAGGCCAACAATATATCAAATTTAAAATAACAATGCAACGGAAAGTAATCACGAGAATTGAATTTAACCACTTCTATTAGAAATTAAACACGAAAGAATTAAAAATTGAGCATTATGCAATCACAATAGAAATTACCCTAAGGAATTTACCAATTTATGACAAAGGAATTTTACTTATCATTAATGCTAACCTATTCGATTATGTGTCAATGGAGTGTCGATTCTAGATTGTTCTAGGGTTGATTACTCTCCTCAAGTTATAACCATTAAACCCTAAATTATAAACCCGAATCAGATTATGGATTTTGCAATCTCTCAATTCACAAATTATCCAAAACCTAATTAGATCTGAAGTAATCTAATAAACTATTGGAACATCACATAAGGTCTCTTTCCACACAATTACCAATATAATTTATTATGGTTTCTATTAAATTACCTAACTCTCATTAATCCAATTTAACCGTATTTCAGTTAGTTCACCCTCTCAGTTTATTACCGAATTATGCAAGAACGTAATTAAATCACGACATTCATCTAAATAAACACAATCAGCTAAATTATCATTAAATCAAAATAAAATCCTGAAGGAGAGTTTAGAACATCATCAATATTCTAAATCCTATCATCATACTATCCATCTCAATTCTATATATCAATAAAATCGAAACGAAAATGAAATACAACTTGGAATAAATGATGGAAGGCAGCGACGTCGGAAAACCTCCTAATCCGGGAAGCACATCGAGTCAGCTTCATCTTCCTCTTCCTTCTTCTCCTTTCTCTCTCTCGGTATTCTAACTTTAGGGTTTCAACAGTGGTTGCCAGAAGCTCTTCTTTTTCTCTACCTCTTTATGTTCTTTTTATGCTCTTTTGTGTTTTAGGTAACCCTAGGTTTTTCCGAGGTCCGAAAGGTCCAAAAAATCCTTTGAAACATAGAGTTTGTGAGTGTTTGTGCATCTATCTGACACAGTCCATGATTGTAGCTCACATCCAAGCCTTTTGTCATGATCATGGCCTACCTGCCATGACTATGGGTGTAACACCCCACTCCCGAGTGACCCGAACCCGATATCGTTGATGATATCCGAATTCGTGCCCCGCGAGGGTGGCGTACTACATCAGTCAGTAGACCCGATTTTTGATATCAGTCAGTCAAAATTCAGTATACTCTTTTTTTTTCGATCTTATTATACTCATGTGTGCGGAAAACAGTAAACATTATATCATTGAAGCCCATGTTAAAAGAAAGCAGTTTCAGTGTTAGAAATAGACATTTTCAGTTTCCGTTATTACAATCACTTAACAATACTTTACAAAAATCATTTAATGTACACTTAACAGAACCCCATTGGTCCATTACAATTACAAAGTATCACTTTGGAAAACAATTCTATTGTACACTAATGCAGACGCGAACTGATCCCGACCTCTAGCCTTCACTTACGTACTCCCGTGTCAAACGGGGTATTCTTCAAGACCTGAAAAATAGATGCAAAATTTTGATGAGTTTTTGCAAACTCAGTGAGGAACCATCATCGATGGT
>JANITX010000009.1:52412120-52423744 GCA_027564395.1 Erythroxylum ulei | reverse complement strand
TTCGACCCTATTCACCACTTTACTCGCTTAAGTGTTCTAGAGTAGGAATTTATTTTTGCTGGTTTGACACGCCATCACAGCTACAAAACTTGTTGGATCACAATCTGAAAACAAGGCAAAATGTGTGAGTGGATCCTTAAAATCATCAACATTAGGTACCTGATAATCTGACATTCATGCTGGCCTTCTTTTAATTAGTTGAGAACATGAAATAGTTGTGGCTTGAAGCTGATCAATGTTTCCAGAAGTTGTTGTCGTGTTGTGAGGAACTGAAGGTATTTCATTTGACTGGCCTTCAGGAACAAGTACTACTAGTTCTTGCTATTGTTGGAGCTGCAGTGTGTCGCCTCCATTTTATTCTTCATCATTGTCTGCTAGTATTTATTGTCTGACATCACTATCATTGTTGTTGTTGGAGATGTTGTCTCTTCGTCAAAGACAACATCTCAACTGACGACAATTGTCTTGGTGATAGAATTATACATTTTGTAAGCCTTTGACTGATTGTTATCACCAAGAAAGATGCATTTTCCTTCATTGTCATCTAACTTCCTTCTCTTTTGATCTGGAACATGAGTATAGCCGATGCTTCCAAAAATTCTGAAGTGGTCTATTGTAGGTCTTTGTCCACTCCAAGCTTCTTCAGGGGTCATGTTTTGAACAACAAGAGTAGGACTTCTATTCAAGACATGGATGCTCCAATGGACTCCTTCTGGCCAGAAACTCTTAGGAACTCCACTCTTATTTAGAATGGTACGGTTTTTCCTTTCGGCAACGACATTTTGCTGTGGTGACTAAGCTACTATGAGTTGCTTTTTGACACCATGAGTCTCGCAAAAATCTGCAAAATCATGGGAGTTGTATTCACCACCATGATCACTGCAAAGAACCTTTATTGGTCTATCCACTTTGTTCTCTACCATTGCCTTGAAGGTTTTAAAGGCTGATAATGCTTCTGACTTAGTCTATAGAAAATAAAACCAAGTTTTCCAACTATAATCATCAGTAAACGTCACTTATATAAAGTAACGTTTACCACCATTTGATGTTGGATTAATGGGCCCGTAGATGTCAGAATGAACCAGCTCCAAGACTTGCTTTGGATCTCACACCACGATCTCGATTCAAATTAGTTCGACACTCATTCTTATAATGACCAAACCTGTGACATGTGAAACATTCGATGTCTGACTTATCTGTGGACTTTCGCCTGTTACTGTTAGACTAGTGAGAGCCTTTCCCTTTTCGGGAATCTGCAACTTGCTCTTCGCCTGATTGCTGGTGTGTATTTTTGTCCTTCCACCACCCTTTTCCACGATTGGAACCTTTAAAATTTGTTAAGGCTTTTAAAGCTTGTTCTTTAGTATCCTGCTAGACAATTTTCTACTCATTAACCAATAAAGAACTTTGCAAGTCCTCAATTGTTAGTTCATCAATATCTTTAGATTCTTCAATGGAGCAGACAATGAAATTAAATTTTGATGTCAAAGATCGAAGAATCTTCCCTATGATTTTCACGTCCTCCATCCTTTCACCATGAATTCTTACCTTGTTCGCTACAACCATTGTTCTTAAAAAGAAATCAGTAACAGATTCACTTGACTTCATGCGTAGAGTTTCGAACTCTATGTTGGGAATTAATTAAAATTTTAAAGTTGTTTAAATTTCTTTAGAATAGGTCTTAGATTATCTTAGAATAAGTCTTAGATTATCTCCAATCTTATCTTATAAGTTAGATTTGGTGGCTGAAAAATCTATTTTAGTTATTTGTATTTTGACTATATACAGCAACCAATTTTAATAATAAATGTATGGGAGTGTTACGTATTGTTTAAACTTTATCTTATCCCATCTCATTCATCTTCTTTTTCTTCAAAAATTCAACACTCTGTCCAGAGTGCTTGCAGCTGCACACGCTTTGCCCTTGCATTTCCTTGGTTCTTCTTCTTTATAGAGTCCCAGATCTGCTTCGATGTATCTTTGCAAAGAATCTTTTTCAAAAATCAAGCGATCAATGTCCTGAAAAAGGTAATTCTTAGCCTTCAAGTCCTTTAGCTTGAGTGCTTTTCTCTTAGTTTCTTGTGTGTCAGACAAGACTTCCCCTTCTCTTCTTGCTGGTACTCCAGACTCAACAACATGCCAATACTCCTTGGATCTCAAGAAGTTATCCATCAGAATATTCTAATGATTGTAATGACCATAAAACAAGGAATAGATAGCTGCACAAATGATGCTTCATTTTCCATTTTTCTGCTGCAAAATAGAACTAAAATTGGGAGAGAAGGTGGCTCTAATACTACTGTTATACTATTGATAAAACAGATAAGAGAGAGAAGATGGGATAACAAAAAGAAATTTACTGCTATCTTTTTTTATAAAAAAATACACCAGTGAATGCTCTCTATAAGAGGTTATAGCTAACAACCAAAGCAAGAAACTAGGAAACAGAAGAAGAAAAAAACTTAGTAACAAGCCATCTGCAGGACTAGACTCCACTATTCCACTACTAACTATTCCTAAAAACTGGGTCAAATCACTTAAGACTAACATTCTTAACAATATTTAGACCTGGCAACGCCTACTGATGAATAAATATGACCTACTTCAATAACAGCTTTAAACCAACGATGGGAATCTTTAAATTCCTTCCTTTTAAGCATTACTACACCCAACTAATGACAAGAAAGTTGTTTCTGCCAACCTTCAGTGGCCAAATCTACCATTCTTTCCAAAAGCATGACTGTTGTGTTGGATGTTATGTCTTCTTCCATTGCAACCTAACTCAAAAAATAATACAACAAAAATGAAGCATTCCCAATCTGGGCCAATCTTCCCCTAGCTTCTGAACTACAAAACAACTTCGCTACGTAAGACGTGTGCATCGAACTTGGAAGCTCTCTCAAGAACACTTGTAAGCACACTGCTACCAAAAGATGTACAATCTCCTCTAATCCATACTCAATCAACAGCACTGAAACTTCGATATCATTAACTAGAGATCAGGGCCGTTCCTATCATTTTATAGGCCCCGGGCGAAATAAAAAAAGGGTTCCAATAAATCGACAATATACTTAATTTTACATGTTTGTATGATAGATAAATGACTCAATTTATAAGTTTACATAATCAACTAAAAATTAAAGGATCATAACACTAACAAATATATAGAGGATCATAATTTATGAAAAACAATTTCTACGTGCATTTCTAGATGCAAAATCATTAATAATATTATCAAGATCAATATTATCCAACATATCCTTCTCAGTACATAACATAGCTAAACCATTTAACTTGTCTTGTGACATTGATGACCTCAAGTAGGGTTTCAATAATTTTAACTTTGAAAAACTTCTCTCAACTGATGCTACAGTCACAAGTATAGTCAATAGAATTCGATAAGCAATTGAAACATTTAGATAACAATCTGCAGCTTGAACAAATTCTAATATTTCAACTAATGACATTAATTTATTTGGCAAAGTCATTTGCAATACTTTTAATTCAGAAAAAAATAATCTAAATCCACATCTGACACATTATTATGAGAAAAAGTCGTGGTAAAATTAGTGCAACATTTTCTTAAATCGTTATCATCTATTGACCTCAACTTCTTTGAATCAAATAAAAATAAAAAAATATTATCAAATGTCGTTAATTGTTCAAATCTATTCTTTAACGAAGTAATTGTCATATCCAAAACAACTAGAAAGTAATTAACCTTGAAAGAATCGTCAGCTGATTGTATTTCTCCATTATGGTTAATTTCATCAAATTGTCGCTTCCTAATAACACAACGTCTAGTTGGAAATGTAGGCTCTATATGCAACATCCCACTACCATAGGGTACATACCCAAACATTCAGGAACATTTAAGTACATATCCTATGATAATGGCATATTAAAGCAAAAACAACTCCAACTTACAAATGACAACAACTAACATCATTTAAAACTCTAAAAATTTTAAAATCATTCATTGTATTAATTCACAAATTTTACACTGTTTCCTTAAGACAAATATTTATAGCCTCGTACAGGTTCTAACAAAAACAACAAAATATAAGACTCAACACTCCTAGAGCCAGCTGACAGACCTCTGAGGCATAACAAAATCCAAAGGGTCTTTTAATCCTGTCTAAGAACTAGGTCTCCTGTCTCGTACCTGAAAAATTTTGTTGCAATTTTTATGAGTTTTGAGAACTTAATGAGTGAACCATCATTGATGATTTCACCGGATCAGATAGACATAATACATATTTTACAGACACTCATTCAGATCATAAATACATTCCAGATGTTCACACAACATGGTATATCATAAGATCACACAGTTCACATTACTAAGCATAGCAAATAAATCACGTCAATTTATCACTCATTCAGCATTACAAATCATTCAATAAATTTTAGTCTTATAAGGTTATATGCATGAGACTCACATTCTTTCTTATTGTTGTGACCGAGTGCCTATCACAACTTATACAAATATCGGCCCATAGGGCTCAATCAAACAGAATCACGAAGCATAGCTCTGCGTGCAAAATCAGAAATCACGGAGCAAAGCTCTACGTGGAAGCGCTTCATATTGACAACTCAAGTCACAACGCCTTTATCTGAACATGCATTTTATGAAATACAACAATTTCTACATATCTCATATATCGAAATCTTATACAAATGCTCATACAAGATTTCACAGTCATCGGATTTAAGTCCGACATTCAACTTTTATTGAGAATCAAATGTCAAATTCATAACAATTCAAAACACTCCCAATACATGCCCAACTATTAAACTCCTCGGAACTCAGGTCCGGAATCCAGAACCAACTCACAAACAGTTTAATAATAATGGAAGTGTAATAAATCAAATTAAATTTAAATCAAAACAATACTAGGAAAACATCTAGGTTGACTCACTGTACGCTCTAATAAGCTATTGCCTGGATGGTCCGACAGTGTCTGACTGAAGTCCGATGTGCTCCTCTAAAACATACACAACACATTCACAAATATCACGTTTTTGCACAAATGTACAAGTGTTCTTTTATGCACATCAATGTATAGAAAGTATGCACAATGTATATTCAATGACGATTCCGGGTATCTTATTGAAATTCTGATCATTAAATCAATCAGATATCAAAGCCCTCATTAATATCATTTGGTACTTATAGTTTGGACCAAAATAAAACAATATGAAATCAATTTCATAACCTAATTGACCATTTTAGATTTTCTACCCATGTAATTTCCGGTCAACTTTGCATGATTAATCTGATAGGGTAAATGACAAAATTAGGAAACACTTCCTTTTGGAAAGTTGTTCTACAGTGTCTTAAGTTTCTAACGACTCTAAGATCATTCCACTTGATTTAGTATTCAATGAGTTATGTACAAAATACCTCAGACTGTGCACATTTGAACTTTTGGCTAGAACATGATCATTCTCTCTTATTGTACAAGTCATATCTTTCAGCTCAATTTAAATATAAAAGAATAAGTGAAGACAACTCAGCCTAATTTGGCCTAATTCGGCCCACATCAATACATTTTATTCAATAACTACAGGATATGATTTCTATCCCCGATAATGCTTCAACTTAAACTATAACTCACTTACATGCCAATTTTGAAAATCTTAGAGACAGAATTAAAATTCGACCTCTTTACAAACATTGTAGAACTATGTCTCTAGTTTAATATGAATCAAAAATCAACTCATTCAGAAATCTACAACTCAAGTTATAAATTGACAACCAAAGCATGATCATGAAAATTTCTAGTTCATAACATTCTAGTAGACTTCCACACTTTCATCCTATCAATCACTTTCAAATCAATTCAGATAACTCTAAATTTTTATAAAGAGAAAGGAAAATGTTTTAGGAATCCATTGGTCCAAGTTTCAAGTTATTTGGAGTTTGGATGAAAAAGTTATAGGCAAAAGACTTAGGATTGTTCAATGAAATACTTTGTTCATAACTTATACAAGCAACTGTCATCTTTTCTCTCTCTAAAACGTAGAATTCTTCTTCTTCACCGTAACTTGCACTACGAAAACTGCAAATTTTCTTCACTCTTCTTCCTCTCTTCCACTTACCCTATCATCTTTAATTTATACCCTCACATTGCCTCTTCGTTTCAGCTCCCATTACAATTCAACTTACTAACAAAACCTCTCAAAACTCAAGATCACATACAATATCACAGCCAAATGTCACCTATGGTTTTCCTGCAACAGTACTGCACTTGTTTCATTTTTTGTTTTCTTTTTTTTGTGCTTCATTCTTACACATCACAACTATTATATCTGCTGCATAAACCATTTTTTTTCACTTCCATCTCAATTGAACCTAACACAAATAAATCAAAATTTCAAAGTTTTATACATACATGACATGACAAGAATGGTACTGTTCACATAGCAAAACCACATTTCTGCATTTTTCTTCCATCTTCATCTGTTGCATTCCTTTCCTTTTTGCCATTTTAATCCTTCTTAAAACACAACACTACACTACTTATATGTCCTCTTTAACTCTAACCTCACAAAATCCATGACTAAACTTTACCCAAACATTTCTGCATATTTACAAAAATAGAGTATGTTTATGAACTTTACTGCACATTTATTTCTGCACATCATTTAGTATCCAACAACATTCCCATTTCATCATAAGTTTATCATTTTTATTAACTCTATACTATGACTTCACCTACATCTTCATTTAAAACCATTTCTACCAACAAGCAACAGATTCACATATGTACAGTATATGGGAAACCTTCTGCGTATTTTATCAGTCCAAAACAGAGCATATTTAATACATCAATTTTCATGATTTTCTATATCATCATCATAGGCAAAGACCATTCCCATATAGATCCCAACTTATTCATTAGCAAAATTCATCCACTAATCATATAACTCATCACTATCACCGAATTATTCCTTACACATTTCATACATTTATTTAGCACTAAATCGTAAAACATCACCAAATCCACATAACTTAAAAACCTTCAAACTTCACTTACTTGATTTAACAAGCTTTTGGCTGTGTTGGTAGATCACGTGTACAAGATAAATAGCAATCAACTCTCTATCAACAAACTGACAGCCTTACTATAGTTTCAGAATCAATAACCAGTGTTTTCAAATTATTTTTGTCTAACAAAAATTTCAGTATGAAGGAACAACAACGGAGGAACCGAGGTCCTCCTCTACGTGGCTGTTGCATGTTTGACATGTATCACTATATAATGCTGCCACTTGTCACAAAACAATTTAGCCATTTGTCACATAAATATTATCGCCACATGTCACTATATAATTAGTCCAAAATATTCCAATTTTTTTTGAAAATTTCTAAAATTCACCAAAAATTTTGAAATAATAATATGACTCTTCAAATAAATTTTCAGCTCATATATAATTCACCAAAAATGTCAAAATATCCAAAAAAAATTCACAAATTTCAAAAATTCACCAAAAAATTCCGAAATAATAATAACACTCTCCAAATAAATTTTTAACGCAAATAATCCACAATTCGCATTTTTAATCGCATTTATAAAGCAATTATACCCGAAAAATGTCATGAATGCATGTACAATTATTGTATGTGTCCAAAATGCTTATGCACAAATAAGAAAATATTCACATATGAAAAGCATAAAATGTACTGAATTTCCTTAATATCTTAACCCCTAATATGGGGTGTTACATTTAGCTATGAAAAAATTCTTTGCTAAAAGTTATTAGTGACAATTTATATTCGTCGCCCAAAATGTCACCAAATTTTTATAGCTGAAAACTATGAGAGACATTTTTCACTCATCGTTGTTAATAGTTTTTTTCTTACTCTTTAGTTTCATCGCTAAGAACTATTAACAACATTTCATGAAATCGTTGCCAATACTTTTTAGCCACGTTTGGTTTTCGTAAAACAAAATTATTAATTACATTTTTAAAATGTAGCCAAAAGTTTTTAACTATGTATATGAAAATGTAGTCATATATTTTTAGCTACATTTTTGTAAAATGTAATCAAAATTTTAATATATATTTTAATAATATATTATACCATGTTAATTATAATTAATTGTAACATTTTTAATCCATATTATTGTATATAATATTTATATTTTTTGTTGACAATTTATTATACAAAAAAATTAATAATTTGAAAAGTTATCTATAAAAATAAAATATCCTTTAATAATGCTAATAAAAATAATATTCTTCATATACAAGATTTTAATTATAACCTTAACAATTCTTATAGACAAAATATAAATACAAAAGTCAGTTTACAAATTATAAATTCTAAGATTACAAAAAAAATTACAACATAACTTAGACAACTAGCTAGGGTTATATCAACTTCATACATCAACCATCTTACCATCATATAAGAGGAGAGAACCTGTCCGAAAACAGATCTCAACAGTTAGTCAACAACAATGTAGTCCAGTCAATCTTTGACTGTATTACTAAGGGGACTACATAACTTCTCACTGACAACACTTCCATTAACGCCAACATTCTCGCCAATTAATTTGAGGGGATAACTCAAAGCGCTCTTTACAATTTCTGCTCCAACTCGTTATTAAGAACAAAAAGGACTCTCCAATTGATGAAGGAACCCAAACAAGTTAGACTCCAAAATCCATAAGTGTTCTCTAAAATCGTTCTGGCAAATTACTGTTTCTTTCCGATCACTGTTCACTAATGAACCCCAATTCCCAGGAACCACCAGGGGGCGACCTCACCTCCACCGACTCCAATGGACATACAGCCAAAAAAGTCAGACTCCGAGAAAGGGAGGAAGACCCCCTACACCTCATCACCCACAAACCACTTACAGTTATATAAAGCAGCGGTAGTAGACCGCACAACTCAGACAGTTAACGATAAGGACTTAGCTTGGCCTGAGGAGGACCCTATTGAGACAGCAGACGGAGACATTACAGTAATCCCTGGAGAGTATGACATGGGCATTGAACTGTCAAATACCTTCAGAGGCCGACTTGATAAGCAATGGGCACAAGCTGTTGTTGTTAAGCTTATCGGGGGGAAAATAGGTTTTAACATGCTTAAGAATCGCCCGAACTCAATGTGGACTCTTAAAGGACCGAAGAAGATCATAGACCTCGACAACGATTTTTACCTGATCAACTTCGTCGAAGAAGAGGACTATATGTATGCTCTCACCGAGGGACCTTGGGTGATCTCCGGTCACGTCCTGTCGGTCCAACCCTGGAACCTAGCGTTTCGGCCATCACTGGGGACAATCTCCTATGTTGTTGCTTGGATCCGCTTCCCCGAAATTTCAGTGGCCTGATATCATCTTATGTAAGCCCTAGGAAACTTAGTGGGACGCACCAGCAAAATTGATGACCAAACTCGACACTCGCAAAGAGGGAAGTTTGCACGCGTTGCTGTGGAAATCAACATCAGTACCCCCTGTGATCGATGGTCGAGTTAGATGGAGAAATTATAAAAATCGCGTATGAGGGCTTACTTCATATCTGCCTCTCCTGCAGTTTGGTAGGGCATGGCGTGACCGACTGCAAATCCCCTTCCACGTCCTCCCTGCCAAACCCAAACACCACCATTGATGGTCAGAGCTCCGACCACCCATCAGCCACCTGCCCTGCTCCACCAGCAATCGGGCGCAAGGCCGACACCTACGGACCTTGGATCCAGGTCCAATGTCATCCTCAATGCACTAGCCCTAACGGTACACAGCCAGGAAGTGACAAGCTCAAGCCTCGTACACGCCAGCCCAACGCCATCTCCTGCGCATCCCATGCCGGCCTATCCACATCATGTTTCCATCACAATCCCCTCTCACTAGGAGGTGGTAATTCACGACCCCGCCTTCGCCATATAGACATCCACAGACAGGGAAGCAGGCGCTATAGACGAGGACTCGCATGAGTCCTCCATGCAAGCAACATCTTCCCCATTCACCCCTACTTATCTGTTGCCCCAACCCGACCTACAGACCTAGGTTAAGCTTCGTATTCGGAAAAGGTTACTCAATCTCCGCAAGACATTCCAATATCCAAACCACCGTAAGTTACCATGGCCAACCACATGTAGTCGGCGGAAATGGACATCGCCCCAGCGTAAGTGGGGCATTCATTTTTTCTCTTTATCCATGTCTTTACTCATTTGGAACGTTCAGGGGGCAGGAGGCAAATTATTTAAGCCCATCCTTAAAAACTATCTCAGAATACACCACCCTTTCCTTGTAGTCTTGCTTGAACCGAGGATTAATGGTCTTAGGGCTATGAAGGTTATCCGAAGCTTGGGGTTCTCCAAATCCTTCTTGGTGGAAGCAGAACGATTCTCGGGCGGGATTTGGATGCTTTGGAATACTGATGTGGAAGTCCGAATTTTATTAGCCCATAAACAATTCATCCATGCCAACATTGTGTGGCAACAACGGTCCTTTGATCTCATCGCCATTTACGCTAGCCCTAACCAGTCCCTTCAACCTTATTTATGGAATAATCTCCGTTCTATCGCTTAAGTCACCACTAAGCCTTGGATCTTAGGAGGCGATTTTAATGCCAAATTGGACCATCTAGACAAACGTGGCGGCTCTCAGATCCATTCAATTATAAATAGGCCTTTTAGGTAGTGTGTCCACGACTGCAAGCTTCATGACCTAGGTTTCATCGGACCACGATTCACGTGAAGACGAGGACAAGTCCTGGCCCGTCTAGACTGGGTTCTTTGCTCCAACTCCTGGCAGTCGGCTTTCCAACCTACGACTGTGACCCACTTACCCTTCCTGAACTCCGATCACCGCCCACTCCTGGTCACCCTTCCTATTCGAACCCCACGACCTTCAAGACCTCAGCCTTTTAAATTCCTTTTGGCTTGGTTGACAGACAATAGCTTTACTTGCATCGTAGCGGACAGCTGGACTCCTGACCATACCATCATCCCCAGGACACTCAGGGAGACCTCGGTGAAACTCTAACGGTGGAACCAGACTTGCTTCAGACATATTTTCATCGACAAAAAAGACTCATGGACCGTCTTCAAAGCATCCAAAAGGCAGTGGAAGATACTCCTACAACCTCCCTCCGCGATCTTGAAGCTTATTTACGCACGGAATTAGACCAAGTTCTCTGCCAAGGATAGCTCTAGTGGCATCAACACTCGCGCAGTCAATGGTTAGGACAAGGCGACCGCAACACTAAATATTACCACACCATCACCAAGGGGAAAAGGCAAAGGATGACCATTACTACTCTGAAGGATGAAAATGGCAACACCGCTTCGGACCCCAACGGATAGCCAAACACTTCTGGCAGAACCTTTACACTTCTGATCATCCCTATACTACTTCGCTTCTGATCAGGGGACATTTCCCTAATCTTTCTCACCAAGCTCTCACGGACATAACTCATCCTCTCACTTCAGCAAAGATCGAGACGGCTTTCTTTGACATAGCTCTAAACAAAGCTCCAGGCTTTGACGGCTTTCTAGCCCTCTTTTATCAATCTCAATGGGAGGTTGTCGGACCCTCCGTGACTCTCTTCATTCAGCAAATTTTTAACCATGAGTTATGGAACGATGAGCTGAATTGTACAATT
>JANITX010000009.1:51893810-51909157 GCA_027564395.1 Erythroxylum ulei | reverse complement strand
CGCCACCCTCGCGGGGCACGGACTCGGATATCACCAACGATATCGGGTTCGGGTCACTCGGGAGTGGGGTGTTACAACCATCGTCATTATTATTATTAGTACTATTATTATTCTTTTATTATTATTATTATTATTATTATTACTATTACTACTATTATTATTATTATTATTATTACTACTACTGCTACTACTAAAATATATAATATTCATATTCTTATATTTTTTAAAGTCATGTCCTTATAAGTCATTTTACAATTAAACAGCTAATTTTACCAAACATCTTTAACAAACAACTAATATAATCGCTGGTCAGCTATCAGCTGATTGCCAAACAGGGCCATATTATGTATCAGTGGTTAAAACTAAATTCTTCAATGTCACGTAGTGTTACATTAAAGAATTTCTTAAACTAGTTGTGGAAGTAAATTAGAAAAAATATTGTGCAGGTATCAAAAGAAAAATTCAAGCATTGAATTTCTTTACATCGCAAGCGCTAGGATACAAAGAATGAAGCATTGAAGCTTCATGAACAAGATGAAGGCAGCAATTTGAGTTAGTATTCGATTTAAAATCTTTACTCTTCTTAAATGAAGTTTCTTGGCTTGGGACAACAAATTCACAACGTTCATGAGGCCATCTAGAAGCAAATGGCTTGCACGGAGAATAATTACGGATGGAAAGGGGAAGAAACTTAAGGAAAAAGGAAAAGAAAAGAAAATGGAGAGGGGGAGGGGGAGATAACGATAAGTCATGGATGGACGTCATACCTCAAAAGGATGAATTGATTTTATTGGAACGTCTAAACTAAGCCCCTCAGCTTTTCTCTCCCACCATCTTGACTTTAACGTTGTCAAGCAATTAACCGTTACTCAACCCCCTGTTTTGTTTAACTTTTATTGTTTAACCACCAATTCTTCATGGCAATCACCCACAGCCAACATCAATCACTCACCAACACGTTGCAGCCAGAAGATAGCGAGTTTAATTTTATATCATAGGCGAGGAAGGTTGGGCTGAAAATTGTAAAAACTTGCAAAATTTGTCTTCCCCGCTGCTATTAATGAGCCAGCCAAAGCCAATCCACTGACTAGATAGATATAAAAGGAAACATGCAGCCATTAATGAAGACTTCAACTACCCTTTAAAGTACTGCACTGTAGATGTCCTCCCGCACTCTCACCCAAGTCCACACACGAAGATAATGTACCACATTCAGTATTTATCATAATCCTATTCCTCTCCATCATCAGAGCCTCTATCTCTGCGTCTGGTTTCTTGTTGTGAGATCTCAAGTATGTGGAACTCGGCGGAGAATGTGTTCGCCAGAACATCGTCGTTTCGGGAGGAGGGAGAGGACGAGGAGGCGCTCCGGTGGGCGGCGCTGGAGCGCTTGCCAACCTACACCAGAGTGCGGAGAGGCATTTTCAAGAACTTGGTTGGTGACTGTAGAGAGATCGATTTGAGTGAGCTGGAGTCACAGGAACAGAAGCTTGTGCTGGACCGGCTGGTGAACTCGGTGGACCACGACCCTGAACGCTTCTTCGATCGAATGAGGAAGCGACTTGACAAGTAATTCTATGATCTCTTGTATTATATATGTATAGCCTTGCACTTTTTACAAGCTTCTAACTCATCTCATGACCGGGATTACCTTTTTTTTTTGGAGTTTTAAGGGCCCATATTGGTATAGGAGACTCGTTAGATTACTATGTTTACAAGTTACAACTGTTTCGCTACGTAGTATTACATCAAGCATGACACAGTTGACCAGACTGGAAATATTGTACTATGATTGGCTATGCCCGGATGAAGGTTGTCGATATAGGAGACTTTTAGGATCCGATTCTTTGGATTTCCACTTGATGGCATGTTAAGCAACAAAAAATTGCCATCTTGAACAACATAGATAATGTTTTATTTATTCATTAGAAAGAGTACATTGGTCTTATGTTTCTCATTCAAGACCGTATGCGTTGTTCTTGAGTCTTGAAACTTTTGTTGGTTTTAGAGTGGCTTTGGAATTACCGAAGATAGAGGTTCGAGTTCAAAACCTGACGGTTGAATCCTATGTCCACGTCGGAAGTAGGGCACTTCCAACCATTCCCAACTTCATTTTCAACATGACTGAGGTAAATAAACTGTGTGTTGATATGCATGTTTTTTCAAGTCGATATTGCATTTACGTTTCCGTCGTAGTCTAACGTCATGTGTTCTTCACTTCTGAAAGGCGTTTTTAAGGAAGTTGCTAATTTATAAAGGAAACAGATGCAAGTTAACTATTTTGGATGACATCAATACAATTGTCAGACCTTCAAGGTAATATTTCGAGTCTGGGCTAATAACAAACAGTGAATTTTGCTTGTGGCTTTTTGGTCTCACGTTCTAAGTATCATCCTGTACTTGATAGATTGACACTGCTGTTGGGTCCTCCAAGCTCTGGGAAGACAACCTTACTCTTGGCCCTAGCTGGACGTCTTGAACATAATTTGCAGGTGATTGAAATGTCTTATCATTCGACTAGCTGTTTAGAGAAAGTGTCATCATAGAATCGTCAAGGCAAGCCACCAGTCGAAATAGAACAACAGAATTATTCAAGTTAAAACCAAGCACTATAAGCTATTATGTCTCAGCATTTTGTTTCTGAAAGCTATTGTTTTCTTAGTAGAGATGATGATGATATTAGGATAGCGGTCAAGTATTACGTACTCCTCGTTGATGCTAGCCCACGTGATGCTTCAACCTTTGTGCTTTTCAACTGTCTTTCTCTAGGAATCTCATTATTGTTGAAACTGTCAGAAAGATGCATATTCTTGTTAAATGATTTGTGTGATAGCTCCGGATTCAGTGCTTGCTTATTTTTTAAATTTTGTTTTGAAGACTTCTGGGAAAATTACATACAACGGACACAGTCTAAACGAGTTTGTTGCTCAAAGAACATCAGCTTATGTAAGTCAACACGATTGGCATGTGGCAGAAATGACAGTAAGAGAAACTTTAGAGTTTGCGGGACAATGCCAAGGTGTTGGATCCCAATATGGTAAGTTTTAGCAGATCATGTTTACATAACTATATTTCTTTTTCTCTGCATTTTCCCAATTCTAAATGAAATCTAAAACATGCCCTGCTTCTTGTTACGACTTGATACCTAACCGTGGCTTTGGGGCATGCTTATCTTTATACTGATTTACAAAAGCTCATTTCAGATATGCTTTTGGAACTTGCAAGAAGAGAAAAGTTTTCAGGGATAAAGCCTGATGAAGATCTTGACATATTCATGAAGGTAACTGGGTTTCACACTTGCATTCAGATACCATTTTCTTGGATAATAAACAATTATTTGCAAGGATATGAGCATCTTTACAATGTTTTTGTTCAGTCATTGGCATTGGGTGGAAAGAAAACAAGCCTGGTGGTGGAGTACATCTTGAAGGTATTCTCCTACAGCCAACAATTCTAATCCATACAAAAAAACTTTGAAATTGCCTATGTTATCATGCTGTAACACCAATATCAGGCACAACCTGGTCAGGAATTGCAGGATTAAATCACTGCTACAATGCCTTTGCAAAGTGAAATGTGATATTATTTTTTTCGTAGAATGAGGAACCTCCTTTTTTCTGCTTTAGATCATGTATCCACATTTTATAATTACTAAAATGTATATGACAAAGATTTTAGGGTTGGACATATGTGCTGACACATTAGTGGGCGATGAAATGCTTAAAGGAATCTCAGGGGGTCAGAAGAAACGGCTTACAACAGGTTCGCACCAGAAGCACCTTTTTGTCCTCACTTTTCCTTAGCTGTTTTTGAATGACATATGTGCATCTATTTACAGGTGAATTACTAGTTGGTCCAGCTAGAGTGCTTTTCATGGATGAAATCTCAAATGGGCTTGATAGTTCAACGACTTATCAAATTATCAAGTATCTTAAGCATTCAACTCGTGCGCTTGATGGGACCACTGTAATTTCTTTATTGCAACCTGCACCTGAGACTTATGAGCTGTTTGATGATGTCATACTTCTCTGCGAGGGACAAATTGTGTACCAGGGGCCTCATGATGATGTTCTTGACTTCTTTTCTTCTTTGGGATTTACTTGTCCTGAAAGAAAAAATGTAGCAGATTTCCTGCAAGAAGTAAGTACTGAATTATTATGGTGTGAATTTCTGGTTTATGATTAGTTATATTTGCTTTAACTCTTCGTGTACAGGTAGTATCAAAGAAGGATCAAGAGCAGTACTGGTCTGATCCTTATCGTCCTTATCACTACATACCTCCAAGAAAGTTTGCTGATGCTTTTCGTTCATATCAAACTGGTAAAAGTTTATACGATGGACTAGAAGTTCATTTTGATAGACGTTATAATCATCCAGCGGCATTGTCAACTTCTAGCTATGGCGTTAAGGGAAAGGAACTTTTGAAAACAAGCTTTACATGGCAGAAGCTACTAATGAAACGGAATTCATTTATCTATGTTTTCAAATTTATTCAGGTATGCTATTTACTCTGTTAGATTGCTAAGTCACAAATAAGTTTGACAGTACTGGAATATTATGAAGATGTGATACAGCCACTTATCATGTTAGTTGGAGTCTAACTCTATTCCGTTGGTTATTCTTGTGATTTAGTTGATCTGTACTATACTGCAGACGACCAAACATATTTCATCTAGTGATAATGTTGTAAAATGGTCCAAACCTGATATATAGATGTATTATGAACTGTTTTGCAGCTTCTTTTTGTTGCCTTGATCACGATGAGTGTGTTTTTCCGGACCACATTGCATCATGATACAATTTATGATGGAGGCTTATATGTCGGTGCAATATACTTTTCCATGGTCATTATTCTTTTTAATGGGTTTACAGAGGTTTCCATGCTGGTAGCTAAACTTCCCGTCCTTTACAAGCATCGTGATTTACACTTTTATCCCAGCTGGGTGTATACAATTCCTTCTTGGATCCTCAGCATTCCAACTTCACTCATGGAGTCTGGTCTTTGGGTGGCAGTTACTTACTATGTAATTGGATATGATCCTAACGTCACCAGGTAGATAGAACATCCATTGTGGATAAATGAATTCTTTTAGACTTTTTGGAGTGGGTTTCATCTTATTGATTTTTATTTACAGATTTTTGCGGCAATTCTTCCTGTATTTCTCTCTGCACCAGATGTCCATAGCTCTTTTCCGTGTAATTGGGTCCTTGGGTCGCAATATGATAGTTTCCAATACATTTGGATCTTTTGCTATGCTGGTTGTCATGGCTCTTGGAGGTTATATCATCTCAAGAGGTACTATGAGCATTGATGTTTTGTCAGTTGATGCTACTTGCCTTTGTCTCTTATATTCGTTTGTTGTGACAGATCACATTCCAAGCTGGTGGATATGGGGCTTTTGGGTTTCTCCTTTGATGTATGCTCAAAATGCTGCTTCAGTAAATGAATTTCTTGGGCATTCTTGGTCTAAGGTTGTAATCATACTGTTATTTCTCATATTTTGCTTGACTAGCAAATGATTGTTTTTGATGTTACATGGAAATCATGTACTTTAATCATTATTGCTTGCACCAAACTCGGATAACCAAAATGATAATGATGTTATTTAGGCACAAGAAAAAAAATGAATCTAGAAACAAATCATTCCTGGCAATCAAATGATATCGCAGAAGAGCTCAAACGTCTTCTGAAGCAAGTTGTGCTCTTGCCCGGGGACATTACTTGGCCATATAAAAGCAACACCATTTGAACTCCTGATATTGGATGAAGCTACACAATACTAGACAAATCAGACCCTTAGGCTTATTGCTTTTGCTGATATGTATGTCATGCTGGGGTCTGGCTTGGATTCTGCATCAAGTACTTCTAGATTTTGCTAGTCTAGCTAAAACTTAATTTTGCTTTCCTCTTTGTTTCTTGCGCAGAAAATAGGGAACACTACTCATCTTTCATTAGGTGAGGCAGTTCTGAGAGCACGCAGTCTGTTTCCAGAGAGCTACTGGTATTGGATTGGTGTTGGTGCCTTACTTGGATATACAATTGTACTCAATATGATGTTCACTTTCTTTCTTGCTCACCTGAAACGTAAGCTGCTCAACATATTTTTGTACTTGTTTACTCAACCAAAATTTTTGGAAACAAATCTATAGAAGATCTAATCTAATTAATAATGCATTTTTGCTACACATTTTAGCTTGGGGAAGGAAACAGGCAGTTATATCGAAGGAAGAGTTGCTAGAGAGAGACAAGAGAAGGAAAGGTGAAAATGTTATTGAACTTAGACATTACTTACGTACTTCAGGCTCGTCAAACGGTTAGTAAACTGAAAAATTTCCTGGATTTTCATATTCTTCTGATTTCTACATTATAACTCAGGTTTTATATTTGAGCTGCATTCATGGTAATTTATCTGAGCAGGAAAGTATTTCAAACAGAGGGGGATGGTTCTTCCATTTCAACCACTTTCAATGTCTTTCAGCAATATCAACTACTTTCTAGATGTTCCTGTGGTGTGTACATAGCTTCGTCCCATAGACAAATGTCTTCTTTCAAATATTCACCCAGAGAATATAAGTTTCTAATCACGTTACCTCTTCAGGAATTGAAGCAGCAAGGGATAGTAGAAGACAGACTTCAGTTGTTGGTTAATGTTACTGGAGCATTTAGACCGGGTGTACTTACAGCATTAGTTGGAGTTAGCGGTGCTGGAAAAACCACACTCATGGATGTCCTAGCTGGTAGGAAAACCGGAGGGCTGGTAGAAGGGAGCATACATATCTCTGGTTATCCTAAAAAGCAAGAAACTTTTGCTAGAATTGCTGGTTATTGCGAGCAAAATGACATCCATTCTCCTTGCTTGACTGTCCTTGAATCACTTCTTTTCTCTGCTTGGCTCCGGTTACCATCAGAAGTGGACATTGATACACAACAGGCAAGTACATACATCTATTTACCATGCTCAAGCTCGGCAGATAAACACATGCATGATTTTTTTTGGGCGTAACATTGAAAAGCTTGGACATGAACCTTGACTGTTGATTGTCAGGCATTTGTTAACGAGGTGATGGAACTTGTTGAGCTTACTTCATTAAGTGGGGCATTGGTCGGTCTGCCTGGTATCGATGGTCTGTCCACAGAACAAAGGAAAAGGCTAACAATTGCTGTTGAATTGGTTGCCAACCCGTCCATAGTGTTCATGGATGAGCCTACGTCAGGTTTGGATGCAAGGTCTGCAGCCATTGTCATGAGGACAGTGAGAAATATTGTAAACACTGGACGCACCATCGTTTGTACAATTCATCAGCCCAGCATAGACATTTTTGAGTCTTTTGATGAGGTAAATGTTTGCTATTATCTTCCTGAAATATGGTTTCTCTGAAATCAGAGTTCTATTTAAACAATATCATTCTCATTGCAAGTGACAGCAACAGGATCGAAACTTCTGAATTTTTTTATTTATGAATTTCTGCCATGTGAAAGTTAAGACAGCTGGGATGTACTAGTTGATTATTTTTATTTATCCTCCTGTCTCATTTACCATGACAGCTTTTGTTTATGAAACGTGGAGGGGAACTTATATATGCTGGTCCGCTGGGCCCTGAGTCACGTGAATTAATAAAATATTTTGAGGTCAGTTTGGTTCAAGTAACTCACATACCCAATATGTTGATAATTTTAGGCGGTAGCTTAGCAATTAAATGCTATGCAATTTTCTTTTGCAGGCTATTGAAGGAGTGGCAAAAATAAAGCCAGGGTATAACCCTGCTGCATGGATGCTTGAAGTCACTTCTTCAACTGAAGAGCAACGTCTAGGAGTAGACTTTGCTGAAATTTATCGAAAATCAAATCTATTTCAGTATGCCAATCTTTTGAAAAATGTTGATGCTGATTCTACATTTTTTATGGGCATTGGAGTCTGCTTTATCTAATACTACTGTCCTCTCATGTTTCAGACGCAACAAAGAATTGGTTGAAATTCTGAGCAGGCCAAATAACAATACAAAAGAGTTGAGCTTCCCAACAAAGTATTCTCAATCATACTTTGGCCAGTTCTTGACTTGTCTTTGGAAGAATAATTTGTCTTATTGGCGATACCCACAATACACTGCTGTGCGTTTCTTCTACACAGTTGTGATATCAGTAATGCTTGGGACAATATGCTGGAGATTCGGTTCAAAGAGGTCTTCCCTTTGATCCCTCTGAAAAGTCATTATCATATTAGCTCTTTCAACAATATTGGATGTTTGTGACATCCGGACAATAAAACTTTGGCCTTAACAATATTCATGATTTTCTCATCTTTTTGGGTCTCTGTTGATAGGGTCTTTTCTCTTAGCTTAAGTTAGATTTCTGTCATTAGAATATCCTCCGTCTGAATTTGCTTCTTCCAGGGACAATGTGCAAGAATTGTTCAATGCCATGGGATCCTTGTATGCCGCAGTCTTGTTCATCGGGATCACTAATGGTAGTGCTGTTCAACCTGTTGTTTCTGTTGAAAGGTTTGTCTCATATAGAGAGAGAGCTGCAGGGATGTATGCTGCCCTGCCATTTGCATTTGCTCAGGTTTACCACTGACCTTGTTCCCGTGCCTGTCTGTGATGAAAGTCCATTCTGGAGATTCAAAATTCTGCTCTCTTTTATCTGCAGGTCGCTATTGAGTTCCCTTATGTGTTTGCACAGACGATTATTTACTGCTCAATTTTCTATTCCATGGCATCATTTGAATGGACTGCCTTGAAATTCATCTGGTACATATTTTTTATGTATTTTACCATGCTATATTTTACCTTTTACGGAATGATGACGACGGCCGTGACACCAAACCATAATGTGGCTTCCATCATTGCTGCTCCATTTTACATGCTCTGGAACCTATTCAGTGGCTTTATGATTCCTCACAAGGTACTTATCCCTCCCTAAGAATTCACAGTACACTTTTGTTTGACACTCTTGTAGAATTGTCCCATAATAAAAATTCATACAACTCTTGTTCTTTTCCATTTACTTTCAATGTCAATCAAATAGCCTCTCTGGCTCTCTAGCAAATGTCCCTAAAAGTGAATTTTACAGTTTTTCTCCTCCTCCCACCATCATAACTTAGTCTTACAATCTTTGAACAGAGAATCCCCATCTGGTGGAGATGGTATTACTGGGCAAACCCCATAGCTTGGACTCTATATGGCCTTTTGACATCACAATATGGGGATGACATTAAACTGATGAGGTTGCCAGATGGGGATCACTTCGCCCCTGTAAGTCAGGTACTGAAAGAAGTGTTTGGGTATAGGCGTGATTTCTTGGGCGTAGCAGGTGTTGTGGTGGTTGGTTTCTGTGTGCTCTTTGCAGTGGTTTTTGCGTTTGCAATAAAATCCTTCAATTTTCAGAGGAGATGATGGAGGAGAACAAATTTATCGAAGATTCATGATACAAATCCATGTTTTCCTCGCATATATAATCGTTTGCATCAAATCTCAAAACGTCAGCGATGTACATGAAATTTTACAGGAATGTATAACTTGTAGCTTATATATTAATGTATGTTTTTCTCTCTTGCAACGCCATTTGGATTGTACGATTTCGTAGACAAAGCAAAGCTTGTAATTGAAATGACCCCATCCAAATCAATGGTAGAGGTTCCAAAAGAGAAACCAAAGCTTGGTAGATATGAATTATTCAATAATAGGCAATTAGTTTCCCCTTCTCCTGCACCACTCTTTCTTCTCTTCCCTTCATAGGCAATTAGATTTCTTCATAGTGACATTATCTCTATATTTATTATTATAATGCAAGTATTTTTAAAGTTATAAAAATTATGTTTATTATTAGTTAAAATTCTCCATATTATTTTTTCCCATAACGACTTTGTCGGTTAATGAAACTAGGAAAATGTTAAGGCGTTCTTCATTCTCTGGAGAGCAAAGTTTTGACCATTTAACTTTGCAAATGAATTTTTGTTTAAATCACCTGAAAATAGACACCTTTTTAACATCTTCTTAATGGTTTTGATCAAGCCTTTAAAAAGAAAAATGTGAGAAGATCAGTAGACATGCAGGGAATTGAGGATGGAGTTAATGAGTTACGATTTGCCTATAAAATAAAGAGACTTGTTTTACTAGTTACAAATTATTTTCTATAATAATGTTGACCATTCCTTGAGTTGGAGGTTTATGATTAAGGATAACCATCTGACATGGTGTTTAGCTCCTACAGATACTATGAAATGATTATCCTCTATTAATAGGTAAACTAAAGAGCACTTTGAAGGTATGTAAAGCAGATATATGAGTGTATATTGATTTGCCCTCATCTTTTGAAAGGAGAAGCAAGTCATCAATAAATGCAAGGTTGAAAAACTCAACTTCTTCTTGATGCATTTGGTTACGTAAGAAAATAAATCTAAACATGTTTTTATTTGTTTAGAATTAAACTTAATTGATTTTGTTATAAGAATTGAATGAAAGAGAAGAAAGATAGAAAAGAACTTAAGTTTAGCTCCTCTAAAGCTATCGTACTAAACCCAAAGTTTGTTCCTAATGTCGCAAGCACACACATATGCTTGTGAGAAAACTCTCAACTTGACTTTTATTGCCCAAAATTTGCTTTATTCATTACAATGCTCCCTATTTATAGAGATCTTGATCTTTCTTGTTTTTGAATAAGAAAAGGAAACTAAAATCATCTAACAAATCTGCATAATTTGACTAGGAAACAAAGAAAATAAATTTGCTTAATTTGACTAGGAAATAAAGAAAACAAATTTACCTAATTTGACTAGGAAACCAAGAATAATGCTTGAGTGGCAAGCAAACAACTTTTCGACCCTTTTCTTAATTATTATCTTCCTAAAATTATAATAACAAAAAATGAAAAATTCCTAAAATTCAGCTATAATAAGCGTGCAGGCTATATTTAGTCCAAATCTAACTACCTTCTCAATCAGCCCATGAAACCCTAGTATTAATGCTTCATGATTATCTATCTCTATGTACTAGACCATTCTTGAATGAAGTTAAAGTTGAACTACAAGTTGCTATTCATCTTGTGTTATGGTCAATCAAGTTGGTAGGCTTTTCATTAACCAATATTCCATAAGGTGTAATGGAAATACATTGATCAATTTAGGTGATAAATACTTTAGGAAAGCCAAAAGCCTTTAGATATGTAAAATGTAGTTAAGTTGTATTGAATCAAAGACATTATGGAAGTCCACTTTAATAGCACAATTCTTATAGGAGCTTTTCCTACTATAGCCCTTAAACAATTCTTATGCCAACAATATATTATTACCAATCAACCTATCTTTGATAAAAGCCCACTAGAACTTATTAATAAGAAGCTTTAGGATGAGCTTCAATCTGAAAGCAAGTAGTCTGATGATGATCTTATAAAGAATGTTGCAACAAGAGATATGCCTCAAGTATTTAAGGGAGCTAAGATTATGATTTTTGGGAATAAGAAAATGGAGGTTTTATTAATTTCTATTAACTTTTTCCTTAAAAAAAAAGATAAAACATCAATTACTACTTCTTTAATGAAATGCCAATATCTTTGAAAGAATAGAACGTTTAGACCTAGGTTGAGAGACTTACCTCATATGTCTGAAGTCTTTGAGGGAGCTAGGTTTATGATTTTTAGGAATAAGAAAAATGTAGGTTTTTATTAATTTCTACCGACATTTTTTTTCTTAAATCTAGAACCTTAATTACTAATTTTTTAATAAGTTGCCAAAATCTTTGAAAGAATAGAACATATAGACTATCTAGGCTAAGAGACTTACCTTGTAACATCTCGTTACCTATGTTAAGGCTTAAATTGTGTATTATGAGAATTTCTGAGAAAATAGAAAAATGCACATCATGCATGAATTAATTGTGACATGCACATTTTTGCACACTCATATGATTGTACATGCATTCTTTGACATTTTCGGGTACAATTGAGTTGTTAAATATGATTAAAATGTGTTTTGGCAATTTTGGTATTATTTAAGATATTTTGGAATTTTTAGTGAATTTTGTGAAAAATCTGATTTTTGGGCCAATTATGATGTGACATGTGGCAACCTATAATTGGGACAAGTGGCAATAATAGACAGATGACAAATGGCTAATTAGTGTGACAAATGGCTTGATAGTGTTAGGACACATATATGACATGCATAGTGTACATGAGTTTGAGGTTGAGCTAGGAATAATGCACTGCCAATGTTCTTCTTGGGGAAGAACACTTGACATCTGAATACTAATTGTGAGACTTTTGATGTTTTTGATCTGTTCTCCTCGCAGGATTTCATAGCCGAATCAAGTAAGTAATCTTGCTGATGTTTAGTTTCTAGTGTAAAGATCTACATGCATGTGCAGTTACATAGTGTAGTCTCGGTGAATGCATGCATGTGAGGTTAGAGAAGTTTGGATTCGGTGTTAAATAGATTAGATGATTGATTTGAGAATAGGAATTGTTAAAATGGTGTTGAATGAAATCTAGATTGAAAGACATGTATATACTCTGTTCAGGTTTTGAGGAAGCCGAAATGGTACATGCATGCATTGTGTCCGTTGTTTATCAATAGAAATAAAATTAGATGTTTAAGTGCGAATATGGAATTTTGACCTTATGTAAATGATTTGAACTGAATTAGGAGTTAAATGAAGAGAAGTTTTAGAGATTGTTTTGAGTATAGAAGTGTATGGGGGCAAGTGAGAGAGAGAAATCTGGGTTTAAGAATATGGAAAATCGGGGAAGACGAGTTTCAGTAACCAGACGTTGCGGCCAGCCTTGGCTCGTCGCAACTAATTTCTTTTTGTTCGCCGCGACGTACAACGCATCTTTAAGCTCGTCACGAATCATTCATTTTTGTACGTCGCGACGCGTGACTCCCCCTTGAGCTCGTCGCGGCGACCTTTGCAAGAAAATCCCGAAAAAAAAAACTAATTTCTGGGCTGTACGTCACGACTTCATTTTTTGTCCTCATCGCGGCGAGGTGCTCCCTTGATAGCTCAAACATACATTAGTAGTTTGACCATAACTTTCTCTGTAGTTATCTAAATTAGGTGATTTTTGATTCGTTGTAAACCAGAGACCTAGGGCTACAACGTTTATGAAGAAATGGAGTTTTAATTCTGTCTCTAAGATTTTCAATTGTTGGTTGGAAGTTGAGGTAATAATTCTGCTGGAACTTATGAACCGTATAGAATATTTTGAGTATATCTCTTTGTATACCTAACCAAATTAAATGAATTTGGTGTCATTAGAAAGCCAAGAAATGGGAGAACAACTTTACAGAAGGAAGTTTTGTCTAATTTGGTCATTTGCCTTATCAGATTAGTATGGAAGGTTGACCCGAATATGTATTATAGGAAAAATCTGAAGTGGTCAATGAATTTAGGAAATTGTGTGACATTGTTTTGTTCAATCCAATTATAAATATACATGGTATTATTGAGGGCTTCAATTTTTGAGTGGTTTCTGATAAGGATCGCAATAAAGTACCCCAAAATTTGTCATTGAACATGCATTGTGCATACATTCTCTATATTGATGTGCATAAAAGAACCACTTGTGTATTTGTACAAAAATGTGATATTTGTGAATGTGTTTTGTATATTTTAGAGGAGCATATTGGACGCCAGTCGGACATTGCCGGACCATCCAGGCAATAGCTTGTTGGAGCGTACTGTGAGTCAACTTAGATGAATTCCTAGGATTGATTTGATTTGTTTTGTTATCTTCCAATATTATAAAACTGTTTGCGATTTGTCTATGAATTCTGGACTTTAATTATCCGAGGAGATCAATATTCAGGAATGTATTGGAAGTGCTTTGATTGTGGCTTTGAGTGCCTGAATGTTATGTGAATTCTCAACGAAAGTTGAATGCCAGACTTAGGTCCGATGATTATGAGTTTTGTTTAAGAATCCTAAGTGATCGCCATATATGCCATATTTAGTTTTGATGCATTTCATAAAATGCATGCTCAGATAAAGCCGTTGTGACTTGAATTGCCAGTATAAAGCGCTTCCACGTAGAGCTTTGCTCCGTGATATATGTGTGTGCACGTAGACCTATGTTCCGTGATTCTGTTTTGACTGAGCCATATGGGCCAGTAATTGTATAAGTATGTGATAAGCATTCAGTCGCAACAATAAGAACGAATGTGACTCTCATATGCATATGTATTTGTTTATATATGATATGTTTGTTAATGATTAAATGATATACCTTATTGTGTGAATTTTTGAATCATAAATGTATGTTAGAATGAATATTTGTGTACTATGTGATATGTGATATAATCCAGTGAATTCATCAATGATGGTTCACTCATTGAGTTGCAAAACTCACCAAAAATTGCAATGTGGTTTTTCAAGTACGAGACAGGAGACCTAGTTCCTTAGTCAGGACTTAAGGAATCTTTTGGATAGAGTTATGGCTCAGAGGTCTGTTAGCTGACACTAGAAGTGCTCTAGCATGATTTTTTGTAGTTTTGCTAGACTTTGTATAAGTTTTTGTAAATAGTTGTTTGGTGGTAACAATGTAAGCTTTATGAATGAACGGAACGAATTGTTTTTAAAATTTGTGAATTTCGAGTATGTTAGATGATGCCATGTGTAGGTTAGATTGCCATGTGTAAGTTTGTTTTTGCCCCAACATTCCATTATCATAAGGTATGTACTTGGATGTCCTTTGGGTATTTGGGTATTTGCCTTATGGTAGTGGGATGTTGCAAACACTCTGCCCCATATAACATTAATGGCTGAATCACCATTTTATAAAACTTCACTTTGAGTTTTAAAGGAATCATTTTATCACATAAAACACCTGATGTGCTTCGCCATTTGACCCACCCAGATCTAATATGATGTACTATATCAGCATCGATATTACCATCTCTCTGAATGATGGACCTAAGATATTTAAAACTCGATTTTTGTGGCATGACGTCAGTACCAATTGCTACTGCCGCCTCATGTACCATCTAGCTTCCCTAAAAGTTGCATTCTAAATACTCTGTCTTAGTCCTATTATTGGCCCTAAAATTTTTCTTATTATTTTATTGAGTTAAGCATGATTTAAATAAATTTTAAGGTCTTGATAGATTAATTTTTGGAGTTAAATATTATGTAAATGTTAGTAGGATTTTATTATATGGGTTAGTTGAATTAAGCTAGTAAGATTGTATGAAGGGCAAAATTGGCAAGTCACTTAAGGATAAATGTAACATCCCGCTTCCGTAGAACGGGTGCTAGTGTACATGCCTGTATGGCTGTCCTATATTAATTGGTACCGGAAAACTGATTTCTGAACGGACTGATTTGGCAACTGTACTGATTAAACGGCACTGATAAAT
>JANITX010000009.1:51883378-51893710 GCA_027564395.1 Erythroxylum ulei | reverse complement strand
AACCACTAGCTAAAGCCAAAACTCACAAATATACATATATATATACACATAATTAAAACAATTTAGGCAAAACAAAAGGTAATTAAAGGAAACGAACAAATAAATAAATCCATAACAACAATAATAAATAAATAAGAAAAATGATCGGGGCCCAACATGACACATATGAGGATTTGAAATTGTGAATGTGGGAAAAATGCTAGAAATTTAAAGTTGCATGTGTGATGGTCGAATTTTGATGTTTAAAGTAAATCTTGGATTTTTTTGGAATTTTGTGAGTACTGATGAGCTAAAAATGAGGTAGAGTAATGGTTTGCAAGTTATCGGAGTTAATTGATAGAGATTGAGTTTATCGAAAAGTTACAGTAGAGAGAGAGAGAGAGGAATATCAGTGGAGAGTTGGATTTTCAATCTGAAACTTCTGTGATTTTTTTGTACTGATCTAGAGAGATTTTGATAAAACTGTCTTCATGAAAGTTATAGATCCTTCTTTTTTCTTTCCATTGACATAAAGTTTGTAAATTTTGGAGTTCTGGCTCAAAAGTTATAGAGTTTGGAAGTTGAGTTTGTGGATTCTATCGTGGTTTGGAATAGTCTGTAGTGTTTTTGGTATAACTTGCAGAATATCAAACCAAATTGCATGAAACTGGTTTCATTTGAAAGTTAATACATAAAGTAATAATTGTTTAGAAGAAAGTTTGGCCTAAATCTTTCGTTTTCATTGTCAAAATGATCGGGTAAAGTTGACCTAAAATTCTGTTTTGGAAAGAGCTGGAGAAAATGGAAGAGAGGAAGAAGACACAATTTGTAATTGAGTAGAAGTCACCGTCGTGCTTACGCATGATGGTGACATTGCTTTGTGGGTTGGAAAGTCACCCGCGTGCTTAAGCACAAGGGTGACATTGCTGAAATTGGTTGGAAAGGCACGACGGTGACTTTGCTGGTTTGACCAAAGAGTTGACTCACCTGAACAACCTTCCTTCTTTTGACCATAACTTCTTCTCCCGACCTCCAAATGACATGGGACTTGAACCAATGGATTTCTAACACATTTTTCTATCTCTGAACAAAATTTTGTGGCATTGTGAATTGAATTGAGAAATATTGATTAAGTCAAAGTGTGGAATCTGTTGGAACAGTGAAATAGGATTATTTTTTTGAACACACTTTAGTATTTTGATTATATCTGGATCTATAGTATTCAAATTGATATGATTTTTAATTTGGAGTAAACTAGAGATATAGGCCTACAAATTGTATGAAGAAGTCTAATTTTGATTCATTCTCTAAGTTATTGAATTTCTGGATGGAAGTTGTACATAGTACACTGTTTTTGGACATGGACAACTTGATAATGTTTGAGGCATATCTTCCAAATTACTGAACCAAATTGAATGATTTTCACGTCATTAGAAAGTTAAGACATTGGAGAACAACTTTACAGAAGGAAGTTTTGTCAAATTGTGTCATTTACCTTATCATATTTAGTATAGAATGTTGACCCGTATGTATATTAGAGGAAAAATATGAAATGGTCAATGAAGTTATGAAATTGTTTGACATTGTTTTGCTTTGGTCCAATTGTAAATTTGAATGGTATTAATGAATGCCTTGATACCTAAATGAATTGTTGATAAGGATTGCAATAGAGTACCCCAGAATTTTCATTGAACATGCATTGTGCATACTTTCTATACTTTGATATCCATAAAAGGACACTTGTGCATTTGTGCAAAAATGTGATATTTGTGAATGTGTTTTGTATATTTTAGAGGAGCATATTGGATGTCAGTTGGACATTACCGAACCATCTAGGCAATAGCTTATTGGAGTGTACTGTGAGTCAACCTAGATGATTTCCTAGGATTAATTTGATTTGATTTGACTTGTTTAAACTTCCAATATTATTGAACTACTTGTGATTTGTTTCTGAATTCCGGACTTGAAGTCCGAGGATTTTGAAAGTTGGGGATGCATTGGAAGTGTTTTGATTTGATGTGAAATCCTTTATGATATGTGAATTTTCAACGAATGTTGAATGCTGGATTTAGGTCTGATGATTATGAGTTTCTGATTGAAGATCATATGTGATTTTCTGATATGGCTTAATCATTATTTGATGAATTTCATAAAATGCATGCTCAGATAAAGGCGTTGTGACCTGAGTAGCCAGTATGAAGCACTTCCACGTAGAGCTTTGCTCCGTGATATATGTTCTACACGTAGAGCTTTGCTCCGTGATATATATGTGTGCACGTAGAGCTATGCTCTGTGATTCTATTATAACTTAGCCCCATGGGCTAGTATTTGTATAAATATGTGATAGGCACTCAGTCACAACAATAAGAACGAATGTGAGTCTCATGCATATAACATTCATATAAGATTGAAATTCATGAATGATTTGCAAAGCTGTAATGAGTGACCATATGTTATGCCATGCTATATGAGTGTCTGAATAATAATTATATGTTCTGAATGAATATCTGTGATATATGTGATGTTTGTTTGTAATCCGGTGAAATCATCAATGATGGTTCACTCATTGAGTTGCAAAACTCATAAAAAATTGCAATGTGGCTTTTCAGGTTCTGAGGATTTAATCAGCTAGGCTAAATGGAGTATAGCCACTGAGGTCTGACATGGATTGGGGGTCAGGATCAGTTTGCACCTGCATATGTATTCAATGATTTTATTTTTGAATTATGTTCAGTAAAAATTATACAAAATGTTTGTAAATGTTTTGGTAATGAAATGACTTTATGGTTTCAAGTGTTTTGTATCGGAAATGGGCCTAAATTATGGTTGAATACTAATGTTTGTAACAATTATAACTTGTAAATGGAAATGTTTTTAAATGACATGGGCCCAATTTGATTAGTAATTTCCGCTTACATGTACATTGTTTTAAAGAAATAAAAGTTTTGTGATGAATTTTGACTGAATGATCGTTCTAGCATGCCACCCTTGCGAGATACGTACTCGGATATCACCATGGATGTCGGGTACGTGTCTTGCGAAAGTGGGGTGCTACATACCTACATTGTGCTCAAAGCCATCTTTCTTAACATCTTTTGGCTTGAAAAGTTTAAAAATGGATTTTGCAACTTAATAGTTGAATTGGCTAGTGATAAAATATTTGAGCAACTACATTGATGAATTATCATTTTCTTAACAACTAAGAGTGCTTGGGAAAAATTTATATGCTTTTGCATAGATCTCATTTTGAGTTTGAGTTAATTCGCCATTTTGTTTAAGTGAAGAAGTTATCCTGTCGATATTCCTTTTAGTAGATATAGATTTTTAGAAGAATTTGAATTGTTTAACACTAAGTTTCAATTCCAAAGTTAATTGAATTATTAATAGTTACTTACATTAAATTGTAAATCAATCTACTTCACTCTTAAATTCTTCAAAGTTTTATGTTGTTTTTAATGTACAAAACATGTAAGAATAATGAAAAATATGAAAATAATTAGAGGAGGTGAGGATAACTAGTACTCCCCTAATAATAAGAGATTTTATCCTTATCCAATGTTATTAACATACATCTAGTGCTAGTGAAATCTTTTATAATTTAATGCACTGAGGTGATTTTTCCTTCATAGCTTGCGGAACTCCATCAAATCTCAACTCATGTAAAAAAAATTAGAATCACAAAGCTAAAACTATGAAAACAAACTAAACTACTAGTGAAAATCCTACAAGTTACTCAATCAAAATAAAAACACCGAAATTTTGGCTCCTCCTCTTCATCTTCCTCTTTCTCACCTTTATTCTCTTATTGAACAACAACTTCCTCTTTTTCTTCAACTTCTAGCTCCTTTCCACTCCTCAATGTTATCTTATTCAATTTTTTTTGGGGTCAAATTTGGCTTGGCATATCCTGATAAATCATCTTGTTGTTCTTCAAAAGTAAGCTCAGCAAGCTATCTAGTCAAAAGTCTTGCATTATGGAAAGAGGAAAATAGCTCTATAATTTTTTTTTTCAGGTTAGCCTTAGTTGTGGCAAGGAATTCCGTAAGGAACTCTTTAAGATGTTGAACCTCCTCTTACTATTGTTGTTGCAAAAATCTAGGTAAAACTTAATCATTCCATACAAAATCGAGATAGTTTCTTTACTCTAGATTAAGAGTATTCCCATAGTAGATGTTTTAAGGCCAGTTCCCCATACAAACTGGTTGCTCCCACATATAGTTTGATGCCTGACATCCATGATTAGAGTGGCCACCACCATAAATATCACATTATATCATGGATATCGATTAAGCTTCCAAATACATCTTATCATATCTCTCATTCTAAACTTCCAATATTGCCATAGGCGATATAATCTCCCAAATAATATTATCCTCTCCAGCCTTCTATTGTGTTTGGTAGCTATATTAATAAATACCCAAATCATTGAATTATTACACACTTAGAAAATTGCATCAAATTATAAATCAATCCAATTACCCTACCGTTCCACTTTGTGTATAAAGAGAACAACATGAGAAAAAACACTAAAACCTTTAAACATTTTCATACCTTTTAAAATAACAAAAAACTAAATTTAAACAATATATAAGGGTGTAAAAATTTGTTTGAAAAGTCACCTAACCTTTTGGCCCAAGAGTAAAGTCACCTAGCCTCTTAAATTAACCATGCCTTTTAATAAGTTAGGTGTGTTGAAAGCTCTCTTTGATTTATATATGAATAGAGCCCCTAGAACTAATAGTTTTAATGCCCAAATCTTTCAAAATTCTTGGGGATTTACTAAATAACATGTAACTGATGTAGTTCTTGAATTTTTAAATAAAGGAAAAATGCTTAAGGAGCTCAATAGGAATTTTATAAATCTCATCCATAAGTCTCCTAATTTAATTTATTTGAAGGATTTTAGGCTATTCTCTTATTGCAGTACTATATAAGATTATTGCTAAGCTCCTAACACCTAGATTTATAACTATACTGAGTTGCCTTATTCATCCTTCTTATGAGGCTTCTATAAGACGAAGAAAAATTAAGGATAATATACTACTTTGGAACTATTCAAGAACTACACCAAAAGAAATTTATTTGCAAATTATGCTATTAAGGTGGACTTCCATAAGGCTTTTGATTCCATCAACTGGCATTTTATCTTAAAAACTCTTGAGCCTTTTGGTTCCCTAAATCAATTCATCAACTAGATAAATCAATGTATCAGTACTATCTCTTATTGTGATATGATAAATGGATAACCTATAAACATTATTAAAGGTGCTAAGGGACAAAAACAATAGGATCCAATTTTGCCATGTCTATTCACCTTTTACAATTTGTTCTTAGTAAACTTATTGGAACAATCATTGCTAAAGAAAAAAATTCAAGTGCCATAACAATTGCATAAAGTGAAGATTCATTGTTTTTCCTTTACTGATGGCCTACTCCTACTATCAAGAGTTAACCTTAGCTCCATCAGTGTTTTAATAACTTCAATCAATACATTTGAGAATTTATCTAGACGATCCATGAATATAGACAAGAGCTATGCAGTTATATCATTAGGTGTAGCTCACCATGCAACCTAAATTACTCAGTTGGCATCAAGATTAAGGGTCTTGCTTTCACTTGTTTAGGTATCCTCATCTCATATAAAAAATGATCTTATATTGAATTCATTCTTTTGATTGAAAAGATTCAAAGAAGACTTAGTAGCCGGTGCAAAAAAAGACTCCATTTTGTTGGAAGAGTTCAACTTATCAACTCTTTAGTTCTTTGTATGAGTATTGGGCCTCACATATTTTTCTTCTTAAAAACTTAATTAAAAATAGAGAGGATAATCAGATCCTTTTTATGGTTAAGTGATACAATAAGGACATCTTATGCTAAAGTGAAATGGCAAGAGATTTGTACTCGTAAAGAAGAGGTGGTTTGTGAATTTATCTAATCAAACTCATAAACAAAGCACTTATGATGAAGATAATTTGGAGAATACTATATAATAAAGAAGCATTGTAAGTTCAATGGGTGCAATTTCAATTTTTGAAAGAGAAAAGATTCTAGAATGTGAAGTATATATTTAGTACCTCTTAGACTATACTAAACATTCTAAGGTTAAATGATCAAGTAACATTACATTTCAAGTACAAGCTTGGAATGGAGAAAATTGCTTCTACTTTGACAATTGGAGCATTAATTGACCTCTTCACATTTTCAATGAATTCTTAAATCTAAAGACCTTAATTTATGATAGGGCTATTATAAAAAAATGTTATAAGTGACGATTTGTAAGAGCAATGTCCTTTAACATTACATACTTGGATGAATCACTCTTCTAGTTTTATCTCAAATAATTCTTATAAGCAACTCCTTAGACCCAATATACCTAAAATGGCTTGGCATAGATTAGTCTAGTTTAAACAAGCTACACCTAAGATGTGTCTTTCTTATGGCTTCCTATTAAAGGAAGACTATCTACTCTTGATAGAATCCATGATTTTCTAATATTATTAACTGTTGTCCCTTATATAAACAAAATTGTGAATCCATTCCTTATCTTTTCTTCCAATGTAGATTCACTTCTCACTTATGAGAATAATTAAAAGGGGATTATATCATATCTTGTCCTATATTGACTAGATAAACATTATATCTTGGATGAGCAATAATCAAGAAATATGTAGAGGAGACTGCCTTTTAGCCAAAATATCCTTTAGAAGTTTGATCTATGCTTTCTATAAAGAAAGAAATTCCATAATTTTCAAAAGTACTTTCAGTCAATCATAACAAATTCTGTATAAGCTCAAAGGAAGGATAAGAGAGTAGGTTCTGGTACATCAACTTCACGTTCGAAGTAGCCATCACATTATAAGCATATAAGATTTTTTATAAGTTGAAACACGTACTAATCATCTAACCAATTACTAGGTTTTAGCTCCATGTTGCAAAGCTATTAATTATTTTTTTTCCAAAACTATTAGTTACTTGGTGTGATTGATTTAGTTGAGAGTCAATGCCTCCATATGTTCTTATTTTAAATCTTTTAGCTAAGTCTTTTTAATTATCCTTATATTATATGTTTTGTGATTTTCTTGTTTGTTGTACCTTTATTGGGGACAATTTTTAGTTGATACATAACTTCAATTACTAAAAATACTTGATTAAACCAATACCAACCTGAAAAATAACCTCTAATTGTATACTAATAAAAAATTACTCACTTTTCTTACTTTAATGATCTAGGACTAAAAAACATTTCACAATAAATGCTAAATATTTTAAATTCTATAAAATATATCAAAGTTATAGCTTAAGACTTATCGAAATACCATAAATAGGTTCAATGATAAATCATTAACTATTTATACCCTTAACATGCTCAAATAGTAGTTACACTTGGAAACTAATTGTTATAGTGACTAACTTTAAAACACTCTAGTTAACTGGAAAATCTATTTGGTTAACCAATGTCTCTTTCAAATGGCATATCAATTAATTGATTGTCCAATCGAAGATGAGAAAACAAATCACAACCCATTTTGTAACTTTTTGAAACTTTTATTAAAGGATTTAGATTAATCAATATAAACCTTTTAGTCAACTGATATTCCTTTGTTTCACATATTGGTTAACCAAATGTGCAATCCTAGTTAAGGGAAACCAAAAATTCTACATTATATATCTTTTTGTAATTTTATTAAAAGAGATTCAGTTAACTGATATGAATCCTTCAAATAACTGTTGACATACAAAAAATAGGGTGAAGTTTTGAAACCATACCAAGTCATTCAAAATTAGGTTTTTTTCTTCCAAAGATTATACACAAAATTTTTGATAAAAAACTTTATTAAAAATAATTTTAAAAGTTCCACAAATGTTGTTTTAAGGATATAATAATTGTTTTTTAATTAAAAATCAAATTATAATTACTTTTAATAACTAAAAATATATTCATTAATATCAAACATGATATGATTATGCATATAGAACTTATAGACCATTAAAATAACTAAAGATTACATTGCTTTTATTAAACTTAAATTGTCGTGGTTCTTATTCTTATTCCATTTGGCTTGTTCTTCATCTATATCATCATAAAGCTCATGTTAGACTTGGTTTATTCACTTTCTCTTCGATAACCATTTGATTAATAGTCTCTATTAGATGCTGCTTAGCTTATTTGACTTCATTAATCTTCATATGTCATTTTTGCTTGAAGAATTGTTATATTGCTATCTTTTATCAATGAGAATAAATTAATAGTAATAGTTATATTTTGTTATTATTGAAATATAAATTAAAACCTCCCTTATTTTAATACTAATTCAATCATTGTTGTACATTGATCACATTATAACAATTTAGTTTGGTTCCTATTATTACACATGTTGGACTGTCGAAGTATGCTGGCTAATTTTTTCTCCGCAACTTTATCTTTATAAAAAGTTGAAAATATTGATCCATTAACTGGATTAATGGGAAACTCTTTATGACAGAATTTTATATCTTCAACAAGTCGGATCAGTCGGTTTATAATTATTGGCTAAAAAAAAAAGAAAACATAGTTTCCGAAAGGCAGAAGTAAGATTGCATCTCTAAAAAACTAGCAGCAATGAAAGAGTTGTAGTTTTGATGCTTTTAGTTGTCAACTTAACATTTTGACTTCTCTATTATATTTGAAATAGTGTTGAACTATTTGGTTAATTATTTGTAACACTTAAACATTGCATGAAGTACTTTGATTAGTGAAACAACAGTTGATTAACATATTTCTCAGTTAATGACATTAGATAATTCAATACGTCCTTGAAATACATTTCAAAAATTCTACGGTTCTATGTTACTTTAAGTTGTACATTTTTGTGTTTTTCAGACCGTAGACTAAAAAATTCTAGCAAAAACCATGTTTTTTCATGAAGTGTAATTTTATTATAGTCATTTGGTCCAATTTGTATGTATCAAGATTGGATCGAATCCTATTGTAGATCATATCCCCACACTAAAAATCATGAGATAGCAGGTGTCGCACCTAATAACCCATGGGAATTAATATAAAAGTAGGAGCGAAGTGCAAAATTGATCACCATATTCCCAACCTAGGAAACTAAGTTATTGTGGGAACACAATGTCGAGGTTCTCAATAATTAATTACCTCGTCGCAATGTTAGAGGTGGCACTCGTGTATAGTAACATTCCCAGGGACAGAGGTGGCAGGAACCATCCTAGTCTCTTGTCTCGCTATACTTCCTTGATGTTGGATTTTGCTGGCTTGTCGATCTTCGTGTGTAACAATATATATAAAAATAAATAAATAAATCTAACAATGTTATGTTTATTTTAATCTAATTTTGTTTTATAATCATCTTGTGGCACTTGTTTTATTTGGTACCTTAAAAAATAAATAAAATAAAACACATGAAATCAAATTAAGTATTTATAATGAATTTAAATAGTTTCCTTTTATTGATTTTTCCTTCAACAAATTATATATTTGTTTTACATATACTTTTTTAATGAGAAAAATTTGTCAGCATGATATGAACGCCCATAAATTTTTATAGAAAAATAGTGGCCTCTATTTTCAAATCCTAATCCATAGTTAATGTTTAAATAAAGGCTTACAATTGTAATTGCTAGTGCAACATTGCAATTGTAGGCCACCCTGCATTAGGTTGTGATTTTTGTGTCATCTATCTTAACACTGGTTGTGATATATTGTGGGTTGAATGGTGATAATAATAGTTCACAAGTGTTGGGTTTTTTTTGGAAATTAAAATTCATTCTAAAAGAATGAGGTAACTAATCCTAAAGTGCTCAACCTTTTGGATTTTTTTTCATGAATTGTTGAGGTTTTTAAAAATTAGTCACTCAATTGAAAAATTCAAATGCTTAGACATTGAATTGAAAAATTCTTAAAAGATTAGACACTTTTAAATATGTTATCCTTAAAATAATAGTGTGTACAAGGATAAAACCCCATCACCATTAGAGTAATTTGTGCTTTAACTAATAAGATTACAAGCAAAAAATTATAAAATAAAAAAAAGGGCTGTTTGTTTTCGTTTTTTTAAGTTTTCTATTGCGGTTTTTGTAAATTGAAAAACAAGTCTTAAAAACGCGTTTGGTTAAACACGTTTCTAATTTTCGTTTTTAAAAATAAAAAATGGTATCTATTTTACGAAAACGTAAAAATAACGTTTTCGTGATTTTTAAAAACAGTTTTCATAATCGCTACGCCGACTTCATCTTCTATGTCTTCAACAGCTTCAGGTTTGTTTTTATACCTATCTGTTCCATCACAGATGATTCGCATACATTAAGACAAAATTCTACAAACAAGTAAAAGAAAGCATCTTCTTGGCCAAA
>JANITX010000009.1:51869940-51883278 GCA_027564395.1 Erythroxylum ulei | reverse complement strand
TTATGTTTATTATTATCCTTATACCATATCATGTATGGATTGGCATGATGATTTGGATATGTTGCTTCCGCTGCAAACATGATTTCTAAAAAGTTTTAAAATCTATCGGTTCTCCAAACATAGCATGCTTTCCTTTTCCAATCCAACAGGGAGATAAAGGATCAAATTACAAAATCTGCCAATTTTCTAACCATCCTAAGTGGGTATTCTCTTGATAGATTAATCATGTTGCAAAGGAATGGAAGTATATAGTTAAATAAATTGTGGATATGTGATGATGAGATAGATGAAAGAAAAATGGTTGGACTGAACTAGTTCAAATAACCACAAATAATATCAAAATTATTCAGTAAAAATAATAGTACCTAGAATTGACAACAGAGCTAGGTGTAGAAATAAAGGAAGAATTTGGAGTTTAAAGATAGAAATCAAAGAATTTTTGCGAATATCATCATAGAAGGGATAGTCTGTTTTAGACAATGTAATAAGTTAAGCCCACGATATGTTGGTCCTTATAAAGCGATTGATAGAGTGGAAGCACGAAGAGTGGATGCGAAGTCGATATCCATATTTTAAAGATGACTAGGTTTGTTTAAAAGTTCAAGGACAAAATTTGTATGAGGGGTGATTGTAAAACCCCATACCTTTCCTTTCATTAAATATAAATTTTTATTTTTGGTGAATAGTATTTTCGAATGAATAGTGAACCTAGGTGAATAGTGAATTTTGGGGGAGCCAACCCCAAAATATTAAAAATATCTTAAATAAATATTAGAGTTTAATAATATTAATGGATCGAAAATATGTCCGATCGGATGGATTTCGGGATTTCCAAAAGTTCAAGAGTAAAATGTCTTTTTGAAAAATAATGGGTATTAATTATTTACACCCGTTTGAAATTGTTTAAAGCATCTAATCAATAAGTATTGACCCTAATTAGAGAATTTCATTGTCAATTTGATGGTAAGATGGTTGTGGAATATTTTCCGAAGGTAATTCGATTAGTTGGTGAATTAAATTCATTAAAGGGGCAAAAATGGTCTTTTTGTCAAATATGTTTATTGCATGGGAATATTTACATGAGATAAGCATGCATTAATCGGTTTGGAAAGTAACCAATCAAAAGGTGACAAGTGGCATGGTTTAAAAGTTTAAATATGAGAAATTTTGGGTAATGATGTAAATATGAGAAGTTATTAATGAAAATGGTGGGTAAAAAGTGCAAATAAGCAAAATGTTCTACCATTAAAGAAGGTGTGACCGGACAATGTTGGAGAAAGGAAGGAAGAGAGAGATAAAAAGAAAACAAAAAAAAAAAGAGAAGAGGGAGCTTTGGTTATGCCATGGAGAAGTGATCTAAAGAGCTTTTCATGCTCTTCTAACTCTAACCAAGCATCCAACACATCCCATAGTCATGCAAGAGAATAGGAAGAAGAAGATGGGTTAGTGAGCTTACTATTTTTGTTGAAATTTTGGATTTGTTAGGTTATAGTTTAGACTTGGTTTTGATCGTGTGAATTGCCTTATGATGTGATATGAAGGTTTTACTACATTGGAAGTGATTAGGAGAACAAAATTAAGAAAACTAGTGTGTGGAACCTTGGTCAAATTTATTCATTGTCTAAAGTGTTTTATTTTGGCATTTGATGATTTAAGATTAATGAATGGCAATAAGACACTAGTTTAATGATGAAAGAATGGAAGAAAAACAATGGAAATGATTAGAGGAAATTTTGGCCATGGCTAGGGTTTTTAATGTGATATGATCCAAAATTTTATTTTGATGTTGTATGGTGTTCATAGCATGATTTTGATGCTAATGAAGTAAAGAAATGAAAAAGAATTGATTTATAATTGGTTTTGGATGAAATTCAGCTAAGGGTACATGATTATGTAAAATTTTATTAATGAGATTTTATAGCTTAAATGTGTGTTAAAATTTTATGGAAGTATATTTGAATTGGTTTAAGTGTTGAAAATCAAATGGAATTAATTGGAAAAGTTTAGTGTAAAATATGTTAAGATTAGCCTTAAGGGCATTTTTGGCATAAAGTATGGTTATGATGTACTGACCATGTAAATGTAATTAAGGATGGTCATTAAGTGTATTTGTGGTATTAGAATTATTAAATGAAGTGTTGTGCTATTATTTGAAAAAAAAATAGTATATGAAATGTATGTGGAAAGTAATCAAGTTGACTTGATTTGTGGTGCATTTTCTTGAAAAATGTATTAAGGAGTTGAATGTATTTGTATTAGGTTTACATATCAGAAAATGAAACCAGCTAAAGAATTTGAAGTGGTGAAAAGGAAACTAGTATGTTGTGAGTGCATTTTAATTGTTTATTATGAATAAATTATTTGTAAAAGAATAAATGATATGTGATTTTAAATTGTGACTTTTATATGAATGATACATTACAAGTAAATGTTGCTAGTATAAGTTTATGTTTTAGCAATATATGAATTGAATTTTGGAAGTTAAATTTCATACGAATTGAAGTTACATTTATATTATATTATTGGTTGACCAAAAGGAAATGATTTTTAGCCTATGGTACACCGTTTGGTTTTATATGTGTTATTATACCGGTGTTTAGTGGTTAACCTAGTGTGGGTAAGCAATATAGAACCAACTCTATAACTAATGGTTAACCAATTGCGGGTAAGCAATATAGCATAAGCTCCATAACTATCAGTGTATAACAGTTAACTTAATGCGGGTAAGCGATGAAGAACTAGCTCAATAACTACTGGTTAACTAGTTGCGGGTAAGCGATGCAGAATTAACTTCATAACTACTGATATATAGTGATTAACCTAGTGCAGGTAAGTGAAGTAGAACCAGCTCCGTAACTAGTGGTTAATCAGTCACGGGTAAGCGATGTAGAACCAGGTTCGTGACATTATACCTAAGGGTACCATATGGCAAAGCAATTAGTGGTGGGCTAAAAGGACCTGTTTCAGAGTTCCCTTCCGGAAATCGAGTGGATCCCTTCCAACGACCCCACGGTAGCCTTTCAATTGATATCTAACTCAACCAAAGGGTTCCCGCAAAGCTAAGTCGTTGAACTATCAAAAACTTTTTATACTTTAAAAGTTAAAAATGCAGAAAATAGTGGGAAATTTTATATATATATAAAAATTTGACAGCATAACGACTACTTTTCTAAGATTCCCAAATTTCAAAAACCTATATAACATGATTTAAAACACTTCTAGTATTTCATATATGATCTCAACTTCTGAAATGGGACCTCACCACATCACAAACAACCACAAACAAATAATTCTCAACATTTTACAATTCCCAAAAATATTACAAGATCACATTTTTAAACCCTTTCCAAAATAATTTAAACCATATATACAAGTAACTAAGCCAATTTGCTAAAAACACATACATAGCAAAATAACACAAGCACATCAGCACTCGATGATACAACTAATTCTGTGGTTGGATCCCAGCTATTGTAGCTCCTATAGTAAAAACATAAAAATAGGGGTTAACTAAACGAGCTTAGTGAGTGTTAATCATTTTACTGAAAATTAAACTTTTCATAACAACATAACTGAAATACTCTCATACAATAAGAAAGCTCATGGTAAATTAATCGCTATAAAATTCATTCGTGCATCATAAAATCTGGTAATAAATAACATTTCGTAGATCATAATTTCAATTTGTTTGAAATACTATTTCAAAACGTTATTTCAAAATTAAGCTCATAATATAAAATTTTCCATTTTCCTTTTACCTTTTTCCTTAAACAATAAATAGTGATGGCAATAAGTTTTCTAAAAACTATTATAATAAAAATAAACCAACCATTAGAATTGGTATTATATGATGTCTCTCAAATTACTTTTAAAAATAAATAGTGGCGACATTCTTATTGCCATAAACTTTCTTACAAGACATAGCCCATCACTAATTTCTTTGTCATATGGTACCCTTAGGAATAAATTTACGAAGCTGATTCTGCATCGCTTACCTGTGAATAGTTAACCACTAGTTAAGGAACTAGTTCTACATCACTTGCCCACACTAAACTAATCGTTATACAACTGTAGTTACGAAGTTAGTTTTGCATCGCTTAACTGCAACTAGTTACAGAGAGGGTTCTACATCCCTTACTAGTGCTAGGTTAACCACTATACACAAATAGTTACAGAGCTGGTCCTACATCGCTTACCAGCAACTGGTTAGCCACTAGTTAAGAAACTGGTTCTACATCGTTTACCTGCATTAGGTTAACCGCTATACTTTGGTATAATAACACGTATAAAACCTAATGATGAACCGTAGGCTAAAAAACATTACTTTTTTATCAACCAATAACATAATATTAATGTAACTTCAAATCGTATGAAATTCAACTTTCAAACTCAATTCATATATTGCTAAAATATAAACTTATACTCGCAATATTCACTTATAATGCAACATTCACATAAAACTCATAATCATACAATTTAAAATCACAAGTTATCAATTCTTTTGCAAATAATTTATTCATTTAAAACAATTAAAATACACTCATAACTTGCAAGTTTCCTTCACCACTTCAAAATCCTTCAGTTGGCTTCGTTTTTTGATATAAAAACCTAATAGAAATACATTCAACTCTTTAACACATTTTTCAACCAAATACATGATAAAGCATTTCAACTTCATTACTTTCTGCACACACTCCATATACTTTTTTTTTAAATAATAACATAACACTTCATTTAATAATTCCAATGCCACAAATACACTTAATGGCCATCCTTAATCACATTCACATTGTAGCAATCTACCCTCGCGAGACACGTGCCCGACATCCTAAAAGTCGAAATCACAAATGTCATTATACTTTGATCAGTCTCTTTTACAAACCTTTCCACTTTGGAAAGTTATTACAAAATAGAAATAATCATATACACATAATACAAAAATTTTTGGAAGACTCCATTCGATACAAAAATAAGAAAACATAAATGCAGACGCAATCTGATCCCAACCTCTACCTCTTACTTGAATGCAGTAGGTATAATGCCGGTTGTCTAACGGGGTACTCTTTAGAGCCTGAAAAATAGTTGCAAATTTTGGGTGAGATTTGCGAACTCAGTAAGTAACCATCATTGATGGTTCACTCAATTCATGCATCACATCAATACACACAACAATTTATTCACATCTTTACATTTTCACGAAATATCACATTTCATTTTCAAAACAATCATCATAATTATTTCAATCATATAAGGTACACATATCAAGTATAAATGCAATGCACATGAGACTCACTTTCATTTATTATTATCGTTGTAACTAAGTGCCTTTTTACTAGCTCATATCCCTTAGTGGATATCGAGCTATGTCAAATTATGTCTCATATCCCTTAGTGGATATCGGGTACATTCACAAGTGATCCTGAGGCTCTTTTTACATTCTGAGCTTTAAGCTCTTTTTCACTTACGACTTCGGTCACAACTTCCTTTATCTTACATGCATTCATGTATGGAAATGCTTCACATATTATTTTCTCAATCAATCATATGCCTGCACATTCACATTAATACCACAATTTTCATCGGACCCAAGGTCTGGCATTCAACATCATTATTGAGTAACATTTATTTCGTCACTTTCACATACAAGTAGCACTTCCTATACATTCCTAAATAATAACTCCTCGACTATTTTATTGCCCGTAATAAACACTGAAATCACATTCATAAAATCATTCAAAACAGAATTTAAGCAAATAAGAAATTAAGTGAGACCGTCTAGGATACTCACAGTACGATCCAGATTAGCATTTGCTTTCATGATCTGGAAACATCTGAATGTGGACATTTATCCTGCATATCATAATTATGCAATATATACATTGTACACACATTACAACTTTGCACAATTAGAAGAATTCATTTATGCACAAATAGGTATATGGACCATGTACAATGCATGATCAATGACATTCTTGGGTACTTTTCCATTATTTAGGACATAAAGTCATTCCAATATCAAAACTCAGTTAAGTAACATTTATACTTAAGGTTTATGTCTCAATACAACCACTTGAATCTAGTCTCATCACTCAATTGCTCACTTCATGTTTTTCCAAAAACATCATTTCGGGTCAACTTTACAATTTATTTTTGACCCCGATAATGAAGTCATTTAGCAACACTTTCTTCTAGAAACATGTTCCCCTATATTTAAGTTTCTAATGACACTAAAATCATAAAAATTACTCTAGTATTTAGAAAGATATTCTCCAAATAATTCGGACTGTTCTTAACTATAATAGTATTATGTACTTGACTTCAATTCAGAAAATTGAAATTCTTAGAGATAGAATTGAAATTTGATTTCTTCATAAAATTTATAACCCTATGTTTATAGTTTCCTCCAATTCAAGAACATCTCATTTTGAAATCTACAGATCACAATATAACTGAAATACCCAAGCATCTTCAGTGAAATCATACCAGTTCATACTATTCCAACTGATTCCCTCAATTTCATTCAATCAATGTTTTTCAAATCAATTTAGAATGCTACCAATTTATGGTGAAGAGGTAGAGCAATGTGTTATGAGTCCAATGGTTCAAGTCTCATGTCATTTGGAGGTCATACGAAGGAGATATTGCCAAAATATTGAAGGACGTTAGTCAGCCTCCAACCTTCAAAGTCGCGATCGTCTGGACAATAGCGAGGTCGCAATCGTCTGGACGATCCATCTGGACGATAGTAGGTCACAATCGTTTTGGACGATAGCAGGGTCGTGATCATCTGGATGATCCGTTTGGACGATAGCGGCTTTCCCAGTTGCACACGCTCTCTTCAAATCTCCATAACTTTCAATCCAAAACTCCTAAATGTTCAAACTTTATATCAATAAAAAGCTAAAAGAAAAATCTACAAATTTCATGAAGACAATATTATCAACTCTTCCTAGATCAATACAGTTTAATCATGGAAGTTTCAGACACATTTTTACCCCTTTTTCGCTTTTCTTTCTTTTATTCTAAACTAACTTCTCTAACTTATCTTCTTTCACTATTTATCTTTTAAACAATCGTTCTCATCTCGGACCGTCATCTTCTAACTATTTTCCTAACTCTAAATTCATTCTTTTACTATTTTCCTAACTCTAAATTCAGTTTTTTTGGTCATCTCCAAAAACACTCACATATTCACGTATATGCATACATTCTCAGTGAAGAGAAACAGAGCCTTCATTTCTGTCTTCTTCAAAATGTTTCTGCACCTAGTTATACATATTTTCCACTACACTCATTTAGTTTCATCAACTCTTCCGTTTTATCTTAACTCATCTCTATATCACAAATTTATCTTTCACATTAACCCTTCACTTTTTTTCGGTTCATGTCTCCAACTAGTAAAAATATTCACATATGTATACATATATACACAATGGAAAAGGAAGACAGAGCATATATGTCTCTACCATTTGCATAATTTATGCACTCTTCTCATGCATATTTTCCTTGATATTTCTACTCAATAATCAACTCTACACTATCTAATAACAAGATAATCATCATATACGAATATCACACATAAAAAATTTTCATATCTTAAACCCTCTATGTTCATGAAAAACACCCATTTTTCTTGATGATCATGTAATGACAAATAAATCACCCTTTTGGTTTCATAAACCAACAACTTTAAAGGATTTACATAATACTTACTTGTTAAAACTCCAAAATCTTTAAATAGTAAGAAGCCCTAATTTTCATGCAACCACGTACTTCATCTTATAGATGGTTTGGGTCAAGTTTTCTTGAGGAAAAAGAAATAGATAACAAAGTGGGAGTGGTAGAAGATAAGGGAAAGCAAAGTTTAACTTTGGTGGATATTTGATGAAAACTCTGTGTATTAGAAAGAAACTTGAAGAAGATAGCTACGAAGAATGTAAGTAGAACAAGGATACTGTGCTTGGTCTTTCAAACTTAATCTTATAGTATAAGACTATCACCATCGTAAAGTAACTTAAAGTAAGTGACACTTGTCACTTATTTAGCTTCTAAAGCATTAGCTATTTTGTCAATTAACTAATTTAATCTTCTCCCTATTTTTCTCCAATTTGTCTTTAGATTTTCAAAAATCATTATTTCTAAAGTTCTGAAGTTGACTCCAAAATTTCTTCATCATCATTTATTCTTATTTTTATTTTCATTCACCAATTTACTTGCCAATTGGCTTTTTTTTTCCTAATCTAGTAATATTCAACAAATTCTAAAATTCTCCTAAAATTCTCCAAAATTTCTAAATCAATACACATATTCTCCATATCGATTTTCAATTCAATTAATTCACAATTCTCATATATTCACATTTATAATCAATTATACCCAGAATATGTCAATGGATGCATGTACAATTATTTCAATGTTCAAAAATTAAAAATTCACATGCGTGTATGCTAACCTTATACATGAGCATGAAATGCATTTTATAATCTTTCATTGCTATTTTTTCTCAATTACCGAAATCTAGGGCTCTAACCCTTGATATGGGAACAAGATGTTACATTTCAAATCCATAATTACGATCAATAACAATTAAATAATTTAGTCAAATTATAGAATTAAAATTAGTTCTGATACAACTATAGGGAAATTGGAGGGTAGGATTTGATTCCGTGCACAATATAATAATTATGATTTTTTGTTAGATTTTAAAAATTCAAGATTACTTAAACCATTTTAGAAATTTAATTGAAATTAAATTATAATTTCAATTAAATTTTAATTAGAATTACAATTTATTTTAATTAAATACTAACTATGCCCAAATAAGATCCAATATTTCATATTGGTTCGCATTTATTGAATATCTCATATTTCATCATAAAGTTTCTCAAATTTTATAATCAAGTCCAACTTGATTTAAACACTTTTTTTCATCAACCAATTCTTTATCCATTAACTTTCAATATATGAATGTAATCAATTTAAATTATAAACCTAAATCATATTTATGATTAGTTAAATTAAACTCATTTAATTTATCTTAATTCTCTAATTAATATCAAGATTGACATCTAGCGACACATAATGACCTCCTAATTATTTAGGAATATCAAAGTAGTTTTCACTAACCTTTTCGCGCATGATTTTTCTATATAAGTTAATCCTCTCAACATATAATATGTTGATTGGACATAGAGTATATAAATAATGTCTACTATGTTCGAGTCTAATCATATTAGTTCTCCACTATTAGAAATTGATTTTAATTAATGATATTTGAAAATTATTTTTAACGTGTCATTTCACCTTAGTCATTCTTGAATCGATGCTAATTGAGAATAATGGAACATTCTCCCTAATCACTCTAGGTTTATAAATCCTATATTGATTACTCAATTACTTCCATATAGTTTATGCTATATCTAATAATTACTGATTGAGATATTATTGACAAGAATAGGCTATAAGTAGTGTCGAAATATAACAATCCTTATACGAGATACTTTGAAGATCTTAAGTTAAAGGATCACTTATACATTCATTACAATAGTAATTTCTATCAACATATCAGTAATGTTCTAAATAGAACTCTCATAGATACAAATGCATTCATATGTTTGTTTAAGCATCTTTGTACTTTAGTCTATGACATTAAGTACTTCCTTTATGAGGAAGAAACATAACTTGTGCTAATCTTTTATGCTTTATTAATATTCAGTCTTAATAGAACTACAACTAGGAACAATTTAAGGATACCATATAAATGCCGTATAAATCTCATCATAATTTTATTTGCAATGTATATTTATCCGATAGACTTAGTCATGTACATCTAAATATAATAAGATAAAGAATTTTTTTAAATAATTATGTCACTAAACTACAATCAATCTATTGACTGTAGAGTGTAAAACAATATTACCTTTTGTGAGAATTAAAGAAAGTATTTGGAGCAACTTATATAAATTTCAAATAATTATGTCACCAAACTATAATCAATCTATTGAGTAAGTTATATTTTAAATTTCTAGTCAAATTGGGTTTGTAGCTTTTTTTCACAACATCTATATAAGTGTTGCATGGTCGGAAATCATATCAAAGAGAAGGAAAATTTTCTCTAAATTGTTATCAAATATGTTCTATTCCGCAAGGCCTCTTTCAACGCAATTAGCAAAGAATAAATCAAAATTTGCACCATAAAGTTCCCTTTTTATTTGAATTATAGTTTGTTCAAGTCAAAATAAGTATAAAATTCAATTCAATAAAGTCGTATAGATTTTATATTTTATAGTTTAACTATTATGTCTTCGTAAGGTTTATATATTGTTAATACAAAATTGGTTATTTCTTAGTATATATTTGTAGTATAACTTTGCTCTTCCTAAACAACTATTGCCTTGGTGGATTATTTTTGTTAACTGGTTAGTTGTAAAACCCCAAACCTTTCCTTTCAGTGAAGGTAAATTTTTATGTTTGGAGAATAATATTTTTTCCACGTAAATAGTGATTTTTGGGGGCCCAGCCCTGAAAAGAATTGAAAATATTTATAACAAGTATTAGAGTCTAATGGTACTGAGACAGATTAAAAATAATTCCGATCAGATGGATTTCAGGAATTCAGGAAGTTTAGGACTTAAAATGCCCTTTTTGGAAAATAGTGGATATTGATGATTTTAACCCCATTTGAATGTTTTTTTAATGCATCTAGTCAATATGTATTGACCCTAATAAGAGTATTTCATGGTCAATTCGATGATAAGCTCGTTGCGGAATATTTTTTTATTGTTAGTTTGTTAATGAATTAAATTCATTAAGAGACAATTTGATCTTTTTCCACAGTGATTAGGGGCAAATTGGTTCTTTTATATGCTGAATAGTGGATTGATGATTTATAATGGAAGATAAAATATGTAGTGTTAAAGGAGTAAACTTAAGAAAATTTCTTCATTCTTTTTGTCATAATTGTGAAAGTGAAAGTGAGTTACCTATGAGTGAAAAACTAAAGAAGAAAAGGAGAGAGTCAAAGTTGGGTTTTGGGCAAGCTTGAGAGAAGAAGGTTGCAACTGATTTTCTATGGTTTGGAGCATGATTTGAAGAAAGCTTGCAATTTTCCAAAAGATTGGAAGAAAGTGGTAAGTTTTCCTAACTGTGTTTAGTGAAATTCTGTATTTGGATTCTCAGTTTCCTTGAATAGTCCTAGTGTTTTGGACATAACTTAGTCTACAGAACTCCGAATTGGGTGATTCTAGCTATAAGTGAAACGTAAGACATATTACTAAAATTGTCTATAAGAGACCTAAGTTTAGCTGAATGATATTAAACATTGAGATTAATTATGATAACCAAATACTGTCCCTATGTTGAAGCATCTTGTGATATTTAGTACATGTTTCATAATTTAGAAGTTAAAATGGAATGGAAAATAGAGACATAGGGGAAAAGACTTTAAAACCTAATTTGAACGTTTGATATGTGAAAATTAAGGAACAAGTGGAGGCATGGATTTTGGACGTGGGTCGTAACCATGATTCTTTATGCACGATTGTGATATGGTGACTTAAATTGGATGAGATTGTATTATGAAGAAATTAGTAAGTTAGAATGGGTAAAATATGGTGTTTAAGTGAATTTTGAAGTTTTATTTGGTAAATGGAGAGAAAAACTATCATGTATATCCATATTTTATGTATATTGTTCAATGGTTATTTATTTGCAGCATGTAGATGCTATATATATGGCTTAATGGTTGCTCATTGGCAGCAAATATGTTGTACATAGTTCAATGGTTCAATGTAAGGAAAACATTATGTATATACTATGTATGTTTTTAAATTGAAAGAAGACAACATATATAAATCATGGACATTGTTCAATGGTTGAATTAAAAGAAAAAAAAATTTATTCTTACTAAATGCTAAGATTTTGGCTAAGCCCTTTGTCATAAAATTTGTAAAACAAGGTGTTAAGCTATGGATGTACTTGGTAGGTTTTAGGAACCCTTTAGGGGCCTTCCTCATAGCTGAGTAAGACAATAAAGTTTTCTTATCACCGTAGACTCGGGACTAATAAAGGAAAAGCACCGAACACGTGAGGGAGGTTTACGATAAATGAGAAACATTGAGTGTGCATTTAAATTGGTTTGTTAAGATGGTTTTTACCTTACTATGAAAAGTTTGTTTATGAGTAATTCCATTGGTGCTACTATTTGAATTTAAAAGTTAATCTTCATGATGTCTACATATGCTTTGATTTAGCATTGAATTAAGTTTTGGATGCACTTGGAAACTAATGAGATGTACACATGCTTTGAATTTACATTGAATTGAAATTTGCATATGCTTTAAATTGAAATATAAATGGCTTTTGAATATGTTTTTAATCGACATTGAAATGAGGCACGCTCATGTATTAATTGTGGTTTAGCCTATGGTATGCCGTTAAGTCTTTATATATATGATTATATCAATTAGAATATGTCCTAACGTGTATAGTGGTGTTTTGGGGGCGTCTATCACTAACATGGGTGATGTTATGTTTATTGGCATGTCCTGTGAGTCACCTTCTGCATATGTGGAGTATGTATTGTGCTAGCTATAATAACCCGTCTTTATATTTAAGGATTTAATTATTATATTGAGTCATATCATATGAGAATACATGAAATGCATTACATTTGCATGCATCATATTTGCATACACACATGAACCATGATTTAGAGACATTGTAAAATAGTATATACATTCATTTGACATATCCCGGGGTATGAAAGATTTTAAATGATTTTGATGTAATTGTGTGTTGATTATGTCTTAAATTTTGTTTTCGATGGATTATAATTAGTGACTTGGGAATTTATTATTACAATTGAGAGATTGTGTTGGCCCCCAAAATTTTTCTTGTTGAATTAAGCATGATTTAAATGAATTATGAGGTTTGATGGAATAATTTTTGGAGCTCATTATTTATGTCAAGGTTAGTAGGATTTTTATGAAATAGATTAATTGAATTGAAGCATTAATGTTATGAGAATGAATGAAGGGCATTGTTGGAAGTTCTCTTAAGAGTATAAGACATAAGGCTTAAAGGATGGGGCAAAATGGACATTGCACACTCATTAAGGGTATAAAAAGAAGAAGAAATGGTTGTTTTGTTTGAAATTGAAGAAGAAATCGTGGAAGAGAGGAGAAGAAGAGAAGAGCTAGGGTTTGGAGATCTTTGAGGAGTTTGAAGAATTTGAAGCTTCAACAAGTAAGTATAAGCATCATTCTTCTTGATTAGATGAATGAAACATGTTTTGATGTTAGTTAAGAGATGAATATGTGTAGGAAGTTGTTGAGGAAT
>JANITX010000009.1:51787679-51806086 GCA_027564395.1 Erythroxylum ulei | reverse complement strand
TTCTCATAAATTTTTCTTAAATTCATCAAATTTTCTTAAATTCATAATTTTCTCACCAATTTCTTTCTCATTTAAATATCATTTTAATATTTCTAATTTTCACCAAAAGTTCGGGGTCCAACACTATAGCTATAGCTTTTCACATTTTTAGATTTCGAGAACACCAAATCTAATCTTCTTGTTAATCCTCTTGTCGGTGCTACGGATTGACACATAATTCACAAACTTGGCTCCGTCCCTATGCAAATGATGCATCTGCCCGTTAGGCTTACAATTGTCCAACTTTTTAAAGAACTCCACTATTTTTCCATTGTCCGGACGAAAAGAGTTAGGGAAATTGGGCACATTGGCCTTGTACAAAGGCAGTAAAGGTCAAAATTTACATGATTTGGGAATGATTACATCAATTGTTCGTAGTTATTTAGTTGTGGGCTAATCTAGAAGCACTGTTTAATTCATTAAAGTAACTGATTATAGTCAGCCAACTGGGTAAAGTTGCGCATAAGATTTGCCTTTTACCGGTTTGATAAAAGCCAGCCACGTCGACGAACTATTCTTGTTTGCTTATAAAATTATGACCTTTGGTATTTAGCAATTGAAATTATATATACATCCACATGCCCTGGTAGTCTAAGAGAGTGACATTATGCATCTCCCTCTTTGGCAGCTACTTCGACAACATGAAAAAGTGTAAGCCTATAACCAGTTGTGTCTAAATGGTGGTCAGTTTATGTTTTAACTGTTTTGTTATTCCCAGTGCTGTGTCCCTTATGATTCTATACATACCATCTTCTGGGTATCTGCCTGCAGTTATGTAATGGAAGATTACCAGCAAGAAAAGAAAAAACTGTCTGAGATGATCATTGGGCTAATAATCGAGTCCTTGGGCTTGACACAACAAGATGTGAAATGGTTCAAGCCCAAAAGTGAAGGTAATGAACCACCGCCACATATCTTGCAATTGAATTTCCTATCCAGAGTGTCCAGACCCAGGTCATGCAATGGGCTTAGCTCCTCACACAGACTCTCAACTGCTCACTTTGCTTCTCCAAAGCTGCAGCACCAATGGCCTCCAAGTTCATAAAGAAAACTGTGGTTGGGGGTCCTGTACATCCACTCACAAACGCAGTTGTAGTCAACACTGGGGACATAGTGCATATTATCTCCAGTGGACGTTTTAAAAATCCACGGCATGAGGCGGTAGTCAACGGGAAACACCACCGCATATCCATTGCATACTTCTATGGCCCACCCAAGGACATTAAGGTATCACCACCAACAAAGTTGATCGACTCTAATCATCCTCTACTGTACCGGCCACTTACATGGAAAGAATACCTTGATGTAGAGGCAGCAGAATTGACCAATACCTTGGAGCATATAAAGATACGACACCTTTTTCCCCTGTTGTTGTCTCCGTGTTGAAGTGAATTAATTTCTTGGCTGTTGCATAATTTAGCCTCCATAGAACGAGTTATACAGTACCAATATGTAGGACGATTTACTTTTATTTGAATCCATAAAACCTCAGCTGCAGGAGCAGGACAACGCTCTAAAGCCTCATATCCTTCACTTGCCAAACTGGGGTTGCAAAGGGCTATATAACACTTGAATAATGAGCGTACATCTCACAACATATTACTAAACATTTAACGTTTAGTATTTACAATTTCTGGAACTTTCAAGGGTCTTCCTGTGCTCTTATTTTATATTTTCTACCATGTTTTTCCCTACTAGACAAGTTAGGTTTGGCACAAAACTTCAAGTTTTGCGGTTAACCCTCAACCGGGGATGCGGTTAGTTACAGTGTGCGGAAATGAAATGAACAAAACCTAAGAAACCCTGTACTCCTACTAGATAGACATAGGCTGTAGCAGTTGGTTAATATGAACATCAAACAATCGTGCAAGACCTCTAAACCAATTCATAGTAAGGCAATGGTCAGCAATCATTCACTTCCAGAGCTTAACGCACTTGTCATGACTAGCAGAAGCTACCACACCAGTAACACTTGATGCTGCCAAGGATGACACTAGTTTTTCATGAGCAGTCAGTGTCATTGTTTTGTTTTCAGCCATGCTCCAAAGTTCCAGAGTCTGAAAACAGCATTTCAGAATGTGTCAAGTCCAATGAGTATGACAACACTAAACCAATTCCATGTACATAACAACTCCCACTTTCTCTGTCACACACAAAGGAAATAAAGATTATCCCTAAATTATTCTCACAAGCCAAGTTGCAAGCTGCTGAGAATTTCAGTTCATTGAGAAAAGATATAGACTGGATATTTGAACTTAATGTTATGTTGCAAAATCAGTTGCAAAGCTATATGGTGTAAAGCAAAGTAGCGATAACTTGCCTCATAACAGCCGACAACCAATAAAGAAGGATAAGTTGGATGGAAGACACAAGTGTTAAACTTGTTTCCGGAACAGTTTAACTCATGAATGCAATCCCCTTTGCCGCCAGAGCCAATCTTCCACAATCTCACCGAGTCATCACTCACAGATGCTAAATACTCACCAGAAGGTTCCCAGCATACAGAATGGACAGGGTTTTTATGGCCCTATAATTAGCAAGATGGAAAAAAAAAAATACTGGGTCAGCCACTTCATGTGAATGATATGGAAATAGTATACAACTACAAAATACGAATCTTATGGAGAACTTCCATGTATACTCAAAGGATAAAAAACATGATAGAAATCCTCTAATTTTCACAAATACATCTCAATCTCATATGCAAATCATTTGGAATACTAACATAGGTTTTTTTAATGTTCTAAGGCTTTTACCTGAAATTCAGAACATGTTAGGAAATAAGAAGTGGATTATAGCTGCTTTTTGAGCAGTGATCAAGCCAGGCTAGATCCAGAAGAAAGATGCTTTGAGAGAAGGAAGTGGATTTAGATTAATTATGCAGACCAAATGAAGGATCATGGGCAGCAACAAATAAAGAATTTTTGGAAATTTACTATTTTGTGCCGATAGTACCCTCTCATGTAAAGAAATACAAAAGCCATAAAAAACGAGGAATACAAGACCTAAAAACATAATAGCGGCAGAAAGCACATTAAATAACTCCAAATTCAGAATATAAACTGTACAATACTAATTTTCTCTCCCATTAGGCCAATTTGAACTGCAAAATCTTCATAACCCTCCCTTCTTAAACTCCATCTCACCCTCACTAGCAATTAAAAATGTCCATACGCGACTTACTAATGTGAGATTCAATCCCAAGACTTTAACCTGAAAAGGCACTGACAGTAGGGTGGACTCTTAGACCAAACAACTAGTTCATAGTAATTTCTATTTGCAAAAGAAACACCTGGCAAAAATTTCAACTCAAGTATTAGCAAAAGCCAAGATTGAAACCTAAAAACTATAAGCTCCAATCACAATTGCAATGCACACAAACTACAATAATGTGAGAACTTTACAATCACTGAAGCATGCGTAACAATCTATCATTTGATTGCTTTTCACCAATTTAAAGTGGGCTCTAACATGCAAATCCAATAAAAGTCATCCGAGTTTAAATGAAAAACCTAAAAGGGAACAATAACCAGAAGTTACAAACCTGCAATTTAATCCTGCTACTTGAGGTTTCAACATCAAAAATAGTTACCAAATTTTCACAAGTAGCTGCCAGGATACGCCCAAATCGAGGTTGAAATCTCATCAGGGTAGCCCCAGACTGTAATATTAAAAAAGTCAAGAAAAAACTTAACTGTGATAGACTATGGGCTCAAATTTATGTATTATTCCTCCCAAGATAGGAGTACTATACATTCTATACCTTGATCACCGCTGCGCAGCTGCCATTTTTTATATTCCAGTAGCGCGTCTCACTATTGTTATCACAGGAACAGATGAGATCCTCTTTAGTAGGGTGGAAGTCTACAGACGTAACGGTTGTGGAATGTCCCCCAAAATTACGGAGTGAAAAGCCAGGCTGCAAATTCGAATGAAGTTTTATAACTAGAAAAGAAGGGGCATCAGAAGAACTGGCTCATGGTTCCACAACAGTTGTACAATTTATGTACCATTTGAAGATAAACAGTTATCATATTATGGAATCCTTCAATCATACAGTAGATTAACTTCAAAATTCTACTGTTTGCAGGCAAAAACAAATGTTTGTTAAAATCTACTATAAGTAGACCAATATTACTAACATTATCAGTGTCCCACACCCTAACAGTTTTATCAGCTGAAGATGTAGCAATCCTTGACATGTTTGGGCTGAAACGAACATCAGTAATCCATTGAGAATGTTCCTCAAGGGTAGACTTCGCTGTAAAAGACTCTGCACACCACAATGTAACCTGTAGTACATGACCATGACAATGACAATTACAAAAAAAGATTTGTTTGAAGAAGGATTTAACATATCCTGCACCAGTTTTTTAAAATGCATTTATGACGTTCCAGCAGACTCGCATATATACAATAGTTACCTTCTTATCATGCCCACCAGTAGCAAGCAATTTTCCATCTGATGAGAAGTCACAGCATTCAACTTTACTTGTACTTGCAGGAATATGCCGAATCTCCGAAAATGTAATACCTGTCTTGGAAATAATGTCAAGCTCTAATGGCCAGATACAGAATATATAAAAAATATTGGAAATTTGTGTAAAAGGGGCATGAACCAAAAACTATATTTTAAAGAGAGAAATATTGTTACTAATTAAAGATGAGCAAAATGAAAATTGATTTATGAGTGACCACCATTAATGTTCATACTCTGGCAATATTAGTTGCACAAACCATACCAGATAATCATCAAGGATATTGCCAATATATGCAAACAAACAAAATCTATTAATAGTATGCATCCATTGGTAAATTTTCTTCATCTGTTGACTACTTGACATTGTTAAGTCATAAATGTCAACTAATTGTATCTTATTGGTAAAAACACCCAATTATCATCTGTAAAAATTAGTGACCTGTGTCCATCCCTAATAAATAGTTTTGCCTGTGTCCCTTCTTGACAATTTAGCTAAAGAAAAAATCATCTCTCCATCCCATTTTCCTAGGTGTGGCTGCTTGCTTTATTCCATACCAATGCTTAGTGGGATGGAACAGATCAGTCAATCCAACTGGCACGATCATTGATACGAGTCAGTTATACAGTGAAAACCGGTAGGTAGAACAAGTTTTGGGTAATTTTTTAACTCCAAACAATTTGTTCTGATTTCATCAAAACTGGGTTAATTAGTTAAACCTTCACCTTCTAAGTGTTCTTATGATACCATGGTCAGACTAATAAGGAAGTTATACCTTTGGTGACATCTCCAGATTGACCAACTCGATCTCTAGGATCTGCCGCATCATGTGAAAAGAAGGATTCTACATTGTCATCTAGAATCTTATCATCCACAAACCGATCAATATCAGCCTGCATTTGATAGTCTCAATCATCCAACTTTTACATGTAAATGACAACCACAATTCGTTACCAACCAATCACATAATGAGATATCAGAGAAACTATCACAAAATTGTAAAATTACACAAGTTTGTGAGTGTTCTGCCAGTATTAGTATAGAAGTAAATTAGAAGCCAATAATCAACTTCCCTCCACATCTACTTGAGGACAAATCAATTTAAATTCTCTTGGACAACCTTTTTGAGTTTAAATGCAACAAATTCCAGAGTTCATTAAAAATATATTATCATTGAAAAACATATACTAGTATGAAGAAAACAACTTGCCTTGGAAATTATAGATTTCAGAATTGCAACTTATTTTGCCTTGTCAAACTCTAAAAACATCAGGTTTCATAGTTGAAGTTATCTCAAAAATGAAACATCAAACGTTTAAAGCCCTTTGTAAGCACAAGGTATTCAGAAAACACTATATTTGCTTGTCCCATCTTACATCAATTAACAAAACAACACATTTAAAGGTTAAAATATTAGTAGCAAGCTTAAAAAATGGAAACTTAGAAGGTCAAAAATGCCGTAGAGGATAAATTATTTTGCTAACCAACTCATTTGCAGCTGATCCAAGAGAACCCAAGCCATCAGAGCCAAACATAAGCAAAGGTTTCGAGGATCCACCACTGTGTGACAAAGGCATAGACATAGCATCTCCTGGTGTGTGTGTAGAAGGTGTTGATGGAGAACTTGGAGATGGTCCAGCAGTGTTACCAGTCCCCGAGCTATTGGCAGGGCCTGAAGATGATCCCGGTTGCTTTCTCTTGCGCCCAATCTGACTTTTTGAAGCCTTTAATGAACAGAACATAATGAAAAGAGAACCAAAGAAAAATAATTTCAATAATGTAACTAGTACAGAACATTCATGGTTGAAGCATCCACAGATTTGAAATTAAATCCATCAAGTATGCAGATAGGAATTCCAATTTCTGGAAAAGGAACTTTTCTAAACAAAAAAGAAAAGACAATAAACAATAATTATCTAAGCACAAAGTCAAAGGAAAACTTCTTATAACCCATATATGGTCTAAGTATACAAGAGGATGATAGTTTTCTTAGTGTTCAAACATTTTACTCGAGCACCAAATATTTTGATGAATGGATGGTCATAGAAATCTGGCCTACATGACATTCCAACCCTCACGCCATTTATTTTTTTCCTTTTGAAAGCTGACATCAGAAAATCAGCAGTTTAAATATAGCATACCTGTTCATTTCCTTGGAAGGTGCTGGACATGCTGCCATCAACAGTCATGCCACCAGAACCAATAATTTTTTCTTGCTGTGCGAGGTGTTGATTTGAGCTCTGAGATTGTTGACTTGAAAGAGGATGCTGTGGGTACTGTTGCTGCTGTTGACTGTTCTGCATATGTTGTTGCTGCAACTGGAAACATCAACCATATAAGCAAATCCATGATGAAAATTAGTTGAAGAAAACACACAGTAGAAAAAAGTCCCCAGTCTAACATCAGAGAAATAAGTACCTTAGCCAGCACATCTGTCTCAGCACGGGACATTACAGGAGAACCAACATGCATTGGTGATCCAATGTTACTGAGCGCATCAGCAGAATTAAATGAGCCATCCTTCCCAACAGCCATAGTCTGGCTATTCACAAGCATTTTTAGCTTTCTACGCTCCAAATCATTAACAGATGGAGATGGCAAGTTTTGCTGTGCTTGAAGCATCAATTGCTGCTGAAGTTGAAATTTGTTAAGAGACTGTGGAGACTGCATCAACCTTGGATGTTGAAGGAGCCCAAGCTGCTCCAGCCCCTAAAAAAGGAACCAAGGTCAGAACTGTAATGCAGGAAAAATAAAAAGGATGAAATAAAATAAGTTTAGCATAAGATATTTTAAATAAATTTGCTAAAATTTCCCTATGCATCACTCAAGGAGGTTAAATGACCCAATCAGTTATCGTTTCAGAAACTTACAGTCAAAGGCCATCCTTTCAAAGTCAATTTGTCTCCCCCTTGTGTTGATCCTATACAAATACCAGAACCAGTTAGTTGCAAACTCAAATGATAAGTACTTCACACAGTTTGGTAATCAAATTAACAATTCAAGCATTGATAACCAAATCTAGAAAGAAAAAGGAAAACAGAAAAGATTAATGAATTGAACATCCTAAGGTATACAAATGCAATAAATTTGGATTCCTTTCTTTTCTCTATGAAACAGCATTTCAAATCCAAAAAAGAAAAGGTAAAAAAATAAAGCGGAATAAAGAGAAAATGACAAGACAGTTAAGAGTTATGAAAAAAGTATGGAGGAAAAGGGTCTCAATTCCACCGCTAAACCTGAAAATACAAGTCAACCAAATATTTACAGTAATGTAAAAGCAAAACCTAAACATAAGCCCATAGATTAAAAAAATCTCACTCCCTAAATTGGCACCAATAAAAATGACATATGAACCACTGCATTAATCTACAATAAATTTTCAAACCTTATGGTTATTTTCCAGTTCATGATAGTTCTCTCCAGAAATTTGATTAATAGCAGAGTCCAAATGAAATTTTAACAAAGACAGTTTTTCATTGACAAATAAAATTTATCCTACCAAACTAGCATGTGAGGAATGCCATCAGCTAGCAATCACAAATCAGATCAAACTTTCATAAGCAATAGGTAATACCAAATTTTTACAAATAAATCTAACAGAGAAGGCCCTAATGGGAAATTAAATTTTTGTTCCAGAAAAGTTTCTAGACAGAAAGTACCATGCATTCCCATTAAAGATCCTTCAGAACCAGCATTCCTGGAATTAATAATTGCAGCCATCTCAGTCTTCATCTCCTGTTTCACAAGATTATATTAGAAAAATGGAGCATGTTAAATTTTAAACCCAAAAACAACTTTACCTGGGTAGACACAGGCAGCTGTTGACTACGGTTTTGAATACTTGAGCATCCAGGTGCACCATGTAGTGTATGTCTGGGGAAAAGAAGAAAAAAGTGCATAAAGGTTTCACTAATTTGATTGGTAAAAAAATGTAATATCCCATAAGCATAGCAATAAAAACTACGGTGAAGAAGAGTACCCAGGAGGCTGACCACCCAATGCTGTTTTCAACAACGATGCATTATTAGGATCTAGAAGCTGACCCACATTGTCACTTAGCCGTTGCTGCAAATAGAAATGTTAGAATGGAAACCATAGTGATACAAGAATGAAGTCTATTGTTCACCAAAAAAATGAAAAAATCTTCCAATCTTCCTTGCTTCATAAAAACTTAGCACCTTCATTGCCACATCATCAGAGGAATTCCTCTGAAGTGGAAGCTTTAATCTATCCTCGTAAATTTGTGTTGCCATAGCACTGGCAGTTGCAGTGGTATGTCTTGATGCATCATTAGTGGCAAGTCCAATGGAACCACCATTCAGATGTTGGTTCCCATCTCTTCTTTGGTGTTGCTGCTGCTGCTGCTGCTGTTGAGCATGCCTCTGTAGCAAAAGCTGTGGCATCTGCATCTGCTGATGTTGCTGAGGTTTTGGATGTGGATGATGTTGTTGCTGTTGTAATTCCCGAGCCTTAGCCAATTGACTCTACCATTTACCATAATTTTTATTTAGCAAGATTACAAGTTATACTTTTACATAACGAATATATGCCGTACAATTGAATATATGTCCTAATAAAAATGACTAGCTCGTTTCTATTAAAGATACCTATACTCATGCAGAAGTAGAGAAGTGAATTGAAAAACTTGGTAACCTCCAAACTGGAACAAAAAAAAACACTAGGACAACCATATGCATCTGTTCTTTCTACAAATAACACTTGATATTGCCTAGCTAATGACGTCAAACAGAAGTTGTTTCAGCCAATTTAGACAAAGAATTGATGGCTGCAAATCAAACTTAGACAAGTTGAATTGATTGAAAAACCTATAAACCAACCTCAATATAAGATGCAGCCGCTTCTGAGTGCTTCTCATTTGTCCTAGCAATGAATATGTCCCAGAAAACAGACCACCACTCAAAGAGAAAACCACCTGGTGCATCAATAGCTATACCAAAAAAGAATCAAGTGATTATTATAATAACGTTAAGGAAATGAAAGAGCAAAAGGTAAGGAATTTCTTTTGGCTATTTCTTCTGTTTTATCTTTTATAACTTGAGCATCTATTCAGTTTGACAGTTGTCTTACCCACAGGATCTGTGGAGACATTCCCTTCAGCTTGAAATGCCTTCGCAGAGGCATGCAGTTTCCGCTTGATGAGGTAATCATATATGTAAACATCCAACCTTGAATGAAGCATGCAATCCATCAGAAGTCCAAAAATGTTAAAGATCTCAATAAAGCAGATAGAAGTGGGACAATTGCAAGCAGCTAAAGTGTCAGCACTCAATCCTTCTTTAGACAAATAATGTCAACACAAATGTGGAACTTACGAAGTAAAATCTCACGTCAACCCACAGCAGGCCAAGAGAGGAACAAACTTTCCTTCTGGAGGTTTCAGAACCAAAGCAGTGGACCTTAACAATTAATTTCAAGCAGGCAAAAGAATTAAAGTTTAATATACCTCTCCAATTTACTACAAAAAGTATTATTACCATATTTATTTTCTACTTCCTCACCACCGACATAACAATCAAAACAACAGAAAAATGGGTTACAGTTCGTGTGTCCAAAATGGAAGATGAACAACCCACAACGTGTTTGATATTTTCTTGATTTACAACCAATTGACAGGATAAATAAGCAAAACAAGTTATTCCATGATGGTAAGTAAATTATTTCATTTCATTAAAGTGAAGAAATGATTTCACCTTAACAGATGAAACAAATATGCATACTTGGAAAGACACACACACACACACGGAATCATATAAAAGGTAAAATGCCAGCCAATAGTCATTACAAAATACCAACACCAAAATATCAAAACCCTAGACACAGAACCGATTCAAAACCACCCAAAACGTCTAAAATAGAGAAAATGAGGAAAACACCCACAAGCGCTACGACTTGCAATATTGTAACGAAGTGTCATAAATGAGTAAAACTTACATTTTATCAACTTCCCAGTTAGTATGAGACATGATTATCGTAATACTTAGAATTCCAATAGGAAACTAAAGAATTGGAGAAGCTTGAAGGGTAGAATTGTTTGGACAAATACGAGTTCCTGAGAGAAAACCCTCTAAAGAAAGTTGCAGAATACACCACCTGCAATTATAAGAGAAGAAAATGGTAATGTCTAGTTCGTTCTATGTGGGCGCGTATGCCTTTTTGTTTATCAGATTACAGGTTTATTGTATATGTATTTCTTTCATATTCTCTACATGTGGGCAAGGACATCTCTGGCGGCTGCTTTTACACACACATCCTTCAATAACGATAATAATAATAATAAGAGTTTCATTTCATCTCCCTAATTTATCAATTTAAATAAGATTTTATTTATTCTTTTTCTTCCATAAATAAATTTCAGTTATAGTTTTTATTTAGGATTAAAACTTCCAAAATAAATACTTTATATCAATTGAAACAATAATGTATCAAAAATTCAAAATAATCATTCTCACTCTATCACAATATTATTTTTTAGATTGGTTAATGTATGTCATGAAACTAATAAAATTTAATTACTTCATCAATTAAACTTATTATGATGATTGTATAAATAACTCTTTAAATTGAAATCTCCAAAATATCTCCTATTGGAGCTGTCATAATTTAATATTATTTATGACCTATCCCACTTAAGGATAACTTAATTGGAAGTCATCGTATGCAAAATAAATTATATTAAGGTAGTTGAGCAATTATAAGATTCACTACTCTAAAGTTATTAAATAGAATATTTTATTATTCTCAATTCCTATTAAATTAAAAAATTATTGGCTAAGGTTGAATGACTCTTTAAAATAATTTTTAAATGTCATTAAAATTAATTGCTATTGTTGGATAATTAAATATGGTTGAATTAAAAAAGTAGATATTAATTTCATATTCTATAGAAATTAATTTCATACTCTATATTTGATTGAAATATTGCATAATGATATAGTCGAATTTTAAGAAAAAATCATACACTAAAATATTAGACAAAATCACTTTGAAATACTTAATATTTAGGTAGTTATCATGTATTGCTTAAAATAGATCTTGATATATGAATATAAATTATTTAATTAAAAAATTAAAGAACTTTAATTTACTCAATATGGTGTGTGCTTATACACCTTAAGTAGGGTTGGACAAATAACTTAAGCGCTAATTCTAGGAAAAGCTATGTAAGGTGATTCAGCAGATCTCTTCTGACGAGAGAGTTATTCTAGGAGGAAACTTTAATGTTCATATAGGGACAACCTCGAACGGTTATTCATGGACTCATGGGGGTTTCAGGTTAGGAATGGGAGTGAGACAACTTTATTGGATCTCACAGTAGTGTTTGAGTTGGTGAGAGTCAATTTTTTTTTTTTAAGGAGCATCTTGTGACTTTTAAAAGCGTAACCACAAAAACTCAAATTAACTACTTCTTCGTAAGGCAAAGAGATCGACCCAATTGCAAAAATTGTAAGGTGATACATAACGCTTGCTTGTCAACTTAACATAGATTGTTAGTTATTGATCTTATAATTAAGGATTAGAGGAAGAAGTGAAGTTTGAGATGTACTAGAGTTAGATGGTGAAATTTGAATAATGATAGAGAGAAAAATAGCTTAGGGAAAGAGTAATATATGGAGAAGAATGAAAATAGGAAGAAGATGTTAACCAGATGTGGGAGAGAGAAGCAACTCTGTTAAGACATACAATTAAAGAGATCTTGGGTGTTTCTAAAGAGCCTAGGGATAGTAAGATGGAGTCTTGGTGGTGGAATCAAGATGTATAATAAAAGGTTAAGATTAAGAACGATGCCTATAAAGCTCTATTAAATAGCACCACAGAAGTAGAAAGATATTCAATAGAGAAATTTACAAAATGACAAAGAAAAAGACGAAAAAGATAATCTCAACAATTAAAAGCATAACAATGATTGAAAACTAAAGATGGAGAAAAGTATATATTTAAGTTGGTAAGAGTTTCGAAACGAAAAGTAAGAGACTTAAATCAAGTTTGTTGTATAAAAGATGAAGCATGGTTGGCACTCATAGTTGAAATTGACACCAAAAGAAGATGATAGGGATATTTTATAACCTTTTTAAAGAAGATGTAGAGGATAACATCTCTTTAGGTAATTTTAACATGTCTAAAAGGTATCGTAACTTTACTTGTTATTGACAAATTACAAAGAAAGAAATTAAAAGAGCTTTAAAGGAGATAAAGAATGGAAGGGCAATAAGGCCTTATAAGATACTATAAAGGTGAGGAAGAGCCTAAGTGAAGAGGGTCTTACTTAACTGATCAAGCTTTTTAATATGAACCTTAAGTCCGTTAAAATGTCAGATGAGTGGAGACTTAGTATGCTAATTCCTTTGTATAAAACAAAGGAGACATCTAAAGTTGTAACAATTATAGAGGCATCAAAATACTTAGTCACCCTATGAAGTGTATAGGAGAAGGTGATTGATAAGAGAGCTAGAAGGATGCATTTTTCTTAGAGAACCAATTTGGGTTTATGTCAGGAAGATCTACAATAGAAGCTTTACATCTTTATAGAAGATTAATGAAATATTACAGGTAAAGACTGAAAGCGATTTAGAAGGGGGGGTTGAATAGATCATTTAAACTTTTTTGCAAAATTCTACAAAAATTAATAAGTTAATACACACGAAACAATCAAACAAATTAAATGAAAAGAGTAAGGAAGAAAGGCAAACACTGTTTTTATAGAGGTTCAGTGCTAAGACCTACGTCTCCAAAGCATCAGTCGACTAGCTCTTACGTTTTTCATAAGTTTTTCAGCTCCGCTCTTCGAATAGTCGACTAATTCAGCTATCCAACTTACTGCTCCTTTGCTTTTAGTCAACTTACAAGATTCTGGTCGACTGGTTTAAACCCCACATTATAGATATGATGATTATCAGTCGACTTGTGACATGATAGTAGACTAAAGCTTGCTCCAACAGACATATTTAAGATAATCTTCGATCTTTATTTATTGGGATACAAATTTTGAAATCTTCAATCATAATCTGCCTGTTGCTTATCTCTTACACGTTTAAGATATGTTGCTATCTTAATTTGAACATTGTCTATCTCTTGAATCATTGGAGATTATTACTATTTTGATTTGAATTAATCCTTTAATTGAATATCAGTCCAAAATACCTGAAATAATTTCTTAACGAATTCTATACATTTTATTATTATCAAAACATAAAGGGATTTTATTTGTCAACCACCATTGGTCCAACACTGGGGTGTCCACTCAAGCCTCACACTAGCTTGGACATGGGGGTATCGTAGGGTCATCTTAGAAGTGGACGCCCTAGAGGTCATTAACTTGCTTTCATCCCTCATTCTTGAGACTGATATAAATAACTTTTTATTGGCAGGTATCCGTGTATTTCTCCAACGTGAATGAGAGGTGAAAATCTAGCACGTACATCGAGAGGGCAACCAGTGCAACGACCGTCTGGCAGCCACTGCAGTCAAGACCAATCCAGACTTACAAATTCTTCAAGAGCCTCCTCTGCCAATCCAGGATCTCATCCAAAGGGACAGGCAAGGAGTTGAGTACCGCAAAGCGATGCGAGCGTTAGCTTAAATGTGTTTAGCATTTTCCTTTGTATTTTAAAAAAAACAACACATGCTAGGGTTGGGGCTTGAACCAAACCATAGCGAGCCTCAGCCATATGAATTGATGGCTTATGTTTATATATATTATATGTTTATATTATATTTGGATAACTGGTAACATTCAACAGATTATTCTATGACTATTATATCTATTTTTTTTGCCTTGTGAATAACATCATGGATAACAAGTGTTTAGTGATTAATTATTAGAGCTTAGCCCCAGTAACCGTAGTTATATATTTATGTAATTAATCACATAAAATTTAGAGACTTTTAATTGTAATTGATTATTTTAGTATAATAAATTTTATGCCACAGGAATTTTTATTATATTTGAATAATTAATTAGGATTAAATATCAAATTATTTTTCTAATTTACCCACAGGTATTAGAAATTAGAGTATAATTTGATAGTTTTATCATATAGTTTAACATAAATATGATTGAATTAAAAATTTAGCCCACAAACAATTTTTATATCATTTGATTTATGTCTTTTAAGATATGTTTTACATTGGTAATACATGTATATAGTTTGTTAGCCTCAATTTATTGATAAGTAGCATGTATATTTGATTTATGCAGCTATTCAATCTGTTAGTTTCTCTGATACAAGTTGTGAAATTCCCGAACTAAGAGGTGAAACTATAAGATTTAGAAAGAGAGAATTCTTCTACATCTAGGGTGACATTGATTCTGCTATCCGGAAGGACGAACTACCTAAGGTAATGGAGGCCAGCACTACAGTTCAAATTGCACTTTATAAACGTTGAGAGCGATCTAATAGCCTAAGTGTGATGTTCATTAAAAAAAAATTCTGCTAGCATTTGTGGTTCCGTAGAACAACATGATAATGTTTGTGCTTTACTGAAGGCTGTTGATGAGCAGTTCAAAACTTTAGACAAAGCATTTGCAAACACCTTAATTATGAAGTTTTTATCTATAAGACTTACCGTTGTCAGAGGTGTGAGTGAGCATGTCATGAAGATGAGGGACATTGCAGCTCAGTTAAAGAAACTAGAGGTTGAGATGTCCGATTCTTTCCTTGTGCATTACATTTTGAACACCTTTCCACCACCATTGGGACCCTTTAAAATCTCTTATAATACACATAAAGAAAAGTGGTCAATAAATGAATTAATGACCATGTGTGTCCAAAAGGAAGGGAGATTATTGATAGAATAGGGGGAGAGTTTGCAGAGTGCACATATGGTTGTTCAAGGCAAGAAGAAAAATCAAGCCAACTTAAAGTAAAAGGTCAAGTACCTATCTAAGTTGACATTAAGATGGAATCCAAGTGCTTCTTTTGCAAGAAGAAATGACATATGAAGAAGGATTGTGTCAAATGTAAGGAACGGTTTGAAAAGAAAGATAATCTAATCTCACTAGTTTGTTTTGAATCTAATATGGTTAAAGTTTGTTATGACACATGGTGTATTGATTCTGGTTGTACAACCCATATTACAAATGTGTTGCAGGGTTTGCAAAACCCAAGGAAGCCAGTGGGAAGTGCTTCGTATATCTTATCCAGAGACAAGATACATTCACGTGTGGAGGCTGTTGGAGATTGCAATTTAATTTTATGTATTGGTTTTATTTTAAAACTAGAAAATACATTTTATATTATCAGGAAATTGATTTCAGTTTCTCTAAGAAATTGATTTCAGTTTCAAGACTTGTACTGTTTGGATATTCCTTTCAAATTTTAGACAAATCTTCAAAGTTACATTATAAATCTGAATTTGTTAGAATAGTACATTATTTGATGGTTTTTTCCGTTTTAATTTACAGATAATATTTATTACAATGCAACACATTTTCATGTTGGTACAAAACACTATGTCATGAATGAAAATTACTCTATGTTGTGGCATCAGAGATTAGGACATATCTCCATAGAAAGCATTAAAAGTTTGGTAGCTGACGGAGTATTTAGTACTTTGGATTTTGCTGATTTTGATATTTGTGTGAACTACATAATGGGAAAGCAAACTAACAAATCAAAGAAAGGTGCCAAGAGAAGTTCAAACATATTAGAAATCATACATATGGATATTTGTAGTCTAGATATGGACTCGTATAGTCAGAAATACTTCATCTCATTTATAGATAATTATTCACGATATATATATCTCTACTTGCTTCATAACAAGAATGAAGCACTAATTGCTTTTAAAATGTTCAAAGTAGAAGTAGAGAAATAATGTGATAAGAAAATTAAGATCATGAGATCTAATAGAGATGGGAAATATTATGGTAAGGTGGATAAGTACCTGGTCCATTTGTGAGGTATCTTTAAGAAAATGGGATAGTAGCCCAATACACTATTCCTAGATCTCCGGATCAGAATGGTGTAGCAAAAAGAAGAAATTGAACATTATTGGACATGGTACAAAGCATGATGAGTAGCTCCAAACTTCCCAAGTCCTTGTGGACTGACGCTCTTAAGATGATTATGTATATATTAAATCAGGTACCAACTAAGGTTGTTCCAAAGATGTCATTTGAGTTTATAGACTGAAAACTGAGTTTGCAACACATATACATTTGAAGATGTATGTCTGAAGTAAGAATTTATAATCTATAAGAGAAGAAAATGGACCTAAGGACCATAAATGGGTATTTCATTGGATATACCGAAAGGTCTAAGGGATATAGGTTCTATTGTCCATCACATCACACTAGAATTATGAAATCAAGAAATGCAAAATTTCTTGAGAATGACTTGATTAGTGGGAGGGATCAATTTCAAGATACAATCTCTGATTATAATCATATAGATACTCAACCTTCCATCTCAAATAGTAAGGTGATTGTCATTCACAATAATCGTCAAGTTCAAATAGACGTTATACGCTTAACTGTTAAAATTCAACAACCTACTGTAAACATGAATGACAATCAAGAAATTCCACAAGTTGCTGATAATCTAGTAGATCCAATTATTCAGGAATTACCTGCCAACATTCAGCAACCAATTGAACAACAGACTATACAGGAGAATGTTGGTGTAATATTAAAGAGATCTATTAGAACAAGAAAATCAGTTATTACTAGTGATTATGTTGTATATCTACAAGAATCTGACTACAATATAGAAGCTAAAATTGATCCCGAAACCTTTTCACAAGCCATGAGTTGCAATGAATCAAATTTACGATACAATGCTATGAAGGAAGAAATGAATTTTATGAAGAATAACGATGTTTGGGATCTTGTTGAGTTGCCTAAAGGAGCAAAACCCATAGGTTGCAAATGGATATTTAAGACAAAGAAAGACTCATTAGGCAATATTGAGAGATACAAGGCAAGACTCGTTGCTAAAGGATTCACTCAAAATGAAGGAATCGATTACGTATATACATTTTCTCCTGTGTCTAAAAGGGATTCACTTTGTATAGTTTTAGCATTGGTTGCTACTTTTGCTTTAGAATTGCATCGAATGGATGTGAAAATGACTTTCTTAAATGGTGACCTAGAGGAAGATATTTACATGAAACAACCAAAAGGATTTTCTTCTACTAATGGTGAGAATGTGGGTTGCAAGCTTAAAAGATCCATTTATGGATTGAAACAAGCATTCCGCCAGTAGTATTTGAAATTCCATGATATTATTTCATCATTTGGTTTTGAAAAAAACGCCATGGATCAGTGTATATACCAAAAGGTTAGTGGGAGTAAAGTTTGTTTTCTTGTATTATATGTGGAAGACATATTACTTGTGACCAATAATAGGGGTGATGTGAAACAATTTCTCTCTAAAAATTTTAAAATAAAAGATATGGGTGATGCGTCTTATGTCATTGGAATTAAGATACATTAAGACAGATTATGTGGTGTTTTGAGTTTGTCTCATGTAAACTATATTAATAAAGTTTTAAAGAGATTTCGGATGAAAAATTGTTCACCTAATGTAGCACTCATTATGAAAGGAGATAGGTTTAATTTGGGCCAATGCCCTAAAAATGATTTTGAAAAGGAACAAATGAAAAACATTCCATATGCTTTTGCAGTCAGAAGTTTGATGTATGATCAAGTGTAACATCCCACCCCGACGGGAAGGGTAGAATCGTAATTTAGAAGTGGATGAGAGTGATTGGGATTAATTAGGATGGTTCGTGTATACTGGTATTTGTGAACAGTGAATTTTGCACATGAAAAATATCTGTACATGCATACATGACATTCCCGGTATTTGGGCCTAAACGGAATTTTATTGTGAATAATGTGGAAATTGTGTTTGAAAAATTTATTGGAGT
>JANITX010000009.1:51592057-51604124 GCA_027564395.1 Erythroxylum ulei | reverse complement strand
GAGTGAGATAAGTATGCTTCCGCAGATTATCTCTTTCTTCGGTTCCGACGGGTCATCCCAGGTTCAACCTTGGGGGTTGGGACTCGGGCCCAACGGTCTTCGTTTTCGACTCCGTTTTGGATAGTTAGGCTCCAGGAACGGGGTCCAGCAGGTTTTACCTCCGTATAGGTTCTGATAAGAAGGTTTAAAGACTGGGCAAAGACAACCATAATGGCCAAGGAGATTGTGTTTTGCTTTGGAAATGTTTAGTATGTTTTTTAGTTGTATTTAATGTAATGAGACATATATTAATTTTTTAATGGTTTGTAATAACTTTAATACAGGTTGGATTTGGATTTTAAGGCTTGTATGTGATAAGTACCATGTATATGTTATAATTTGAATATGACCCAACCTATGAAATGAAATGTATGTTACTTGAGTTTCTAGAAATGCTTTAACATGTTTTAGATTGTTTTAGTACTATTTTGTGTGGCAATTGCATATCCTCCTAAGATTATATGGGTGTTACATAGATGTTTTTTTTTATAAATTAAAAGTGTTACATATGACTTTGCCAAATGAGTTAATGTCATCAGTTGAAATTTTAGAATTTTTAAAGTTGCAAATTGTTATCCAAATGTTTCAATTGCTCATTGAATTCCATTGACTATACCTGTGACTGTAGCATTAGCTAAGAAAAGTTTTTTAAAGTTAAAAATATTAAAATCCTATTTGAGGTCATCAATTTCATAAAAAATTGAATCATTTATCTATTTTATGTATCGAGAAGAATATATTGGATAATATTGATTTTGATAATATGATTAATGATTTTGCATCTAGAAATGCACAAAGAAATTGTTTTTCATAAATCATGATCATTTATGTGATTGTTAGTGCAATTCTCCCGGGATCTATAAAATGTTAAGAACGACCTTGAATACGATTCAAAGCTAAGGGTATACTTAATATAAGAAGAGACTAAAAGCACTTCCCTTTTATGGAGTTTAAATTCTAAACAAGTATTTAACTATCTAAGGTACAAAAAATTTAACCGATTCTTGCACTGCGTAGTGCCTACATTATCAGTAACAATATCTTCTTCTTCTTTTTTATCTCTTCTTTGTACGATTGAAAATTGAAATGCTATTGAAGTTTTTTTGTATATTCTATTCTCACTTTTCAACAACAATACTAATTGTAAACTAGATGGTCACAAAGTCCACCAGAATTCAGTAACTTTTTCAATTTCAAACGTGGAAGGACGTACTTTTCAGCTTCAACTTGCCTATCCTCTTTCGGTAGGCAAAGAATGAAACCGAAATCCGGATAATTGAAACCTAATGTTTATGTGTTTAAGCCATGGCAGCGGGCTTAATTGTCATTTGTCAACTACCAAGTGCCGATGTTGGACTTTTTGATCATTTTGTTTTGACTATGCATCCTTTGGAAGTAACCCTACAAGTTTGAAGAGATAAATACGATATCAATCACATTGAATGTTGTCTCATTCAAATTAATGGCGGAATCAGGTCGCTCTTTATTTTCAATTACATCATTGAATAAGAACTTTAGTAGTTGCGCAAAATATTTGGTAACCTACAATAATAGAAAATATTTATCATGTTCGTACGGTGTCAAGATTTTAAGGATGAGGAAAGAGCGGTTTCATTAGTTCAGTTGGAATTGGTAATTAGTTCAAGAAATGAATCGAATTCCACAAAAGCTTAATCGAAACAATGCAGTTATCTTACTACTAAAATAAGATTAGCAATTAATTAGAAAAACAAAACAAAACGTTATTTTCCCTAAAAATGGTAGACTTGAAATTCAGGAAAAGGAGCCATGAGAGGTCAAAATCCAGTAGCACCATTACTAGTTCCTTAAAGGAACCTTTGAAACGTCTCTAGTGTTGTCTGTGCAGGACCCATGAATTACTACAACTCTACGTGCTTCAGCCAGCTTTCACGTTACTTTGTACATCAAAAACAAAAATGAGAGGCAAAATGTTTACCACAGAACAGAAGGCAACAAGGAATCATCAATCATGAGACTTCGTTCCCATGTGATAAATATACAATGAAAAAACCAAGGAACCTTTAGACTGACAGTCTCATCTATAATACAAGTTGGCCTTGCAAATTATAAGATTCCACTAGAAATATAAGCAGTCTTTTCCTAACCTGTTTATTTATGGTGGACTTTGTTAGCAGTGTATGTCATAATAGGAGCCAAACTTCTCTGTTGCATCCTTCGCTTAATGAAGGAACAATTTTCTTCTGTCCCCATATTCAGGTTTAGTATTCATATATCTGTTTAGTTGAGCATTTTCAATTTAGTGTCTATCGCAAGAAGGATCTTGGCCGTTGTATTAACGTATTTGGCCTGATAGTGTCGGTTATCATTCTGTACCTACATGTAGGTAAAATCATTATAGATTATTAAATTAAGGCACATCCAGACATGAAAGAAATAAAAATCATGCAGGATCCAACCCATAAAACAAAATAAAAATACAACTCAAAAGGTAATTAAAAGAAGTTGACGCCAAATGGAGAGCCAACTAGACAAAGTCATTCACTCCACAGCTCCACCAATGTTGCCGCTTGCCACCTGTGTTTCGGCGACCCACACATACACATAAACCTGATGAAGAGAGAGTATGCCTTTTTGCCACGTGCAAATAATTGCCCACACTTGCACATATGATATCCACATTCCAACAGTAAAGAAAATTCTTAGACGACGGTTTTACCTTGACCATCTATCCATCGAATAACGGAGAGACTGTATAAGACCACCTTGCCTGGGTCCATTTGATTAAACGCATAGCCTGCATCATACCTGTCCGCAAATGAGACGAGGAAACAATATCCCACATCATAAATTTAGTATATGCCACTCCCCGACCCCTTTCTCGCTACATATTTAAAGAACTTACCGTATTGGACTCTGTCGTAGCCTCATGTCCATGGGTCGGATCCGTTTCAGTACCACAACATTATTGCACGCGCTATGGAGAAGAAGAGTCAATTCGCTAACGTCTCTTCGACTTTACTAAAAGCAGATACGAATGAGGCCCACCGTTTTCCAATAACCAACACCACGCGCCTTGTCCGCCAATGCCCTTAAAACTATTTTCGAAACAATAAAAACCGAACGCAGTGAAAAAAACGTTTGCTACTGGTGTGTGTGTGTCCCTCTCTCTCAGCTTTTTGTTGCTTTTGTGTCCTCGTGATACTCTTCGACAAAACTCCCCACCCCCCAGTCCTTCTATTCTATAACAACAGTCGGGCTGTTACTCCTTATTTTCTGTCTCTCTTATGGCTACGGGGGGCTCTGTTTTTTGTGGAAACAGGCGTCAGAAGCCTCCCATCAGAAGCAATATCACCCTTTAGAAGTTAAAAGTCTAAATATCTGTTGACCTCTTTTGCCTTGCTTAATGGGTCTCCCTTTTGATTTCTTTGTTAAGCTTCTTCTTCTGCTTGTGTTAGTAATGGGTCTCGATAATAATGTTGTTGGAGTTCGATCAGAGCCCGTACAAGACAAGCAAGCGCTTCTTGCCTTCCTCTCCCAACTCCCTCACTCTAATCGCCTTCAATGGAACTCATCCCAGTCAGCTTGTACCTGGGTGGGCGTCACTTGCGATTCAACCAACTCCTCTGTTGTCATTCTCCGCCTTCCTGGAGTTGGCTTCGTCGGACCTATTCCGGCCAACACGCTAGGCAGGCTCCCCCAGCTCCGTGTTCTGAGTCTCCGTTCCAACCGTCTGTTCGGGGAAATCCCCTCCGATTTCTCCAACCTAACGTTTCTCCGTAGCCTCTTCCTCCAAGACAACGACCTCTCTGGCAACTTCCCTCCGACTGTGACTCGCTTAACTCGTTTAAACCGTCTTGATCTTTCCTCCAACAATTTCACTGGCTCTATCCCTTTCTCTGTTAACAATTTGACCCGCTTGACTCGACTTTTTCTACAGAAGAATCGTTTCTCTGGTGATTTGCCAAGTATAAACCCTCCTAATTTGACAAGCTTCAATGTCTCCTACAACAATCTAAACGGGTCTATCCCCAAGGTTCTTGTCAAGTTCCCGGTGTCCTCATTCGAAGGGAACGTAGGTCTCTGTGGCGGACGATTGCGCCCGTGCAGCCCATTTTTCCCGTCTCCAGCCCCATCACCGTCAGAGTCTCCACCAGCGATCCCTAGCCGTAAGAAATCCAAGAAGCTTTCAACAACCGCCATTGTTTTGATTGCAGTTGGTTCAGCTTTAGCAGCTCTGCTACTTCTACTACTGTTACTGTTGTGTTTGAGGAGAAAACGTCGCAGACAGCCGGCGAAGCCTCCGAAACCGCCCGTCGGAACAAGGGCGGCGCAGACGGAGGCAGGGACGTCGTCTTCGAAGGACGATATTACAGGTGGGTCTGCGGAGGTGGAAAGGAACAAGCTTGTGTTCTTCGAAGGAGGGGTTTATAGCTTTGATTTGGAAGATTTGCTTAGGGCATCTGCAGAGGTCTTGGGTAAAGGAAGCGTTGGGACATCGTACAAGGCGGTGCTTGAGGAAGGCACCACCGTGGTGGTTAAGAGGCTCAAGGATGTTGTGGTGACGAAGCGTGAGTTTGAGATGCAAATGGAGGTTTTGGGAAAGATTAAGCATGACAATGTGGTTGCTTTGAGAGCTTTTTACTATTCCAAGGATGAGAAATTGCTCGTATACGATTTCATGGCTGCTGGTAGCTTGTCTGCTATTCTTCACGGTAAGGTTTTTGATTCCTTCATTTCTCGTTTCTTTTTAGGTTTTTCCCAATCTTCATCTGCTTAAATTAATTTCTCAATTTCCAAATTGTTTATAGTCAACCATGTGCTAACATATTTGGCCTAATTCGTTGGTGTCTGAATTCCAGTTTCTCTCATTTTTATTATTATAGGTAGTTTCACATGTAAACAATGTAGCATCATCATATAATAATACAAGGAGATTTATTTTTGGATAGATAGGTTGATCAATAATAATACAGGGAAATTTGCTTATATGTAATTTGCTGAACATTCTTAGAGTGGCAACCACGCCAAACTGGCTGTGGCTGTCCGGTATTGGATGTGTGATTCCTTTCTTTTCTTAATTGTTTCGTTCTTTCTCTACTTTTACTCAAACCCTATCATTTGCACCATCACCTACTTAGTTGATGTCATCATTGTGTTTCGAGACCGTAAAAAGAAGAGTAAATTTGCTTTAATTTTACCCTAGGAATAGGAACCTTTTTTGAATTCAGTGTATTCTTCATGAGCTGTGTTTCACTAACCTGCAAAAGCTCTGTTAAGGCCAGTGGACTCCCACAATTTCTCTTTTAAGGCTGTTGTTGACCATTCATTTAAAGGATCCTATTGACTGCTCATATATATAACCCATGCATGCTTTCACATATTTTTCCTAAATAAATTTTATTTTCACTTTAATTGCTATAACTCTGGCTATATTTAGGAAGAAGACCATTAAGTTCATCTCAGGGTTTAGCCACTTGGCATGAAATGTATTTCCCTTTTAATGCTCGTGAAATTTGATAACCAAAATCATATGTTTAAGGTAGGTATTGAGTTAACACTGTAATAATGAATCATAGGTAGTAGGGGATCAGGTCACACACCGCTGGATTGGGACAAGCGGATTAGAATAGCAGCAAGTGCGGCGAGAGGGCTAGCCCACCTCCACCTTGTAGGCAAAGTGGTGCATGGCAACATTAAATCCTCCAATGTCCTGCTCCGCCCTGACCATGACGCAGCCTTGTCCGACTTTGGTCTGAATCCGCTCTTTGGAAGCTCCATGCCGGCCAGCCGTGTGGCCGGATATCGAGCTCCAGAAGTTGTGGAGAACCGCAAGGCCACATTCAAATCCGACGTTTACAGTTTTGGGGTATTGCTCTTAGAACTCTTGACAGGGAAAGCACCAAATCAGGCATCATTGGGTGACCAAGGCATTGACCTTCCTAGGTGGGTTCAGTCGGTGGTTCGCGAGGAATGGACGGCTGAGGTCTTCGATGTGGAGTTGATGAGGCACCATAACATTGAGGAAGAGATGGTGCAGTTGTTGCAAATAGCTATGACGTGTGTGTCAACGGTGCCTGATCAAAGACCAGCCATGCAGGAGGTTGTGAGAATGATTGATGACATCAACAGAGGAGGAGAGACTGATGATGGGTTACGCCAGTCGTCCGATGATCCATCTAAAGGATCAGACGGTCATACGCCTCCTCCGGAGTCCAGGACCCCACCTGGCGCAGTTACACCCTAGATGTCCTCATTGCAGCAAAGAGAATGGACGAGAATTGCAAATAAAATAATGAAACAAAGACGTGGTGGTTAGTCGTTGATTACAGCTCAAAGCGAGCACGGGGAGCGTAAGTAACCAGTGTTACAGTGCACTCTTTGAGATCGGGGGATATAGTGGTCAATGTGTTCTCTTTCTTTATTCAATTATTTGACGTTTATTAAAATTTTTTCGTGTTTGATATTTTGTTTATCAAGTTTGCAACTTGCAAGGCGATTTTTAAAGGTGGGGAAATTTAGGATTGTTGGATTGATTTTGGGGGCATTTTCATGAACTGATTGGAATTGACCATTTAAATGGAGTTGACCATTCTCCCTGTCTCCTTCTACATATAAAATTAGTACTATTATTATTTTTATGTCTGTTTATGCAGGAGCCGGCTTTTGTTCCTTTGTAGGCAGTTGTTCAGTTTGAACTCGTAGTTTATGTTGGCATTATAAACTATAAAGCGGCCAATACAGGCGATGTCCGAATTTAACAATGTCATGTCATGAAAAGTGACTCTAAATAGATAATTTTAACTTTTATAAGCAACGCAATTTAGCTTATGCACGTATTATATTTGCTTACTGGAACGAATAGTGTATATACTCTTACCACCAATTCTATAGCGTTTTTGTAGCGGATGCCTACTGCCCTTAATTTTTATGGAAATCAATAACAAGTCTCCTACCGTATTTGCACTTGGGGGGTTGATTGTCCCGTTTAGGAAGTGGCCTAGCCACTGTGGAAAACAGCCTGGCCTTCCCTTCGTTCCGACAGATTTTATGCAGCCATTGTTTTGTTATATATCATGGGTCCCTCCCAATGCCACTTGCCTCCTCAATCACCGTTTGCTTTCACGCCTCCACTTTATTGGTGAAATAATTGCTACGAATAAAATTTTCTACTTTATAGTCTAAAATAAATACACCCTTCCCCACATTTGGTTTATATAATCGATTTGTAGCAAAGTATAACCAAAATTCCAGGCCTCGTTAGGGCAGGTTCTTTGTTGGGGGGAAAGCACATTTATCCCTGGCTTTAGTGCACCGAAAACACTTTCTGGTCGGGGACTGCCTTTTCTGAGAAGACCTCAAGCATTCGTAGGTCATTCAATTCTTTCAACCTAATTACTATCTACAAATTCCTGCAAGCTTTCACTTTTGTTTTTAAAAACCAAAAACTATAATCACTGGTACGTCTTATATAATTGAACGTCTTCTTTTTCTTTTTAAAAAAATAAATGGAAATAATTAATATAAAAAAAATCATACAATCATAAAACATCACAGAGGACCCTCACTACTGAAGGCAAAGGGTTAAAAATACGAAAGACAAGATGAAAGAAAATGCAGCAAAGTTATACTGAAGATGCAGTGAAACCTGTATAGTGGGACTATAAGTCAAATGAAGGTTCTTCATTACAACGAGTTCTCAGACTTCATAGATGATCATGGATATCAAAACTTCCTTCGAGGAAACTATATTGGCAAACCGTCTCAGGTTGCGTTCCCTCCAAAGCATGTAAACACAAGTTCCCAGTACAAGGATACGAATATGGAAATCTAATGTCGAACATGCGTTTTGAGTGGAGATTCTATCGTCTGCTTTTTTTCCGTCTACTTTCTATCGTCTACTTTCTTTCGTCTGCTTTTCTTCCCTGAACGTGTCCACTTGTACGAATCATAACTTTTGACTCCGATGTCCAAATTTTTCATATAATATACCGTTGGAAAGATAAAAGAGAGATCTACAACTTTACAGAAGGAATCTTTACCTAAATCCATTTTTATCAATCCCAAATTTGTCCCTAAAGTCCGAAGGCGACATTTCCCTTCATACACCAACATACTGCACCAATTCTTAACTTCGTGACAACTTTTGAGATTCTTAGAGACAGAATTGGAATTCGATGTCTTCTTACGAAATGTAGCCATATATCTCTAGTTTAATCCAAATCAAGAATCATCTCATTTGGATGACTAGAGAAAATGTTGTGGCTAAAATACTGAAGCATACTCAGTCAATATTTTCCAGATCACTGCAAATTTTGTTTCTAAATCATTCCTTAACACAACTCATACTTAGATCACTCTTTCTACTCTATACACTCTTCATTCTTAACTTCATTTCAGATCAATGTCCGCCATAAAGAAATCATAATCCATGAATAATCATGAACATGAATAACAAAACATTAACATATATACATATTCATCTTCATTTTTGCTTTCATTTCCCCTATAACTTTCACCTTAATTCTTTCTATTTTAAAAATCTCTTATCAACCGAAAACACCCTAACAAATCATGAATCTATCCAATTTTATTATTCCCTACATTACTCTTGTCTATCATTTCTTGGTTCAAAAACTTTCATTCACTTGTTCTTGACTCGTGACTAATCACCAAAAAATTTTTCATTCAGCATCTCTAATCTTTCACGAAAAGTTTAGGGTCCAATATCTGATTTAAAAATCAGTCCCTTGAAAACCGAGTCAAAAATTTAAAATCCAAGGATTGCAATACAGGATTCAACCTCGGGTCGTCTCACTTAATTGGAACCAAGCGAAAAAAGGTTTAAGCTAGCCTAATTGTCAAAAATGCAAGTAAAGTTGATAAAAATGTGGGGTTTGGATCATTGATAGCAGTTAAGAAGATTTAACTAAAATCAAAGAAGAATGTATAAAAAGTATTTTTTTGGATTTTGGAGAAAATGAAATTGAAAATTTGAATAACAAGCGAATGAGATAAAGTCCTCTTGAAAACAAACTTAGGCTATCATGGCTCAAAACAAATTTTCGGGGAGTGAAGTTCACTAAGTTTTTGATTAACAAACCTTAAAGAACTCTTTAAGTCCAAGGTTTTAATCAATGAACTCCATCGTTTAAAACCTTGTTAAAAGAATCTTAGTGTGTGTAATGGACAAGTTAATGCAAGTGGTCAAATTGGCTCAAGTATAATCTCATTATCAAACACAACTAGGCAGATAACAGAGTATTAATACTATCACTAAAATGACATATATGAAACTTCATATATTAAACATCAAGGTTCTACATATAACCAAATCCATACACAAGACATTGTTCAACACTTGATTAAACTCTAACCAAGCTAATTTAACTACACTACCGTAAACCCTAACTCAAAGATTTACAAATGTGCAATTAAACTTGACAATGTAAAGTTAACTCCCCTTTGAAGCCCCGGTGAACTCAAGCCGCTGCTACATTTTCAAGAGGGGTGGAGACTTAGCCGTGCATGACTCCGGAACTCTTCATCACTACTGAAGCTTTGATGTCACCCATGGCGATAGGGACTGGCAGTGGAGTTGACAATGAAGTGATCGGCGGTGGCAGATGATGGTCGCAGATAAGAAATGATGCTGGTGAAGTGTCGGTTGATTCTTTGTTCTCCTCCCTTGCTACCGAATATCAATCCCTCCTCTTAACCTAATTTGGCAAGGCTTTTATAGGATGGATCCAGGTCGGGTTGAAATAGTGAGAGGATTTCCCAAATTAAGTCCGGATACCCGACCGGTCGCTGTGGCGAGATAATTAATCGACGTCACGGTGTGCACTTTCTGGATCGCTCGTCGCGGCGGAATAATTAATCGACGCCACGGTGAGATGTTGCATGATGGTGCGCTGCGGCGAGATAATTAGTTTACGCCACGACATGCCTTCTTCTTTATGCGCCGCGACGTGCGTTAAGGAGCTCACGTCCTGTTGACTCTTCTAATCCTTTTGACTCCTTTGTCTCCTACAATATAAAATAACAATTTATAGTATCAATTGTCCTTAGAAAAATTATAATGCAATTAATGTTAATTTGCAACAATTTTTACTAACAAATTGTATAAAATATAAGCTCACCGTAAAGGACTAATTTAAGCACAAAATACAGAATTAAGAGTCAAAAAGTATATTAAAAGCCATAAAAGTGTAGCCAATTTATATAATAAACTTGGGCTCAATTAAATCCCCCATACTTAGACCTTTGTACCCTTGGACAAAGTTTATAAGAGTCAAAAAGATACAAGTATAAAAAAAAATTCGCCCATGCTCAAAACAATCATGGAAAATTGACACAAATCACTTTCTCAGAAATCAATCAAAGCAAACTGAAGGAGTGCTAAGAAAACAAACACTAAAAGAATTTTAATCCAAGAGATTGGACAAAAAAGATGTCACTCAAGATAAAGTGTTTGCTCTCACCTCACTTATATTTAGGGATATTTTCACTCTCAATCTGCTTAATCCATGCTCTACCATAAGCTTGTAACAGTTCTATTTCTCCACCACAAAAACTATAATTTTGAAGATCAAGAGGACTTTTTAAGGTTGTAATGTACGGAGGGCTAGATGAATAGATGAATGAAAAAAAGAAAAAGTATGAACATATGCACTAAAATTATGAAATGGATGTCAACAGTTGAACTAATAATGGCACCTTTTTTTTGACTTACATATGTATATAATTTGAAACTGCTTGTATTATTCTTTATCTTTCTTTTCTTGTTCCCTATATATATTTTCTCTGTCCCTTTTTGGAACACACAATTTTTTTAAGAAAATGCAAATTAAACTATTGACATCATATAAGGATGCGTGCAAGTGCTCATAAATAATAATGGCTCAAGGGGCTAGCAAGTGATAAGTGCTTGGGGGGCTGTGTTTGGGAAAAGGGTTGAAGAAAGAACGCCTTTATCACATCAACAAAATTCTAGTATATAAAGCTTTGATTAAGAATTGAAACAAGTTCTAGAGAGATATGAGATAAGCAAGTATACACAAAGATTGAAAGAAAAATCAGGCTCAAATATCCTTTCAGCAAGGGTAATATCTCAATAAACAATCTCAAGTCTAAAAAACTTAAAGTGCTACTTTGTTAGCATGCCTCCATTAACTTTGTGTTGAAAACATCGAAAGTGAAATTAGCCAATATCGACTATCGTTAAAAGAATAGGAGGTATTTTTCTAAACTCAAGCACCACTTTGAAACTTATAAAGTCTTTGGAAAACAAAAGTTGCAAGAGCTGAGTGTGGAAAAAATTTGAATTGAGAAAAAGGATTTAACAAAATTCATTTCTGTAAAAGGGTTGACGTCGCGTCGTGCAGCAATGTGCGCCGTGACGAGTGTTCTTTATTTACCAGCTTCGCCGCAGCGAAGAACAGCAAAATGAAAAAAAGTTTTTACCAAGTTTGAAAATGTGTAACATGATACAAGATTGGCTAACACAAACATAAAAAATGTCAAATAGGCGTGAAACATAGAAATAAAATGGGAACAGCTCCCCACACTTAAGCAACACATTGTCCTCAATAAAGATAAAGCAAACTAATGCATGAAAGTAACAAGGCATGAAGAGATATAGGGGTGTTATTGAAATATAAAACTACTAAAGAAAGTAAAAACACATCTATCTACCTACTTTTCTCCCCCACACTTGTTTATGAAAGCACAACATGGAAAAATCGCAGCACTAGTCACAAACCTAGAGTAAATAAACAAATGAGGGAAAGAAAGAACTTGATATTCATGGAGGCTTGTGGTTCTCATGGTAGAGCCTTAGTAGATGACCATTGACTTTGAGTTTCGCTCCGGTTTGTTCATGTAGAAGTTCTACCATACCAAAACTGTGCACCTTAGTCACCACATACGGCCCATCCCAACGAGTGTTGAACTTGCCATGTTTGAAAGTGAAACGGGCCTTGTAAAAGAGGACCTTGTCGCCTTCCTTGAAATTCTTTCTGTGAAGAATCGTGTCATGCATCAGCTT
>JANITX010000009.1:51283360-51300838 GCA_027564395.1 Erythroxylum ulei | reverse complement strand
TCATGTATGAATTGGCATGTTGATTTGGATATGTTGCTTCCGCTACAAAATGATTTCTTAAAAGTTTTGAAATCTACTGTTCTCCAAACAAAGCATGCTTTCTTTTCCCGATCCATCAATTATGTCATAATGATGGCTGTATAATTGATCCTTGGAATTGAGATCACCAAGGTATCTAGTGTGAGAATTATTATGTTTTGATGCTACTTATGAATCGTCCTAGGATAATTCCCATATGTAGATAGTTGAGTAATTCAACATAGGATTCGTCACTCTAAAGTAATTAGAGAGAATATCCTACTGTTCTTAATTAGTAATGATTTATAGAATTCTTAGGATAGAGTGAATTGATATTTGAATAGGAGTTTTCAAATTTCAACTGTAAATCAATTACTAATTGGCAAGAACAAACATTATTGGATGATAAGAGTAGAAATTATATCCATACTTTGTCCAATTAGAATATTGAATGACGAAAGGATTAAATTATACATTATAGCCATGCATGGATAGGTTAAGTTAATCACTTTGACATTCCTGATATTTGGGTAACCATGACATGTTGCTAGACGTCAATCATGATTTATGATTATTAATTATTTAATTGGAGAATTAAAGATGAATTAAATGAAGTTTTAATTTATCCAATTCTAATTGTTAATTAGAATTATAATTTATAATCATTGTAAATTTATTAGGAACCTAATGGGTCACACATCAAAGAGTAATTTATGAAAGAAAAATCAGTTTAATTAAGTTGGATTTAATTATAAAGTTTAAGAAACTTTGGGGATCAAATATGAGATATTTGATCTTATTAAATTTAAATTAATTAAAATTAAAATTTGATTCTAATTATAATTAAAGAGATTTAATTTTAGTAGAAGGCTCTTATCATTTTTTTTTATTTAAAGGGAAGAGCTTTTTAGAAGCTTGTAGTTTTGTCTTCTTCCTCACAAATCAATTCGAGAATTGCTCTGTGAATACCATCAGAGGCTAGACACTTAAACAGCTCGTGATTGATTAATCAGAAAAAGCTTTAAAGATTTTTCAACAGAAAAGCAAACAAGGTATGATTTCTAAATCGTTTTATATTTTATTCAAGTCTATTCAATTATCGGGATTTGCTCGGAATCTATAAAAATTTTATTTTCCGCTGCGCCTATGATTCAGTCACGATTGGATTCCAACAATTATGACATGAGTAAGATGATTTGATAGAGAGAATCGAATGTGGTGAAGACAAATTTGAGTGGGAAAGTTCAACTGAAGTATTTGAAAGAGATCGTTGTACAGAAAGTGTACCCAATTCTTTTATCTTGAAATTGAATGCAACGATCAACTAATGATTATGCAATTTGTCTTTGTATCAATCTGATTTCTTGGATTGCTAGAAGGCAACCTGCTATTTTCAAGGTATCTATGGAAGTAAACACAAAAAAATTGCCAATTAAACTAATGAATCGTTATAGTTCAAATCTCTCATCAATGAACAACAAGTTCAAATAACAACTCCATTAACATTATAGAGTGTCATACAAAATCACCTGGTCTTTGCTTGTTTAATCATCATCAAGACAAGTTCCCTTCACCGTCTTGCAATCTCAACTTCACGGGTTGTTAAAGTGACCTTTATGCTTTCTCTTATAAATTCCAATATTTTTTATCTTCATTTTATTTTAAATATATGCAATATTCTTTTGTGTATAGAACACTACAAGAAAATTAGTAATTAGCGATGAAAAATTACCAACAGAAGTAGAACCTTAACAAATTACTTACAAAAAATCACATTATGTCGGTGACATTGTTAGGAAAATTTTCATTTTGCGATAGAATAAATATTTGTCAGTAAATATGGAGGGAAATTATCCCGACAAATTTTTAGACAGAATATAGCGATGGAAGAAAATTCTCACTGGTAAAGAAGGTGGGAATGCTTGGCAGAATAAATAAGTTTTTAGTTTACCGACAAAAGTTCCCATATTGATGTAGTTTATTTTAATTTTTATAATAGAAAAGAAAAGAAAGGGAAAGAAAGAAACAAAGAAAAGAGAAAATAAAATAAAATAAAATAAAAAAGAAAATGAAAAAATGAAAGAGAAAAATGTAGCATCCCATTACCATAAGGTATATACCTGAACATCCAAGGACATTCAAGTACATATCCTATGATAATAGAATGTTAGAGCAAAAATAAATCCAACTTACACATGCCATCAACTAGCATAATTAAAAGTCAAGAAATTTTTAAAACCATTTATTGCTTTCATTCACAAAAGCTTACACAGTATTTTACAAACTTTAAACATGTTCTAGACAGAAACTACAAAATACAAAAAACAACACTTCTGACGTCAACTGACAGACTTCTGAGCCATATAACTAAATCCAAAAAGTTCCTCTGGTCCAATTTAAGGAACTAAGTCTCCTGTTTCATACCTGAAAAGTCATATTGCAATTTTAATGAGATTTGTGAACTCTATGAGCGAACCATCATTGATGATTTATCCCAGGTCAAATACACAAATCACATATGTCACAAAAATTCATTTAGATCATGTATAATCCAAATACTCACATTATTATGGCATATCATGTTTTCATCATAAATTCAGAACATTTTCGTAATCACAGAGATTTATACAAATGGAGATGCATATTATTGTTGTGACCGGTACCTATCACATGCGTATATAGATATTGGCCATTGGGCTCCTTCAGAATAGAATCACGGAGTATAGCTCTACGTGCAGAAACAGAAATCAAAGAATAAAGCTCTACGTGTAAGCACTTTCATACTGGCTACTTCAGTCACAACGCCTTTATCTAAGCAAGCATTTTATGAAATGCATCAAATACAGAATATGCCATGTACAACAGTCACATATGATGCATAGTCAAAATCTCTTAATCATCGGACCTAAGTGCAAAATTCAAATTTCGTTAAGCATTAAAATATCATTCAGAATTCAGAATTATCAAAGCAATCAGAACACTTCCAATACATTCCAAAATAATAAACTCCTCAGACTTTAAGTTCAAAATTCATAAAAAAAAAGTCATAGTCAATTAATAATTGGAAGTTAAACTAATTTAATCAATCCTGGGAAGAATTCATCTAGGTTAACTCACAGCACGCTCCAATATGCTATTGCCTGGATGGTCCAACAATGTCTGACTAACTTCCAATATGCTCCTCTATATCATACAAAACACATTTACAAATATCACACTGTTATACAAAAGTAAAAGAATGCCTTTATGCACATCTATGTATATCAAAAATGCACAATGCATGTTTAATGACAATCCCTGGTATGTTATCGAATTCCTATTACCATATCATTCATATATCAAAACTGTCTTTAATAATTGTACTTAGGATTTGGAACATAATAAAACAATGTGAAAATAATTTCATAACACAATTGATCAATTCAGATTTTTCTAACAATATACTTTCAAGTTAATTTTGTATGTTCATTATCATCAGGAAAATAAAAAAATTTGGCAACACTTACTTCTAAAACATTGTTCACCTATAGTTTCTAATGACTCTAAGATCATTCAATTTGATTCATTATTCCATGATTTATGCTCACAATACGAAAGCCTGTGTATATTTGAACTTTAGGCTAGTACATGATCATTCCCTCGAATTGTAAAACTCATATCTTTCAAGTCCAATATCCAAAAATTACAACCTTAATACCAATTGAAAGCTAAGAGAATGAACTACAACTGTAATGAAGACACCATTATCTGATTCAGCCTACATCAATTTAGTTTTTTTGATAACCTCAGGACATAATTTCTGTCTAGGTTAGTAATACAACCTCAATCAAGACTCAATTTCAAACTAGATTTTGAATGTCATAGAGACAGAAATAAAATTCAACTTCTTCAAGAAAGTTGTAGACATATGTCTCTACTATAATCTGAACTATGAATCACCTCATTTGGACATCTACAAATCAAGATGTCATCAAAATACTAAAGCACGTTCAATAAAAACAATCACCTTTTAATAGCCTCTCAGGTTTCTTTGTCCACATGTCACACATTAATAGACCCATTTGTCACTACATAATTTGTCTCTCATTTCAATATTTTTCCTATTATTAAATACCTCAAATTTTCATTAACTTTCCTAAAATTCACCAAAATTCCAAAATAATAACTATTATTACCAAATAAATTTTGTAACATAATTAATCCAAAATTCACACTTTAATCACATTAAAAATCATTTATACCCGAAAAAATGTCAATAAATGCATATACAATTATTTCATGAATGACAACAGTATTCACGTGCATATGTATGCCATATAATGCATTTCTAAATTCTCAATAATTTCTCATAATGTAATTTTATAGCCTTAACATGGGTAACGAGATGTTACAATTCTACCCTCTTAAATAAAAATTTCGTCCTTGAAATTCCTACCTGAATGGTCAAATAGGTAGGGGTACTGATTTCTCATATGCTCCTCCGTCTCCCATGTGACTTCCTCACTCAAATGGTTCTTCCAAAGGACTTTCACCAATAGGATCACTCAGTTCCTCAGTTGTTTATTCTAATAGCCAATTATCTTAACTGGTTCTTCAATATAACTCAGATTACTAGAGACTTCAATCTCCTGAGTGTATCACATGAGTTGGATCTGACTGATATCTCCTAAGCATACTCACATGAAGCACATTATGTATCTGTGTCATTTCAAAAGGTAAGGCTAACTTATAAGTTACTGGCCCAATTCTTTTAATTATATCATATGGACAAATGTACCTCGGGCTTAACTTAACCTTCTTACCAAACCTCAACACACCTCGCCAAGGTGATACTCTTAGAAATACTTTCTCTCCCACCTAATATTCCATATCTCTTCTATGCTAATCCACATAACTCTTCTATCAATCTTGTGCCATTTTAATTATATTTTGGATCAACTTCACTTTATCAACAGTATCCTGAATCAATTCTGGGCCTTCGATAATCCTTAGACCCTCTTCATCCTAATATAAAGGGGAATGACACTTTCTACCGTACAATGCCTTATAAGGAGCCATACCGATATTGCTGTGATACTGATTGTTATAAGCAATTCAATCAGAGCTATATATATATCCCATACTCCTTGAAACTCCAAAACACAAGCTCTAAGCATATCCTCAACAGTCTTAATCGTCCTCTCACTCAGACCATCTGTTTGAGGATGAAATGCAATGTTGAAATTAAGTTTGGTACTTAAAGCTATCTGTAAGCTACCCCAAAATCTTGAAGTAAATCTGGGGTCCCTGTTTGATACAATGGATACTAGAACTTTGTGTAATCTCAGCACCTCATTCACTTATTTCTGAGCTAACATGTCTAGTGAGTTACTCCCTCTGACTGGCAAGAAATGAGCCGACTAGGTCAATCTATCAATAGTGACCCAAATGGCATCATATTGTCTCAGAGTCCTTGCCGAACCCATTATAAAATCCATCGTGATTCTCTCCCATTTCCACTCCGAAATGGGCAATGACTGTAACTTACCAACTGGGGCCTGATGCTCTACTTTAATTTGTTGGCAAGTCAAACACATAGCCACAAAGTCAGCCACTTATCTCTTCATCCCTAGCCACTAGAAAGATTGCTTTAGCTTGTTATACATCTTGTTAGTACCAGGAGGCATAGCATAATCTCCTTCCTCAGATCCTTAATATCGGGTACATACAACCTCTATTTCAACCATAATATATTATCTCTCATTTCAAATTCATAATCTAGATTCACTTTCAACTTCTCAATTAACTTCAAAATCTTTGGATCTTTACACTGGGCTTTCCTGATTTTCTCATATAATACTAGTCTTAGCTTCAACGTAGCTATCAATGTCTCATCTTGCTCCAATTTCAACTCAACATTCAGTGCTCTTAATTGAACTAGATTAGGCAACCTCGATATTTTTACTTGAGCCAGACTACTATTTGACTTCCTACTTAATGCATCAACTACCACATTAGCTTTACCAGGATGATACTCAATTATGAAATCATAATCCTTCAATAATTCTATCCACCTCCTCTGTCTCATATTTAACTCTTTTTTACTAAACAAATATTTCAAACTTTTATGATCAGTAAATACCTGAAAAGTTTCACCATACAGGTAGTGCCTCCAAATCTTTTCAAAGAAAATACTACTGCAGCCAATTCCAAATCATGAACTGGATAATTAAACTCATGAGACCTCAGCTGTCTTGATGCATATGTTATTACTCTTTCATACTGAATCAATACACATCCTAACCCCTGGTGCGAAGCTTCACTATACACTACATATCCTTCATATCCAGATGGACTAGCTAACACCGGTATGGTTGTTAATCGATACTTTAGCTCCTTAAAACTTCGGTTCATTCCATCTTAAAGACACATTCTTTCTAAGAAGCTTTGTCAAAGGAGCTGAAATTAGTGAAAACCCCTCCACAAACCTTCTGTAATAACTAGCTAATCTAAGGAAACTCCAGACCTCAAACAAGTTCCTCGGAGCCTCCCACTTCGTCACTGCATCTATTTTCTTTGGGTATACCTGAACGCCCTATCCAGATACTATGTGACCTAGAAACACTACTTGATTAAGTCAAAATTCACACTTACTGAATTTGGCATATAACTATTTCTCCCTCATTATCTGGAGAGCAAATCTCAGATGTGCAGTATGATCTTCTCTACACTTCGAGTACACCAAAATGTCATAAATAAATAAAATTACAAAGGGATCTAAATAAGGTTGAAATACCTTATTCATCAGGGCCATAAAAGCTGCTGGGTCATTAGTCAATCCAAACGGCATCAACAAAAACTTGAAGTGCCTATATCTTGTTCTAAATGCACTCCTCGGTACATCAATCTCAGCTATTTTTAACTAGTAATATCCTGATCTCAAGTCTAACTTTTTAAACACCTGAGCTCCCTATAGCTAGTCAAACAAGTCATCAATCCTCAGCAATGGATACTTATTCTTAATTGTTACCTGATTCAACTGTCGATAATCAATGCACAATCTAAGAGTTCCATCCTTCTTCTTCACAAACAATACTGGAGCTCACCAAGTTGACATACTGGGTTGAGTAAAGCCCTTATCTAATAACTCTTATAACTGGATCTTCAGTTCCTACAGTTCCACAAGTGCCATCCTATATGGACGAATTGATATAGGAGCGGTACCTGGAAAAAAATCAATAGTAAACTCTGTTTCCCTTTCTAGGGGTAATCCTAGTAGTTCAACAGGAAACACATCCAGAAATTCCATAACAATAGGAATATCCTGAATGGTTTGTTCATCCTGGGTGTTAACTACGTAGGCCAAATAAGCCTCACATCCTCCTTGGATCAATCTCAAAGCACTTATAAATGAAATTAGTTGGGTTGGCACTGCCAGACTAACTCCTTGAAACACCACACTCGATTGATTATGGGATTCAAGAACTACCTCCTTAGTATAACAATTCATCGCTACCCTATGAGCAGTGAGCCAATCCATACCTAGGATGAGATCTATCTCTCTCAATTGCAATATGATCAAATCAGCTTCCAACTCTGCCTGATCAATCTGAACTAGGTACCTTTTACATAGCTCACCAATCACTGTTGTGTTACCCACTGGAGTACTTACTACTAAACTAGTATTCAACATTTCTCTCTTACAATATAATCAAGATGCCAGATGCGGTGTGATGAATGAATATGTACATCTTGTATCTACCAATGAAAATGCTTTAAATTTAAAAATATTCAACACACCTGCTACCATATCTAGGGAGTTCTGTGCCTCCTGTGTGGTAATGGCATAAACCCTGGCCTGAGACTGTAGCTGGCTACTCCGCACCTCAGTCCTAACACTAAGCCCTGTTGACTAAGCTCTGCCTCTCTGCCTCTCTGTGTAGATCTGATAGCTCTACTCTGCTGAACAGTTGTCTTGGTCATTATTCCTCCTCTTTAGACTGCGGTCCTACATTCTTAGGACAATCTCTGATTAGGTGTTCTATTGAGCCACAATGGAATCAAGTCCCCATCAACCTCCAACATTCACTACCGTGCTTTTTACCACAATGCTCACAATCATGCAACTGTTGAGACTGACTGAAAGGCACTTGTCTTCTACCTCTCCCAGACTGAACAAAAATCCACCTCTTGATAGGGATCCAAATTGTCTCGATGTAGACTAGAATCGAGACGATCTATTCTGGCACTTTCTTGAGCTTCTTCCAGAATCAGCCTGAGATTCATCCTGCCTCTTGCCTCTGACCTACTGTCTATACTCTCCCTGACCATCCTTTAACAACTGTTCAATTTTGATTGAGGCCATTCAGAGTTCTGTAAAACTACCCAAATTAGAAATGGCTAGCCTCGTTCTGATTTCCATATTCAAACCGTCTACATTTATCTTCCTTAGTTGGGATCATTGCAGTTGCATATCCTATTAACTCATTGAATCTTATCTCATATTCTGCCACAATGAGCCTGCCTTACTTCAGATCTAAGAGTTCTTTCATTTTCTGATCCATGTAAATCTTAGGCATATAGTTCTCTCGGAATACCCTTAAAAAATCTTTCCAGGTCAAATTATAGGGTCTGGTGGTACTACCTGGTATAGTCTTCCACCACTGGTATATGGGATCGTGTAGTAAAGAGATCGCATAATCAAATCTTTCATCTGGCTCACAGTGCATCTGGTTGAACACTCTTTTTGTTCTCTCTCACCACCCTTCTGCCTCAGACAGGTCTGTACTTCCGTAGAAGTCGACAGCTCCTGCTTTCTCAATTTATCGTATCTTCTTTCTCATGTCAAAGGAATTCTCGGAGGCATTTGAGCAAACTCAGGTACAAGAGATTCTAGATTGGCTCCTACAGACTCCATGTCAGTTGACTCTCCAATTTGATCTCCTATGGAGGGTGACCTATAACAAACAAAAGTTATCATCACTATTTGAATCTCTCACTAATGATCATATTGTGTCCCTAAAGATGCCAACCATGCTCTGATGCCAAAAATGTAGCATCCCACAGCCATAAGGTATATTCTTGAACATCCAAGGACATTCAAGTACATATCCTACATCAATGAAATGTTAGAGCAAAAATAAATCCAACTTACACATGGCTTCAACTAATATAATTAAAAGTCAAGAAATTTTTAAAACCATTCATTGCATTCATTCACAAAAGCTTACACAGTATTTTACAAACTGTAAACAAGTTCTAAATAGAAACTACAAAATACAAAAATCAACACTTCTAATGTCAGCTGATTGACCTCTTAGCCATAACTAAATCTAAAAAGTTCCTCTAGTCCAGTTTAAGGAATTAAGTCTCCTGTTTCATACCTAAAAAGTCATGTTGCAATTTTTATGAGATTTGGGAACTCAATGAGCGAACCATCATTGATGAGTTAACCCAGGTCAAATACACAAATCACATATGTCACAAATATTCATTCAGATCCTGTATAATCCAAATACTCACATTATCACGGCATATCATGTTTTCATCACAAATTCATAACATTTTCGTAATCACGGAGATTTATACAAATGCAAATGCATATGAAACTCCAAATTCGTTATTATCGTTGTGACATACATATAAAGATACTGGTCCATTGGGCTCTATTAGAACAAAATCACGGAGCATAGCTCTACGTGCAGAAACTGAAATCACGGAGCAAAGCTCTACGTGCAAGCGCTTTCATATTGGCTCCTTTAGTGAAATCGCCTTTATCTAAGAGTGCATTTTATGAAATGCATCAAATACAGAATATGCCATATATAAGAGTCACATATGATGCATAGTCAGAATCTCATTGTCATCGGACCTAAGTCTGGCATTCAACTTTCGTTGAGCATTCAAATATCATTCAGAATTCAAAATTATCAAAGCAATCAGAACTTTTGGCTAGCACATGATCATACCCTCGAATTGTACAACTCATATCTTTCAGATCCAATATCCAAAAATTACAAACTCAATACCATTTCAATGCTAAGAGAATGAACTACAAAGTTTGTGAAGACACCATTGTTTGATTCAGCCTATTTCAATTCAGTTTCTTTGATAACCTTAGGAAATAATTTCTGTCTCGGTTAGTACTACAACCTCAATCAAGACTCAATTTCAAACCAGATTTTGAAAGTCATAGAGAAAAAATTAAAATTCAACTTCTTCAAGAAAGTTGTAGACATATGTCTCTACTTTAATCTGAACTATGAATCACCTCATTTAGGTCTCTACAGATCAAGATATCTTCAAAATACTAAAGCATGTTCAATCAAAACAATCACCTTTTAATAGCCTCTCAGGTCGCATCGCAACTTTCTTCTTTCATCCGAAACTTACTTCCATTTTTACACCAAATTCATTTCAGTTTTTCTAGATCACTTTAGCATAAACACATCACCATTCTATAAGCATTCACAAAACAATTTGTTTTTCATAAAATCATCAAACTTTAATCAATTTTCTTAACCTCTTCATCTTCATAAAATCAATCATAAACCTATCAATTTTCCATATTTTTCTTAAGCAGATTTTGGGTCTAATTTGCATGGCCATTCATTACAAAAAAACAAGGCATTTTGTGGCATTTTTAAAATGTCACAGAATGTCCAAAAATGTCGTAGAATGTATTCTGCAACGTTTTTTTGAATATGGTGTAGGCAAAAGCTTTCTACGATGTTTTATGTAAAACGTCACGGAAAACACTAACATTCCGTAACGTTTTTAAAAACGTCACTGAAAGTTTGGAAAATCGTCATGGATTCCATAAAAAAAACGTCGCGGATTATTTTTTAATTATTTTTCATTTTTTCAAAAATCATATTAAGTTAATAATTTTTAATTTTAATAATTATTTTTTAAATACAATTTTTTAATCTTATTTGTTTAATAACTATTCAATATTATTTATTTAATAATTCTTGTTTTTTAGTATATCATTAATTTTAATAATTATTCTTGTATCACAGGAATTTCATACCTGCAGACAATGTACTATTTTATTACAATTCGTAAACATATCAAAATACACTAATTGTAATTCGCAAACATGTCATAATACACTAATTAATATGAAGGTTCATCTATCATCAGACTACCAGGAGTCCTTTGTTGAATGAACATCCATCAGACACTGAACAAGTTTGTAAGACATAAGATAAGGAAGAAATGTTGTAGGTAATTTTGGGAGAAGTAGCAGTATATCAAATGCCAAGTGCTTGCGGTCGTGAGATGATTGAAGAAGAGATCCGTTTATGACAACTTCACTAAAGGACTGGATATTGTTTGAAACTTCTTCTTTAAATGAATTAAACTTCTGACTTTTCTTGTGCTTCTTTTGATTACTACAAACTGACACTATCTCTTCACTAATAGTAGCTGTGGAGCTTCAAGTACATGACTAACCAAAGCGGAAAGCAAAGTATCAGGATTCCCAACAGTAGTGGCCCCTTCAATCCATTCACAAAGCCGTGGAGCTTCAAGTATATGATTAACCACAGCTTCACCTGGCAACTACAATCATAAGGCACATAACATACAGAAACAGTAAAGCAATCATATAAAATAAATCCTTAATTAGGGATGAATTTTGATCAGAAACCCACTCTTTAGTAAGTCTCCCTGAGTGGGCAATAGCACTATAAGCAAATAAGTGACCCAACAAACAATCCCTTACTTCCTGCAAAATTACGAGAAGACTTCAACAATTTTATCAAAAGAAAGAGCAACTAAATACATTAATAAAATACTCACCCACTTAACCCTTCATTGATGAAGAGACATCTAACAAATCAACTATCAACTTTAATAGGGAGTCCAAATCGATGTTAGAAATTGTACCAATTAATGCAGTCAAATCATACACACACATGATGTGAGAAAACACCAAAAAGTAAAAAATAGAAAACTTTTAATCAGATTTCAATAGACAATGACAGGAAAACGGATCCATATACCAGAAAATCCCAGTGAAGACGCAACATCTTGAGAATGCGAAGATCAAAGGAGATTTAAAGTAAGACCCATGAGTGATAACAACAAAAAGAAGGAAACTTTACTAGTTTAAGCTGAAGAGACGTACCATTAGCATATTTACAGAAGAAAAAAAAAGTACCCAAAAGGCAAAAAACAAAGCTAAGGACTTGAAGATCTTCAAGGTTACGAGGGTATCATTAGGTCTTATATATCATAATAAATATAGATTATTCCCTACTTACTCACATCAACATAGAAACCTTCCCACTTACTCAGTAAGCATGACAATGACATTGATTAGTTTGCACAAGGTTAACTGAACTATATTTATTTGCTTGGCTTCATCCATAAGACGTCTATTCTTTAAGGAACGTTTGAAATCCAACGCATATGCATCTTGTATATTATTGCAGTTAAACGAGAAATATGAAGTCTGAGAGAGAAGTATATACCAGGATGGGAAAACCTACAACAATAGCTCCAGTAGCACTAACAGCTATAGCCAACGTAATGAAAGCCAAAGAGCTGGAAGCAACTGAAATCATACCAAGCGCACAAGACCCAACTCCAGCAACTCCTCCAAGCATAACCGTTGTGACCAAGAAATAATTAAACGGCAGGGGAACTTGAAAGTATCACCTAAACGAATGGAACATAACTCTAGCGTCTAGACCTATCACCACAACAACCAAAGCCACCATACCATTCACCATACGAATCATACACAACTGGTGGGCATTTTTAGTAGCCTACCAAAGCATACCCCTTGGGGGCGCATATAGTAAGAACAAGAAAGGGATAAAAAAAGCATAAATAAATCGAAAACAGAAGCAGCAGAGGAAAAGACAACCGAGTGGTGAGACGCAACATCGAAAACCAAAGGAAAGAAGAGCAAATTTAGAGCATGAAAGCAACTTTCAAGAGGACTTAAAATGAAGTTATCATTAGGAGCTTCACCACCATGATACTTAACTTCCTATTTAGCTTTGAATGAAGATGCACGAGAAATTCGAAAAAGCCAATAGAAAACGCAATTAAAAGTCATGAAATAGTAAGCGGCGTTGTGCATACCAACGGCTGAGATTGTAGCCCAGGTGAAGAGAGTCGAAGTAATGAACGGAAGACAACCAAACAAAAGTCCCTCGAGCATGACGACGATTGATGGATTCTCGAGCTGGATCCACTTGAACTAAAGAGACGCCCAAACGCCAATAAAAAATTCGACTTAGCGCAAAGTAAATCCAAACCTCCTTAAATCTCTATGAACAAACTCAATACTTAATTAATATATGGAAATAGCTAACCTCAGCAATTCCAACTTTCTCAAATAACATAGCCAAATTCTAACTATCAACATTATAAAGCAAATTCCAAACAAAGATTTTGGCATCCTCTGGTGGTGCCTCAAAAGCATCTTCACTCTCTCCTTCACCTCCAATGGCCTCATTAACTGAATCCTCTCCCTGACCTTCCCAGTCGGATGCTCCAGTTGCTTCAATATTTCCACTCTCTTGGTTTCCGCATGACGGGTCGACTTGCTCAGAGTCGGACAATGTAATGGTAGTATTGTTGTCTTCCTCTTGTTGTGCCGAATCCGATATTTGGGCAATAAAGGGAACAAAGGACAAGAAGTGGGTCTTCAGTTTGAGAGAGAGAGTAGAAGAAACGAAGTGAGAAAGGTGGAGTTTTAAGCATCTGGGTGTGACCCAGAAGCAGTGGTTAGGAGGGGGTTTTGGTTTTGCCTTTAAAATAAGAAGAGAAGGGAAAGACAGTAATGAAGAGTCCCGAACCAGATCTGTTTAATCAAGCTTTCCGTGATGTTTTCTTCAATAAAACATCTCGGTTTCTATTTCGCGACTTTTTATTGATAAAACATCGCAAAAAGTGTTACAAATTTGTGATGTTTTCATAAAATTTTGTGAAAAATTGGAACATTTCGTGACATTTTTTAAACGTCACGAAAATTTTGAACATTTTGCGACATTTTATCCAAAAAAATGCCGAAAATAGTATGTTATTCTTGTAGTGATTTTGACCTCAACAATTACTAATAAAATGTTCCTCATTGTTTTGAAAGTCTAATGGCACCAATATCACGCATTTTAGTATAGTATCCTGCAAGTTATAATAAAAAATCCACAAACTATTTTCATACCTTGACAGAACATCAATTTAAACTTCAAGCCAAATTTCCAGACTCTTAAGGACATATTTCGAATTCAATTCTTGCATGAAAAATGTAGCTCTATGTCTCTAGTTTACTCTAAATTAAATTCCATCCAATTTGGATATTCATAGAGCAAGTTATAACCTAAATACAAATGGATGTTCAGTAAAATACTCCATATATCATATTCCAATGAGTGTAATCCTTCATCTTGTTAATCATATCACCGAATTTGCTTCTTCTTTCACCACCCACATATGCATCAACACCATTTACGCATGCAGCAATCCACAAGCATGAAAATGTACACCTTTTATATATGAATCTAGTTACAAACATTAAAACCTCAACTGAAATCATTTACACTATCATAAAACTTAAAGCATTACTTACTTGGATTGACACTTCAATTCCTTCAGCAAAAATTCCAAAAATAGGGAGAGCAAATAATTGGTTTCGGTGATGGCAAAGTAAGAAGGTAAGTGTAGATGGTTTCGGTGAAACCAAAGAAAGGAGCTACATAAATGTTTTTCCTAATGCCTTGGTATCCCTTTTTAAGGCTTGATGCATGTCTCCAATCTATGTGTTACATGTGTCTTTCAAGTAAGGCAAACAATTGTCACTTAACTCTTTGTCCACATGTCACATATTAATAGTTCCATTTGTCACTACATAATTTGTCTCTTATTTCAATATTTTCCTATTCTTAAATACCTCAAATTTTCAATAAATTTCCTAAAATTCACCTAAATTTTGAAATAGTAACTATTATTACCAAGTTAATTTTGTAACACAATTAATCCAAAATTCACACTTTAATCACATTAAAAATCACTTATACCTGGAAAAATGACAATGAATGCATGTACAATTATTTCACGAATGACAACATTATTCACGTGCATATGTATGCCATATAATGCATGAGATGCATTTCTAAATTCTAAATAATTCTCATAATGCAATTTTATAGCCTTAACATGGGTAAAGAGATGTTACAAAAAAAATGAAAAAAAAAAGTTTCCATAAATGTATCGAGGAGGAAATGCATATGTGGTTTGCAAAGTTATTAATGATTAATGCATCCTTCTAAAGTTGAAATGAATATGTTATTGGAGTATGTTGAATATGAGGTAGATGTTGGCTTAGAAGGTTAACTCTTTTGTGATTTCAATATATTGTCATCAATTGTATAAATGATTCCATCGAATTGGTATATGCTTTATGTGGTTTGTGTGTGAGAGCTGAATTGGGTTATGAAATATAAATGTCACATTCGTCATAGCTGACGATACCTAGTTTTTTATGAATGTTAACTTGTTCACTTGATGTCACATTGAGTGTTTTCAACATCCTACTACCATAGGGCACATACCCAAACATTCAAGAATATTAAAGTACATAACCTATGATAATGGTATGTTAGAGCAAAAACAAATCCAACTTACACATGGCATCAACTAACATCATTTAAAAGTCAGCAAAATTTAAAACCATTCCTTGCATTCATTCACAAAGTTTACATTGTTTCCATTAGACAAATATCTACAAAGCCTCATACAGATTTTAGCAAAAATTACAAAATAAAAGCTATAACTCTCTGACATCAGTTGATAGAACTCTGAGCCATAACTTAGTCTAAAATGTTCTTCTAATCCAGAATAAGCACTAAGTCTCCTATCTCATACCTGAAAAGCCACGTCGCAATTTTATGAGTTTTGCGAACTCCGTGAGTAAACCATCATTGATGATTTCATCAAATCACATACACAAATCACATATTTCACAAATATTCATTCAGAACATGTATAATCCGAATACTTACACTAACATCGCACATCACATAATCATTGTGAATCAAAACAGATATATACAATTACAGATGCATATGAGACTCCATATTCGTTATTATTATTGTGGTCGAGTGCCTTTCAGATACATATACAATTACTGGCCCATTGGGCTCAGTCCGAAACATATATCACGAAGCATAGCTCTACGTGCGAACAGAAATCACGAAGCAAAGTTCTACATGCAAGCACTTTCATACTGGCTACTCCGGTCACAACGCCTTTATCTGATAATACATTTTATGAGATGCATCAAATACCGAATATGTCATATATAACAGTCACATATAGTGCACAGTCAGAATCTCATAGTCATCAGACTTAAGTCCGGTATTTAACTTTCGTTGAGAATACAAATTTTATTCAGAATTTTCACAACAATTCAGAACATTTCGAATACATTCCCAAATATTAACTCCTTAGACTTTAAGTTTGGAATTCAGAAACAAATCATAATCATAACACAATCAGTTCAATATTTGAAAATCAAACAAATTCAATTAATCATAGGAAAATCATCTAGGTTGACTCACAGTACGCTCCAATAAGCTATTGTGTTGGGCCCCATTTCTGAAGCCCAACAATCAATCCGAAGTCATAAAGCGTGAAAATATCACCCTATAGGGTTATTTCAATTAACCCTCATTAGCCATCATTAGTTCATTTTCATTCTCATAACATCCCAAAATTTTCCTCACAATTTGTTCAATGGTGTGCCCATACAAATCAATCATCATAATCAAACTCATTCCTCCTAATTCAGAATAGATATGGAAAACTTTAACCCAAACTGTCAATTCTACTTCTTTAAATAAATCGTAACTCTAGGTCTCTAGTTTGTTTTGAAGAAAGAATCATCTCAATCGAAGCTCTATAGCTCTAGATATGCTTAAGAAGCTAAAGGGTGTTCATACCCTAATCGTGCTCTCCCAACCGATCCCTCATTTTCTTTCCATCAAACTTTTTCAAATCAACTCCAAAAGATACCAATTTTCATGTAGAGATAGAAAAATGTCTTATAAATTTATTGGTCTAAGAATCACCTCATTTGGAGGTCGAACGAGGAAGTTATGACCAAAAGAATCCAATATGTTTAAATCCTCAATCATGCAGTAACAAGTTTTGTCGCGATTGTCATAACTTTCACCAAACATGACGGATTGATTTCATTTTTGGACCATTATAAAGAGGAATTCAAGATCTAAAACTTTCTTGGGGACCACAAAGCGAGATTCTGCCTCTAAAAGGGTCAAAAATTGCGATTTTATGAAGCTATCCCGTGAATGTCCGTTTAACGGACATTGTCGGGCCTAGGAGCACCATTTCACCCGAGAAGGTTCGTTAAACGGACCTAAAGTCCGTTAAACGGACATGGGCAGTGCTAAGGGTCCTTTTTGACCTGTAAAGGTCCGTTAAACGGACATGGGGGTTTCCCAA
>JANITX010000009.1:51235779-51254631 GCA_027564395.1 Erythroxylum ulei | reverse complement strand
ATGAAAAAAAAATTATGACGGTCTAATGAGGGTTTAATGTAAGAACCCTTCAAGTTAATATGCACGCTCACGTTTCACGATTTTCAGAGCAAGCGTTGGACTCTGAAATTATCAAGCGGGGTCCAACAGATGTATGTTTGAGCAAGAGAGTTGGATTCCAGAAACGGGATCCAACAGATTTAGGGTTAAAGGTTCTAACTCAAAAGAGAGTAATCAACCTTAAGATAGTCTAAAACCAACAATCCAATAATTCATAATTAGTTAGGTACATATTGAGATAGGTAAAATTTCTTTTCTCTCAATTGGTAATTTCTTTCGGTTGATTCTTAGTTGTATTTCAATTACTTAGTAATTAGTATTTTCATATTTTATTCTTAATTTGAGTGATTGAATTAAATTATCATTTTAGTTTCGTTGCATTTTGAATTTCTTTGATTTGTTTATGGAATTAAATTTAGGATTAGATTAGTTCCTTCCTCATGGGATCGACACCTTTGGTAGTACGCTAACAAATCGTGGTCTTGCGAATTATCAAGGGTTTTTAATTAAAACTTACACACAATCAAACCATCGATCACTCTCCTTCTTCTGCCATATTCCTTTGTATTTTGTCTTGACGTCTAGCTCTTCTTAGCTCTCCTTCATGTTTTGTAATATCTGAAAACTCTTCTTCACTAAGCTCGTTAGACCTTCTCGTGCTTCTTATACTCATGCACCTATAAAAATGTAAGGAAAAGTATCAAACACTCTTAAATCAAAATCACCCAAACTAAACAAGATGCTAAACAAAACAATCTTCGGCAACGACGCCAAAAACTTGTTGATTGCAAAAACAAACTACTTGTTTTACGCTAAAACCATAAGTATATGGGTTGTCAATTGTAGTAAAAAGTGGATATCGTCCTACAGAGATTATGCTTAGGCACCACTTAATTCAGTTTGTGCTTTGTTTAAGATTCTAATTCGAATAATAGACTGAAAAATAAACTAAATCAAACAAACCAGCAATGAAAGAATATTGTAACAATGGAAATCTGTCAAGAGAATTAATGAAGTTATGAGAGAGGGGATTTTACCTAGCATTAATGCTAATCTAGCCATTTGTGTGTTTATGGGGTGTTGGTTTTAGATGATCGTAGGGTTGATTACTCCCTCTCAAGTTATAACCATTCCTTAAATTATAAACCCTAATCGAATTATGGACTTGCAATCTCTCAATTCACAAATTACCTACAATTCTAATTAGTTCTAAGCTCTCTAATAAACAATCAGGTCTCGAACGAATCTCTCTCCATAAAATTACCGACTAGATTGATTAAGTGGTCAATTAGATCGCCTATCTCTCATTAATCTGACCTCTCATTTTTATCCGTCTCACCCTATCAGTTTGTTACATGCATATACATTAATTAATCCTAACACCCAAACCAAATAAACATAATTTAACTAGATTAACATTAAATATAAGCAAAATCCCAAAGGAAAAGTTAAAACATTGTTAACAACTCGAAATACATAACCATACAACTTTGTTAACAACTCGAAATACATAACCATACAACTCATCTCGGCCTTACATATTAAATGAATAAAAAGGAAAAAAAACTTAGGTTAGACGATTCAGGAAAGCAGCGGCGTCGGGAGATCACCTACTCTAGAAAGCTTCAGCGTCGAAACCCTCCTCTTCTTCCTCTTCTTCTTTTCTCTCTTTCCTTTCTCTCTTTATTTATGGTTTCCAAATGTAGGCTAATTGTAGAACTCCTTTTAGGGTTACCTCATAATGCTTTTATAGTCTTTTCCAAGTAAGGTAACCCTAGTGTCTTTCTAGGGTTTAAAACGTCTGAAATGTCCCTTGAAAACTCGAATCTAGAAGCGACCCTGCATCTGTCTTTGCGCAGGCCACGATCATGGACCTTAGCACACGATCGTGGCCAGTTGGTCTACTCTCTGTCATGATCGTGGCTGACTCCCCACGATTGTGGTCCTGTGCTCGAGCTTCTATCACGATTATGGCCTAGGCTTATGTTGATGCTTTTGTCATAATCGTAGCATGTATGCCATAATCGTGGGTCTGTGTTGGTGCTTTTGTCACAATTGTAGCTTACCTGCCGTGATCATAGGCCTGTTTTGGTGTTTCTATCACAATTATGGCCTACCTACCACGATTGTGGGCCTGTGATTTGGTTCGGGCCTCTTCCGAAACTCCTCTGAATGCCTTGAAACATTAACAAACTCATAACGACACCTCATATATATATATATATATATATATATATAATTGAAGCTCAAAAACATGTTCTCACCTAAAAAAACTTAAAACACAAATATTTATGAACTAATGCAATTTATTCACATAAACACACACCGAACAATCAAATTAATTACTAAACACACACCAAATTACCTTTAAAAATACATTGCAATCTACATCTATCGTATATACAATCACAAGCTCATCTAGTAGCTTCCTAATAGAAAATGAGATAAAGGTAATAAAGAAAGCGAGCTAATTCGAATGATACTAAAAACCGTGAAGAAGAAAATCGTCCATTAAAGGCAAGTGATGATTACATTGGTGAGCATATTTGTTATGCATTGATATCTTCTTTAGCAGGGAGAATTTTGCCAGATACCTCCCATTGGAGCTCATTTCTGTCATTGGAAACTATCTATCACGTCAACATTTCGTGATGAATTTATGTTAACAGTTTTATTCTTGAAAGTCATATGAAGTTATATGCAATTAACAAAATATTCATTAAAGAAACAAAGATCATTGTAATTTATGTTTTTAACTAGCCAAAAATCCCCTACTCAAGTATATTCTAAGTTTTTCACTCACCTTTAAAGATTAATAAAACCCAAAGCACATGTCATGGATTAATAAGTGATCTGACATCTTTAAGAATAGAAGAGTTCTTATTTGAATATTCTTTAAACATCTAACACACTTCTAAGATTATTAATGGACATGAATAAGTTAGTATAATTAGTTGAAGTTGAGTTTATAACCTATTCAAATAAGAAAGAAAGTTTATACACAGGGTAATTGGCACAGGTGATCTGAAGTCGTATTACACGCATAACTAGTACTTTTATACATTGTTTATTCCAAACATAAGTCACAACATACATAAATACACTGCCAAATTATACAACATATACCATATAACTTTTTTAAGTCTTCTATCATCAATTCTAATACAAAGATGCTTATCAATCAAGGTAAAGTTCACTACTTGTTTTTGTAGCTGTGATCAATCCATGCATTAATTTTGAACATGGGTATAAACATATTGCATTATTTCTAACCAGAACCATTAGCAAGAGAGAACATCTTAAACTTGAATTTATAACAAACAATAAAAGCATTGTAATTAAGAAGAAATACTGAGAAAATAACTTTAGAGATCTTGGATAATCATTCAGACACACAAATATCTCACTTCATGTTTCGAAATGAATTTCTAAAGAAAATTGGAATAATTTGTGTGATTATTGGGCCTCTCGCAAAGTTCAAGTTTGTTTTCTTTCCCTTCACATTTGTTTTCATTAATCTTGTTAGATGATTTAATTACTTCCTAATCTTTTTTCTTTATTAGGAAAAATGTGAGAAGGAAAAAGTCAATAGAGGAAAAATGAAAAAAAAAACCTCACAATTAAGGGTCCAAATCATTTGTAGTCATCTGAAATGAATATGTAAGATCTTTGTTTAGGAGTTATAATTATATCAATAAATACTATATTATTTATTGTGCGTATATTTTTCTTTCATAAAATAGAGTGAGAAGGAATTATATATACAAGAGTGTGATAGGATCACACTATACAAAGTCAATAAGGAAGGTCAATGGTGGATGTCAGAAGAAGCAAAAATTAACTATGTAAGCATAAAATTTTGTTTAAAATTTAAGTCTATTTATTTATATAGCACTAACTAATAATATTTACATTGAATATTGGTTTTGTTTTTTTTAATTTAGAATAAGATGCAAGAGTTGTTACAAAAACCAATGTTTGAGGGGAATAAGATTAATGTAGAAGACATTTGAAATATTGTGTTTGGTACACGTTCTGGTTATATCAAAGGTCTTAGCTTCAACCTTAAGCCAAACATTTCAGCATCATCAAGATCCTCATGCGTTCAACATCTTGAAGAGGAAAACAAGATGCTTAAGGTTGAATTACAACATACTCAAAAAACGGTAGTCAAACATGATAAGTACCTCAAAAAATACTTGGCCTACATTATAATAGTAGTGAAGATGAAAATGAATGGTATTAATTACATCTTTTATACTTTTTCTTTTAACTCCGTTTTGTATTATAATTTAAATTTGAGAATTTTTCTGCAATTACAGATTTGAAGAAGATGCAATAGCTGAGTAATTTGGATTATAATTTGTAAATTAATCTCTGTATTTATTATTTTGTATATAAGATTTTTCAAAGTTGTAATTAAAATCTTGTATACAAAGATATTTAATGATACATTTTTATATACAATGCTTCAAGTTATCAATTATTTTTGTAATTTTTTATAATAAACTAACAATAAAAATATATCAAAACATTATATACAATGATATAGATTAAAAATGTAAAAAATAATTTATTCCAACATGGTATAACATTTTGTTAAAACTTAGATACAAAATTTTACTACATTTTACAAAACCTAGCTAAAACATTTGGCTACGTTTTCATAAACGTGGCCAAAAAATTTTCCCTACATTTTTAGAAAGGTATCTAAAAACATTTGGCTCATTTGTGGAAATGTAGCTAAAAACTTCTAGCTACGGTTTTAGAAACGTAGCTAATAATCTTTAGCTACAACAAATAAGCGTAGTCAAATGTATTAGCAACGGTTAGCACAAAAATGTAGCCAAATGTATTAGTGATGATTAGCACAAAACTCGCCTATAGTTTAGATTGGTGATTTTTCGCCCGAAGAAACTAAATCATTGCCAATTCCTATTAGTGACAATTTTAGTACCTTTAACTATGTTTTTTTTAGCCAAAGGTCAACTTTGTTGTAGTGGCTATATATTCATCGTATCTCAAGTTTCCTATTTAGTATGTTCTCTTTGATTTCGACGAAGCATACTTTTGAAATTTAGGTCTTATTCAAGGAAAACATAATATTGGCTTTTTTTCAAACACCAAGTACACCCCTCAAATTAAAGTGAAATAAGTACAAAGAAAAATAAACCAAGATTTAGAAAGAAATATAAACAAAAAGAGAAGAAATAGATAAGACTATAAAAATAATTATTAAATCTTTGAAAAACTACTTACTTCCTAAGAAATAGTGCAAAACACATTATCTCTACTTAAGTCTTTCCTATTTCAAATCTATTACCCATAACTAAGGTAAGTGCATATGTTATTAGCAAGTAACACAATGGTAAGTAGTAGCCAATCTCTCGAGGAAGCGATGTAGATCTAGAAACCATTAAAAATCTTAATTAGCACAAAAATAATCAATAGAGGATTTTGATAGTTGTGAATAAAAAATTTAAATAAAAATTAATTAAGAGAATAATAAATAAAAACAAAACAAAACAATTTATGAAATGGGAAATCGTAAATCAACGCTTAGATAAATACTTTTTGTAGTACGTCATTATAACTTATTTTGTCAATTTGGGTTTATGTATAAAAGTTGATCCTCAATTTTTTTTTCCTCACTTCAATGAGAGTAGGTGACCCACCGGAGTCGACCTAACTCCCTCCCTCCACACTTATAATAAGTCTGTTTTTACAGTGACTTCCTCGAAAATTGAAACTCGAGGAAGTCCTACAAGATACCCTTTAGATTCTTCCAGTACTATATATGAAGACATCTTTGGGAAAAATACATAATTGAGAATTTTGAGGAAAACCAAAGAGGGGATAGTGGTCCACAGTTGGTCCTTTATAATAAAGAGTGTGACAATATAGGATAATAAAAAGATATAGTTAGACAGTTGCAGGATAGCCTAGCTCACAACCTGGGCCTTCAAACATTGAAGATTTTAGGGAAAGAAAAATCTTTCCCGTAGGATAAGGTGTTTCCTTCCCAAAATAGGACATCGCATAAAGATAATTGTTACATGGATTTCTGGTTTGCAGAATATCACGTTATACACTGCTAGTTATCCAGAAACAGTTATGCTAATTACAAAGCTTATGCTAATTGACGTTATATACACCGAGAAGCCTATGTCAAAAACATTTCCTTTCCATACATGAACACTTGTTCGTGAGTAGCCGATGCTAGTTTTTATATTTATTTGTACGCTGGTTAAGATAAGTGGGTAGGGCTCGAACTTTCACAACTTTAGCGTAAAAGGAAGAACATGAGAGAGAAAAAGAGAGATTCTACTATTGACACGTGTCAAAATATTCCTGCATATCGTCCTTGTGAATATCCCTTTTGTCTGGCGCGTAACCCAGGAGGGAATATTCCCTACCTGTCTGTGTTTATCTCTCCCTTACTTGTAGAGTACTTGCATGGCTTTTTCCCCTTTCTAAAGATAAAGTGAGAAGAGAAGGAGAAATTCTTTTGTTTACATGTACATCGTGGGCGAGTGAGAAAGGAATTGATTAAGTAGAAAAGAAAAAGAAAACCGCAAAGATAGAATCTTGAGAAAAGGCAAGAGTTGGAGTCTTGTATTAGAAGACTCGATTTTTAGAAAGCGACTAACCCCATCATTATTGCGCTGCATTACACTCCCTGAGATCTCTTTTCCTTCCTATCTTTCACTTTTCTCTCTTTGTTAAGGTAATTAAGGAGGGTATTCGATGCAGTCTCTGCTGCCAGAAAATGCCTTTTCCCTTTTATCAACTTCCATGCATGGATGATGACAAAACCCTATTTCTAACTTGCACATATCAAATCAGCACATGCCTCTTTTCCACTAATTCATTCGTTCCTGCTCTTGAATTAATTAATCAGTACGTAACTACATGTTCATCGGCTCTTTCTTCCCTGCAAACTGTGAAACTGTAAAGAAATAATAAGCATTGTAAAGAAATTTCATTTACATTACTAAACATCGGCATAACTATTGTAAGTCTTAACTATTCTACTTGTTTTCATGAATTCTGATAGAGTTTCAACAGTTATGTGGTCGGCAAGTGGGAACTTTATTTGAAAAGTTAAGAAAAATTAGTCTTGTATTTGGAAATGTTTCTTCTCGTCTGATAATTCCACCTCAAAATAGGAATAAACAATGAGTCACTGACATTTTGCTTTTAAATTTTGTTAATAACATATAACTGAGTACGCTGGTACCAACTTTTTCCATACATACATCATGATACACTATGTCCTGACCCTGACTCCAGGAGGTTTTTGTCTTTGATTTTTGTTTATGTGCTTATTTTGTGAATATGTATTGGCTAGAATTAAAAGACTTGTGGAAGTTGACGAACCCCGTGAAAATTCTCGTGTATTTAAAGAGAATCTTCTTACCTTCCTACCCACTTCATTAAAGTTAGTAGCGGAGAAGAAGATTCCCAGTTCTTAGGTCTCCTTTATTATTCTTTTGGGGTGGATTTTGGCTTTAAGCTTTGTGGGTTTGTGCTCCCTTAATTTAGAGTCGTAGAATTGGAACTAAGATATTCCTTCCTTAGAGGCAGAAGTTATATTCTTTATGATTAATTTTTCATTTTTGGATTAGATATTCTCTTTCTTTCCCTCTGAATGCACGCAATTTTAGAACAATTATTATGCAACTTTTTAAGCCTAAAAGACAGTTGCATAGTGGATTGGTAATGCATGAATGCTTTTGAATATGTGCTCTCTCTCACACAAGAGTTGAGGTGGTAAATAAATTAAATGGATGGTATATGCTTCTGCCAAAGCTTTTTCTTTTCCATCTATACTTAATCATGTCAGAATCGTTATTTAGTATATTAGATGCAAATAATTTGCTAAGGACGACCTTGAGTACTAGTTGCCGTAAACATGGCCAACACTTACCCATAATTTTAAACAACGGTTGGAGCGGCTGTCATTATTTCGTCATCTGAAGTCATTGTTGCAGGCAACATGTAATAAATCGGCTCATTCCATGTTTTTTCTCTGCGGGTTTACTTGGTGGATGACCCCATTGACTTGATGCTACATCACCTGAATTCCATGAAAGGGTAAAGTCTTTTAAGGTAGCAATAACACAATCCTTTCTGGTATGTATGCAAGTTTTTCACCCATAAATGAGCAAGGCTCTGTTACAAAGTCCCAGAATGTACATCATCCATTATGCATCTAAAATTTGTGGCAGTCACTTTCAGATAAAATTTAAGATTAACAAGTGATTCTGGAATAAGGAAAATGCATCACACATCTAACAAGTGAGGAATATAAATCAAATACATTAATTATATTCTTACGACCACACTATAATTACTGAGAATAGGTATATATTGACAGTGAGTTCCAGAATAAACTCTTGTTTGAAGGTTAAAGCCTTAGTTTGCAGTACTTATGATGCACCGAGGTTTCACGGGAGAACACTTCTTAATCCATCAGCAAGTGACGCCTATAAATATCATAAAGTTTGAATGGGATGAGAATTCACATGGAAAGCTTTCAGATATTTACACGTACCGTTAATGTGGGATTGGTTTTAAAAGCAGGAGAATCATTTCATAGACGCTCATAAAAAAAAATTTTAAAAAAGAAAAGAAGCAAAAAGATGAGAGATAAAAAGAAGAAAAGAAGGGGATAACAGTAAGTAGAAGAATCATCTTTTGTACTGATGATTTGAATTCTTACAATACAATAAAGAGTAATACTCTTTAGTAATCAAAGGTTCCAAAACCAGGCTCTACTCACATGACCCTTCTCACTGTCAGACTCTTGATTCCTTCTTTCGTCGAGGAGAGGACGCATATCTCTCTCCCTCTCTCTTTCTTTTCTTATTTTTACCCTTTTCTGCCTTTGCTCTTCGCAAGAAGTTACCATCCCTCTTTAACATAAGCTTTTTCTTTTCTTCTCTTTCCCTAAAACCAACTTTATTCCCTCTTGAACTCGCTTCTTAAAAAGAAGGCTATCCTGCCTCGATCCTCCTTGTGTTCACAAAAAACACCCTTTACCTTTCTCACTGTTTCTCTCTCCCTCTCTCTCTAATCGACTTGAAACCTGAACTACAAACCAAGAGGCCTAAACCCCTCTGTTCTTATTGCTTGTTCCTACATATCTTGCCCTGGTTTTAGCATGAACGTTGACGGCAAGACATCATCTGTTGAATAGATAGAGTTTCTTGCTTGATTTTTGGATATTCAAAATGGCATCTCCATCAGAATTAACCCTGGATTGCAAACCTCACAGTTACTCTATGCTATTGAAGTCTTTTGGAGACCAGACTGATCAGACGCAAAAGCTTGAAGATTTTCTTTCTCGCCTTGAAGAAGAGAGGCTTAAGATTGATGCCTTCAAACGCGAGTTACCACTTTGCATGCAACTTCTGACCAATGGTATCTTTTTTTATTTACCATTTTCACTGTTGTATTTTGTCATCCTCACTAATGTTTTGGATGATTGGGTGCTTTGATCCTCGCTACAATTGGAACATTTGTAAGTTCCACAAGGAAGTTTGGTATATACTTCCTGCTACCAACTTGAACATTCCTAAATGTCTCATGATACATGTTGCGATTCCTAGGTCCATTCGCATTTTCCTGTATATCTAATTGTCTGAATTTTCTTTCTATCTACGTGGATTTTGTAAAATTTTGATCCATTTGTCCCCAAGTAGACAGTTTAACCCTATATTCTTATAATATCTATCTTTCTTCTCAGCTGTGGAGACTTCAAGACAGCAATTACAAGCCTATAGGGCAAGCCAAGGCCCAAGATCAGTTCTCGAAGAGTTCATACCTCTCAAAAACACGACCTCCGAAACCTCAGATAAAGCCTTAAGCATCTCCGACAAGGCAAACTGGATGACTACAGTACAACTATGGAGCCAAGCCAGCAATGAGACCAAACCCCCGCCCACATTAACATCTTCTAAAGAATCTGATATTAGCTTGAATGTTAGTCCCAAGCTGGCCCTGGACTCAAAACAAAGAAACGGAGCCTTCCACCCGTTCTCAAAAGAAAGAAACTTATGCCCTAGCCCAACCCTTGCTCTTGCTTCTGGAGAAAGGGATATGGAAGATAAGAAATGTTCTGAAACTCAAGAGAATGGGTTTCCAAAAAGAGAAATTTCTGGAAAGGTTGCAAATGGAACGTTGCCCATTACTGATCAAGGAAAAGTTGTCCTCAATTCAACAGATGGGCAAACAAATACCAATAATTCTACTACCACACAAACTCATAGGAAAGCAAGGAGGTGCTGGTCACCTGACTTGCACCGTAGATTTGTGAATGCTCTCCAGATGTTAGGTGGTTCTCAAGGTAATAAAACTAACTCAAAAATTAAAAAAGAAAAGGCAATATAAACTCGTGAATTGTACTTTTGTGATATCTGTCTTCAATTGATCATTATTGGTATCTTTCTGTCCTTATATGGCATCACTATTTGACTGGTTTCTTTTTGGGTCATGCAAACAGTGGCTACCCCAAAGCAAATCAGGGAGCTCATGAAGGTTGACGGTTTGACCAATGATGAAGTTAAAAGCCATCTTCAGGTAATGTCTCTCTCTTCCTCCCATCGGTGAGAGTCAGACAAGCATAGTACAAAGAGTCAGACAAGCATAAATTTTGTACAAATTTTCCTTCTCTTTTTTCGGACCTGACACAACACGCATATTTCATCGCACGGTGCATATACTTCCAATATAATAAGTACAAATATCTTATTTTTTTGTCTGACACAGAAATATAGGCTTCACACTAGGCGACCTAGTCCAAGCCCACAGTCAGCTGGAACTACAACACCACAGTTGGTAGTCCTAGGTGGCATTTGGGTCCCACCGGAATATGCCACCGCCGCAGCCGCTCACAACGGCACTACCACACTCTATGGAGCACACCCAGCTTCCCATGCACCACCACCACACTTTTGTGCTTCACCATCAGTACCACAAGAATTCTTTGCCGCTGCCACCGCCGCAGGACAGGCACCTCCGCCTCCCTCTCGCCACCAACTTCACCACCACACCCTCCAACACCAATTCCTTCCCTACAGTGCAGTGTCACAGGACCATAAGTCGCCGGGGTCTGATGAAAGAGGCACCGGGGAGCGTTCTGAGAGCATCGAGGATGGCAAATCGGAAAGTAGTAGCTGGAAGGTTGAGAGCGTTGAAAATGGAGCAGAGAGACGAGGGTTGGCTGCTTTTAGAGAATAAGGTGAAGAGAGCAACGGAAGTGAGATCATTCTCAAGTTTTAGCCCCCCCTGTGGTATTTAGGGTTAGGGTTAGGGTTAGGGTCAGATTATTTGCATGTAACTAAATTAATTCCTGAGTCGAATTGTATTTCATATTCTTGAGACAACTCCCAGATAAAGGTTAAATCATAACTGCATGAGAAAGTAGTGAGTGGTTGCTTCGATTCTCGTTACTTGTAATGTACCATTATGTATTGGGAAAAGCATTGAACATTCTCGACATATAATGTCTAACGCCGCCCTTAGTACTTTTGCTAGGGAAGTTAACTTATTAGAACTTTGGCAACAGACACAATGCATCAATGTGTCCATTTATAACCTGGCGATTACCATACTTTGTAAATATTTACATATTCTTGTTATATACCAAGCTATTATGCTATTAACTAAAGGGGTCTCCTGATCAAGAACAAGTATTTAAAGCCTTAACGAAGAAAAGAACGAATTTACAAAAGAAAACACACCGAAAGTGAACGCCGAGCATCTTTCCAGCCTCGACTCTCCGTAGCTTTCATAAAATACATACATAGATATCCTGTCCATTAGGCCCCCTTTTTACCTTTACTTTTGCTGGACATATTATAGTTCATGGAATTAAGCTTGCTTAGAATTTGTTCACTTTGGACAGCATGACCTCCAACATCTGTTTTTATTTTATTTTTCCCCTTTTTGAATCTGTAGAAAAAATCTTGACCATGAATCAGGTGGAATTGATAGAAAGAGGGGGTATGCATAAGCACGATCTTAAACTTTAGATTGTACCTTGGATTGTAATCTGCTAAATCTTACAAACAGGAAAGTAGTTTCAAACAAATTTAAAACCCTAGTTATGGGTCTTTTCGTTGCATAAATCATCAAATTTCTTTTCTTTTTTCAATTGTAGAATAAAAGCACAAGTTAAATCCTAAGGTCTAATATAAAACATTTTAAAATTATTAAGTCATATTTAACAATCATAAACGAGGCTTGATTTTCAAACTCAAATCCAACCCATTATAAAAAATCCAAATTTGAACTCAATCCATAAGTTTACATACGATAAAAGTTTAATAATTATATGATATATAATTATGATATACTAATATTGATTTAGGTTTTAACATATGAAATCAATTAAAATGAATAATTTTTTAATCATTTTCAAATAAAAATAACTATAAAATACCAATAAAAATAATTAAATCAATAATCACATAGTGTAAAGGGCCTTAATTGTATATGCTGCTAGTTATCCAAATGAAAAAAAATTAAGTTCTTCTTATAAATTCTCATGGTTTCCTAATGCAAATTTTTTCTACAATTTGTAAATCTCAACTAACAATGTTTAGAAATATTTTCTTATGATAAAAGTCACTCTTTCCCTCTTATTCATGGCTACTCTTGATCTTTCTATCTTCTCTTATTTTTAATTTTGTGAGAACTGTTAATGCAAGTCATCCTAACAAAATATCTTAATTTTTAATAATGAGAAATAATTGTATTAGTAGTAGTAAGAATACAAGGCTAGGAACTAAAAAATTACAAGCTAAAAAGAGAGCTAAGCAAGCAATAACAACCATCAAATAAGAAGTCTACTTGGAAACTACTTGTTCCATAAAGAGTTGAATGTTAGCCTCACTTAAAAAAATACTTGTGAAAATCTCTTGTGTAGTTGAGTTTAGAAATCTCTGGACTTAAATTCTTAATCTCTACTACAATCCAAGCCTGTCTTATATGATCAAATCTTGAACGTAACAGTTGAGGGGAATTGTCAATGGCTATTTAAGCTCACTAATACTTGATGTGCATCCAAAACCCCTAGCTATCAGCCTTACTCCTAATATAAAGCAATTGCATGCCATGAATTATGAGTTGTTCTCTAATCCAATTGAACAATTCATAGAGGATTCGATAATTTAGCCTTTCTTTGCCTTCAAAACCTCTCCAATTTCTTTCCCTTCAAATAGGATAAATTATACTTCTAAATACAATTTTAGATAACACGACATCACTCTTACACACGTTTATATCTTAATTGAAATTACATATAAATTCAAACCATTTTATGTTGGAGCATCCTTGGTTGCAGAGTTGCTAAATCTTAATCCATATAGCTGACGTGAATGCAAATTTTTTAAAAAATAAATGGTTTATAGTTTTAGGTTATTGCTTACATAACTTGCAATATGGAGAGTAGCTATTGTTTCCCTTTATCATATTTATTATTTTAATCTCTCATAATAAGCCATAGGATAAAAAAAGACCTTAGGAATAGCTTGCCTAAACTATACATTCTAGAACCAGTCAACTATTTAAGCTTGGTTTATGAGTAACTATTTACAAGATCTATTTGTAAACAATCTTTAAGAATGTTCTAGTTAGATTTTTTTTTTGGAAGATGAATGAAATTTTTTTAATTAAAATTCTAGCAGAAGCTATTACATCAATGCCATGTCGTATTTTTACATATAAATACTAGCTCAGTACAAAACACCTAGGAACTTAATTATGAAAATCATAGACTCCATCTGATCTTCATGCCTAGTGTGACTTTCCTTTGTTAGTTCCTTATTATCATAATCTCACTTACCCAGTTTTTATTATTGTTGTAACATCCCATTATCCCATGTTAGGGGCTAGGACCATAGAATAATATATATATATGAGTTTAGTGGAAGTTAGAAAGTACATTTCATGTTCATGCATAATTTGGCATACACATACACTTGAATATTGAATTTTTGCACATTAAAATGATTGTACATCCATTCATTAACATTTTTTTGGGTATAATTGATTTTATAAATGTGATTTTATTGAGAATTGTGGTTTATTTGTAATGACAATTGATGTGGAGAGTGTACTTATTGATTTAGAATTTTTTGGTGAAATTTAGAAAATTTTTGATATTTTTGGACTAGGAAAAATATCAAGTGACAAAACAATTGATAAATGGTAGTAAAAATTACTGTCAAATGGCAATGGAAAATTTGATAAATGGCCTTGTGATTTATTGACAAGTTTCATTAAAAATTGGGAGGCAATTGGAGTACGAATTGGAATTGATTGGACTTGTTAAATAAGAGAACCTAGTTTAAAGCCTTAGAAATTGGACAAGTGGCAAGTGACAAGTGTCACTTGCCAAGCCAAACATTAAACCCACTTTTTAAAAAAACTTTTGAAAGACCAATTAATTGGTCTTTCATTCTACTTCTTTGGCCAAATGTTCTCACCTTCTTCATCTTTTTCATTTGTCTCATCCACGACACCCATTTCTCACCCTCTCAACGTGCTTGTTCTCTCCTTCCATTTGGCTATTATTTTTGCTATCTCTTCATCTTGTCACAATAAAAACCTAATCTCTCCTTCACAAATGAAGATGATCTTGGGATGATTGGGAGTTAGGGTTACGTGATCTTCAACTTTAGAGCCAAAACAAGTAAGTGTATTATTAATCTTCATGGTTTTGCTAAATGAAGCATATATGGTGATAGTTTAGTGTTTAATGATCATGATAGAGGAGTTGAGATATGTGTAATGCTGACGTTGCAATAAATAGATGTATGCTATGTTTTAATATGTTAATGGTATTTATGAGTTGTTTTAAGGAAGGATTGAGAAACTAAATGGCGATGAAGAGGGTGCTGGAAAAATGTTAGCTATAACATATCCACTGATTAAGCTTCTGTATTTTAGCCATAACTTGTTATGTAGTTATCCAAATGAGATGATTTTTTATTTGGATTAAATTAGAGACATGTGGCTACATTTTTCATAAGACATCAAATTCAAATTCTATTTTTAAGAGTTTCAAAATTAGACTAGAACTTGATTACTAGGTGTAATAAATTAGTGGATGAATGTATATGTTTGTGCACTGTTTTGAGAACATGAAAACCATTAGTGATAAGTCGTTATGTAGATGTTAAGAGTTAAGGAAAAGGTGTAAGGTGATGTCGTGATATAGAGAGGATTATAATGATAAGTGAAAGTGTTGAAAAAAGACGAAAAAGTGTAGCAGAAAAAAATGAAGAAATGCAGATAATGGAAAGAAATGCAGAAAATGATGAATGTGCTTTAATGATGTTTTGTTTTGTTTTTTTTATGTTTGTGTTTAACCATGGATTTTGATTTGTTGTGAATGTGTTGAGCTGAAATGAGAGTCCAAATAAAGAGAAAATGATGGATATAAGTTCGAAATATTAGATTTAGCAAAAAAGAGGAACAAGAGAAGAAGTTCTGCAGTTTTAGATGAATGAGGAGTGCTATAATTTCTTAACTGGAATAATTTCACTAAACAGTCAGCAGTATTTTGGTCATATCTTAATCTGTAGATTTCTAAATGGAATAATTTTTTATTTAGATTAAACTAGAGATATACGACTACAATTTTAAAGGAGAAATTGAATTTGAATTCTATCCTTAAGGATCTCGAAATTTAGCTTCAAGTTCAGTTTTGTCCTAGGCTGTAGCACTACTCGTGACAGAAATCATATCCTATTGTTATCAAATAAACTGTATTGATGCAGGCCGAATTTGTTAGACCTCAATTTTAGAGCCCAATATTCGGAGTCATAAAATATGAACAAATTTCCCGATAGGGCCATTTCAATGAAATCCCATTAATCATCATTGATTAATCTTCATGCTTTGATGCCATAAGTGTTGGGCACCTGCAGTCGCAAGACACGTGCCTGACGCCCTAAGAGACATCTGAACACGCATCCCACATGGTGGCGTGCTCACACCAGTCAATTACCAAGATCACAAATTGACTTCTTTAGAAAAATTGTAGCTCCATGTCTCTAGTTTATTTAAAAACAAGAATCATCTCATTTGGAGCTCTACAGATGAAGATATCATCAAAATATCGAAGTATATTCAGTACATGTCCAGTTCATACGATTCCAATCGATTCCCTTATTTTGATTCAATAAATATTTTTCAACTCAACACCAAAGGCTACAATTTTTTTATGTAGAGACAAAAAAATGTGTTAGGAATATATTGGTTCAAAAATCAAGTCATTTGGAGGTCGGATGACAAAGTTATGGCCAAAAGAATCAAACATGTTCAGAGCTGGAAAATACCTTAGGGTGCAATCACGAGAAATATCGATGCGATTGTGAGGATAAAGGTGCGAACGTGAGAGTGCTTGGTGCGATTGCGGGAGCGCTTGGTGCGAGCGCATCCGAAGCTGTTCCGCATAAACCTCCTATGCAGCATCACTAACTGAAAATGATCATATCTCTAATTTCGATATCCAAAATTTTCGTACTTTATATTGTTGGAAAGCTAGAAAGATAAGTTACAACTTTCTAGAAGACCATTTTGTCTAATTCAGTCTAGATTAATCCAGATTTTTCGCTAAATTTAGAACACAATTTCTACACCTATGGAAAGATTGAAAATACAATGTAAAGACTTGGAAAGTCATGAGCACAAAACGCAATCATATTTAATTAATGAATCCAAATAGAGTTTGAGCCTACCATTAATTACATATCCATCATTCACATCCATAACTTAAAACAAAATAAAAAGAATGCTGATGTTTTATATGCCTATAAAGCTATCCAAAATAGTTACTAACTTATTTACAAAAGTCTCTAACTATCTTGGAGTTTCTAATGCCTTGTAAGGTTCAACACTCATCTTGTTCTACACCTGAAGAGTGAAAAACATGGGTTGAGCTACAAAGCTCAGTGGATAATTGATGTGTGCTTAATTGTTGATATATTTAATCATTTACACTTAGTGATTATTGACATGAAATTGCTTAAGATATTCACTTTAATTCATATATGATTTTAGGAACAATTTGGAACCAAATAAATTAAAGTGAGTCAAAAGTACTGCATTTGGGTTATTTTTCTAAAGATTAGTTTTTACTTGTCTTCGTGAAGCAAGAAGAAGAAAATTAAAAGAAAAGAAGGAAAACACAAAATAAGAAAACCAAGAAGCTGCCAAATAAAATAACACAGTAGTTGGAAAGATAAAAAAATGACAGTGGAAGACTAATAAAATGACACGAAAAGCAGAAGAGGGTAGCAATTAAACGTTATGTTGCAAAACGCACAACGCAATGGCATGACCCAACAACGTGAGGTTTTAAAGGAGGCAGCAACTTAAATTGTCTACTCAGCTTACTTAGTGTCCCAGCAGGAAGGGCACGACAGAAGGATTTAAGGAGCTTGCAAATGTATTTGTCCAATCAATCAAACAGTAGGGACGCTACTGTAACATCCCATTACCCATATTGAGGCTAAAATTGTAAATGTGAGTGATTCACTGAGAGATTAGAAATGTGTTTCATGCTCATGCATCATGTGACATGCTCATGCACATAAATATTGAATCTTTGCACATAAAAATAATGGTATATGCATTCATTGACAACTTTCGGGTATAATTGAGTTTAAATGTGATTTTATTGAAAGTGAGAAATAGAGAGAGAATGAAGAGTGATCTTGGTATGAGTTGTGATAAGGAAAGATTTTGAAAACAAAATTGGTAGTTGACCTAGAAAATGTTCACTAAGTGTGCTTCGGTCTGTTAGCCATAACTTTTTTACTAGTTATTCAAATGAGATGATTCTTCATTTGGATTAAACTAGAAACATATGGCCACATTTCTTGTGAAGAAATTGAATTTAAATTATGTCTTTAAGAGTCTCAAAATTTGTCATAAAGTTGAGAACTAGGTGTAGTACATTGGTGGATGAATGTAAAATTTCGTTCTGACTTCAGGAGAAATTCTATATTGATCTAGGTTGAACTAGATAAAGTTCCCATCTTGAATTTGTAGATCTTTATTTTATCTTTTTAACGGTATATAGTATGAGAATTTTGGACATTGGAGTCGAAATTTATGATCATTATAAGAGGAGATGCTTAGGGGTATAGATGGTATCGTCTGTGAAGAAGCATCGTCTTAAGTTGACTCTGCTTCGTCTTAAGAGTTGCAACATCTTAAGTTGAATTTGCTTTGTCTTAAGATGACTCTATTTTGTCTTAAGGTTTGCATCGTCTTAAGTTGACTTTGCTTCATCTTAAGTTGGCTATGCTTTGTCTCAAGAGTTGCATCGTCTTTAGTTGACTTTGCTTCGTCTTAAGTTGACTCTGCTTCATCTTAAGAGTTGCATCGTCTTAAGTTGACTATGTTTTTCTTAAGAGTTACATCATCTTAAGTTGACTTTGTTTCGTCTTAAGTTGACTCTGCTTCGCCTTAAGAGTTGCATTGTTTTATGTTGACTTTCCTTCGTCTTAAGTTGACTCTGCTTCGTCTAATTTTTGCTTTATATTCTTTCTTTTTCATCTGCTTTCTACTTCATTAGCTTTTTGCTTCGTTTTCTTTTTGCTTATGTGACCAAAATTTTCTTCTGTACACTATTCGTCTGATGCTATCATTTGGTCCATTTTTTACCGCACAAGCTATAGAATTTGTCTTCAATTTCTTCATAAAAGATGTAGATATTGAATTCCTCTTTCGAACCCTTCAAGAATGATCTCAATCTGATATCCCTAGAGAGAGTTATGCAAATTGTAAAAC
>JANITX010000009.1:51065703-51080035 GCA_027564395.1 Erythroxylum ulei | reverse complement strand
TCCATCACAGACTCTAGTATATCCATAGTTAGAGGATTTGAATCGCTGGAAAAACGAGATGTAAAAACTCTTTCATTTTGGAATAAAGGCGTAATACAACACTCATTTGTCCCAACAAAAAAAGATGCTCAGAAGAAACGATACGAAACATAAGATAACCCCTTTTCTGCAATTCTAAGTAAAACCCATATCAATATCACAAAAGACCACAAAAACCAATAACTCTCCTCTATTTTCTAATTTAGAACCCAAAGAAACGTAGAAACCAAACTCACAAGGGTAAAAGAGGTGAAGTCAATTGAGTTACCAATATAACTTGGGGATTTAGAGAAGAACTTGAAGAACCCAGGTGCCGCTGGATTCGGAACTTCCTTTGTGCTTCTGATCAATTTTCGCCACGCCATAGTTTGAATTTTGAGCTCTGCCTTGATACAGTCTCTTCGGCCGTTCTAGATGGTGCAGAAGTACAGCAAGAAATATGAAGCAGAAGACCAAGATGTGTAGTTGCAATTGAGGAAAACATGGGTTATCATATTTAGTCTTGATTAGAGTTAGTGTTGAATGAAGAACCACTATTATTAGTATATTGGTACATGTGAAGAAGCAATCTCTATCATCAATGAATCACAGGTTCAATAATCTGTACAGGCACTTCAAATCTGCCAAATTTCAAGTGATATAACAGTCCAGGCACTTCAAAATCTGCCATATTTCATTCAAATGATATAACAATTAACCAAAAACATCTAACTTATCCTTCGTTTTATTAGGTTGCAGTAATTTTAATATAATTTTCATTGCATATGTGCTACTATTTCCAAAATGGAGCTATAAACAAAACCAAAAAAATTAGTATACGTCACAAGTTCACAAAAGAGCCTTATTTATATTTTTCAAGCAAATGGAAGATCTCTTTAGATTTATAAGATTGTTAATTATCTATTTCTTTGCTTAGTGGCCGATAGAATACCTTGGTGTCAAATTGATTGACCAAAAGCAAAACTAATTATTAGCTATTATAATAATTAGTTTTGCAACTAACGATGGTTTGAAGCTAGTATGGATATAAGTACTTGGAATTTAATTGTTGAACATCTTTATGACATTTGAGGGTTACAGTAACATATTACTAGAGTTTTGAGCACTTACAAGCAATAATATTATGTGCCAAAAGATAGAACACAGATCAAAAGGGAAAAACTAGAAGAGGCAAAGGAAATAAATTCCTATGGAAATCACAGAACAGTTGCCAGCCTTTTATTAAAACTATACAACTTCTATAAATAAAGAAGTAAAAAATATCAAGGCATTGAATATTTTCAGGAGAAGGTATGATGTCCAGTAGAACAATATATATTTCTAACTGTAGTCATGCAATAATAACTCGGCAGTCTAAAAAATGTGAACAAAATTGAACTATCTTTATCTATTTCTACGTGCGCAAAGATTCAAATAAATATGTGTATGTGATGTTTACATTGTGATCTGCGATAAAACCACTTCTGCTCCTCCAGTCTACCGTTACAAGTGAAAACAATTATATGATATATCTAAACGCCTCAGATGCAACCCAGATAAACTGAAGACAAATATCTACATGCAGTCATATAATCACCAAATTCAAGCATCCGAAGTATATGAAAATCATCAATCACAAGGACAAAGAGTCACAATCTGAAATGAAGCAATTCTAATGGCAATCCATACCTAAACAACGCAAAGAAGAAACACCTACGACGCTTCCACCCAAGGGAGCAACCGAATTTAATAGTCCAGCCTCCTGCAATCACAACCCTAAAAATCAAAATTTCAGACACAAAAAACCCAGATAAAACCCAGATGAAAAACCCTCCACGTCACTTCTCGTACTCTCTCATTCGATCTGGAAAATGGGATTTGTTAAACGCATCAACCCAGTAGAAAATGAGGTCCAAGGAATGGACATGGGTTTTGAGAGGTAAAGTCGTAGAAAAACAGAGTATAGATTGCAAACAAATTAAGCAAACAGTGATTTGGAGTTGGAGAGCTGATGCGTACGTGAAGCTTTACTGGTGGTTTATGGTTACAGAAATAGCAGAGAGAGGATAAAGAAGAAAAACAAAGTTACGGATTGGGGGTTAGGGACGTTTACGGTGATGAAAAACAAAGAAATAGCAAAGGGGATTAGGGACGTTTACGGTGATGAAATGGGTAAAGAGTGAATGCAAGTGGGACACATAAATGGGAAACCCATTGGAAATACCCACATGAAACCCAGATGAAATACCCAGATGAGAAATGGGTATCTCAAAATACCCAGATGAAATACCCACATGAAACCCACCCAATCGAAACAATACAAATAACTTACCTCTAGAATCTGGTGGTAGAACGCTGGGAGAAGACGAAGATCTTTTGGAGAGAGGCTCGAAGATGTTTCAGATGTTGAAGAAGAAAAACATTATTCGGGAGGATGCTTGTGTGTAAGAAGGATAGGTTTGTAAAAATCTAACCAGCTTTAGACGAGAAGAAGATTACATATTCGTCGATTAAATAAAAACAGCTATCAGTGGGTTTTACCTATTCCGTAAAATCGAAGAATAGACATTGACGTAGAATGCGTAAAACGTGTTTGTTTTAAACCAAACGTTGGTTTAATAATTACCGAAGAATACGATAGGAATAGAATTTCTAATCCCTCGTACCAAACAAGCCGTAAAAGATTTTGGTTGTGCTAGTATTTCCTATTTAAGAATGCCAAATTACTTAATTCAATTAATGACTTGGACAACAAAAATACCTCAGGTTTAATCACTGCCATGTCAACCTCAAACATGATTAAAGAAAACACGTATTGCAAAAAATAAAATAAATGGGAGATCGTCAAAAGTTAAGTATAGGTCTCATGCGGATCATTAATTATCAGAAAACTTAAATCATTGACCTTTACATCACGATAGATGATCTAAGATTTAAAAGGATCAATGTATATACATTTAAATTGGCTAGCCAGATAATGTTTACTTAGAACCCACAACTTTGAAATTCTTGCATATAGCTCCTTAAAACTAAATTGAAAGGATCTATAGAGAAGGAAGAGGGAATCATCATGCATGAACACCTTAACAAGCCCTAGTGCTTAGTCACCACTGGCGCTTACTGACTTGAAGTAATGATCTAAGCAAACATCCTGAGAAGTGTCAAGTCTTGGGCTTGGATCAACACATGTAAATCCCAAACTTACTTAGATCAGAAATTGTATCGGGAGTTGAACGTATTTGACCGTCACGTTTATGTTCTATGAGGTCAATTGCACCGAATTCCCCCCAAACTTTCATGTGAAGCACTCAATAGTATTGGTAAATTTTCAACCATCTTTTTTAGATTATTCAGTGATACATTTTACAATCAGTGGAAGATGTTTTGGGTAAAATACAACGGTTACAAATTAAACGACCTTCTAAGACATTTTTTTTGCAATTTATTAATTTACCTTTTGTAATTGTAAACTACACCACACATTGTGGAGGAATCAATAACAACTCAAATGAAACTATAAAAGGAAAAATGAAATAAAATAAAAACAAAAAACAAAAAGACACTACATAAAGAATTTGTAGAGAGACTGCTTCTGATAAATCTACATACAATGTATCATAAAGACACTAAATAAAATAAAATAAATAAGTCAAATAAATATAAAAATGGAATAAAATAACGAAACACAAAAATACATTAACACATTAATACTTAAGAATATATTACCTTAAAGAGCAATAAAAATTAAAGATGTATGATCAAATCATATGCTATATACAAATCATATGTAAATCAATTTGACAAAGTGAAGCATGACCTAATTACTAGTAAGAAAATTAATCCAACAAGACAAAAAGGAAAAGAAATAAAAGGTAATACGAGAGAGTCAAAGTAGTCGTAGAAATAACATTGGAATCTATCAAGATTCCAATCCCCTATGCGGAGTTAACTCACTCTGGTCCTAAATCTCTCTTCTCTCGCTCACATCGCAGAACACTTTCTCTGTCCTTCCTTTGAACCTCCGTATCCTTAGGTCTTCAACTCTAGGTGACCCCTCTTGATCTATCGGAAACCTGTGTGTACGTCTCTATCAATATTGTGTGTAACAACGTATGTTTTCTGTGTGCGTGTGTATTTGTAGGTTGGCAGTAGTTGTTTCTTGGTTTTATTGAGAAAGGGAAGATTCTAAGTACTTACTTGAAATTGGATTGCGAATCGATACAATCGGAGCTCGTAATTAAAAGGGTTTTCGTGAATTTGACTGATTCTTTGTGGGCCGGTAATCGACTGATCGTTATTTTTCGATTTCATGAGGGAAGGCCCCCCAAGAATCTTGGATTGGTTCTAAGTTGAAAAGTTTAAATTATTTGAAGTTATTAGTAATTTTCTCCATGTTCTTCTACTTCGTTTGTTGATGATTCTGACTAGCATGTTATATTTAATGTCTAAACTACTCTTATAGCTTATTCTCAACAATTCTGAAAAAAGGAAATGGCCTTTTTATCTCGAGTCTTGTCAACTCCTAAACCTTTAGCAATTGCACCTCCGTCTTAGTTTTAGTAATGGTATATTTATGGTTTCTTGACATTTTAGATGATATAAGATTATGCAAATCAATGATTTATAAGATAGACTAAAGATGTAAATGATGATAGAAAATTTAAGGTTAAATATCAAGAAAATCATAAATATTGATATGTGCCGTACTGTTTCATGTGTTGATAGGGTTATTAGTATGTTTCCACTAATTAAGAAAAGATATATTTTAAAAAATTAGAAATCGAAATTAAAAATTACATACCTGTTTAAGTGCTTATCTAGGATCATAATATTTTTTACATTAGGTAAAACTTAAAATAAAGTGGATATATGAGTATGAAAGTTGACTTAAATGATAATTTTATTTAAACGAGGAATTGTAATTGATACAATTTCTATGATTAAAAAAAGCTCCGAATAGGAAATTGGTTAAAAATATAAAATAGACCGTGGTGGACTGAAGTTAAAAAGGGAATTATTGAAAACAAGACTTGGATTTGATTATGAAACTAAAAAACTACTAAACCTAAAGAAACAACTAAAACTCTGTTGCCGAAGGCAGCCCACCGTCTGCTGATCGTTGCTGTTGTCTCCCTTGCCGCCATCTCTGTTGCTGCAGTCCATTACCGTCATCCATTTTGTTGAAATCAAACGGTACTTTTTTGCCATCTTCCACTGTCTCGCTTAAGCCATTTTTCTTCTTTTGGGGAAACCAAAGACTACAGAGTCATCACGTAATAGATGACATACCCCAAGGATGAGCGTAGGATTTTTATTTGAAGAACATTTGGTTTCCATCTTTTTCTTTCTTTTCTTCTTTTTTATTCAGGCCTTTACATTTGATTTCTTTGGGTTGATGTTTGTTCAAATGATTCAGAGACAATGTGTTACACGAACCAAAAATTTTCTTAATACGTTCTATTGCTGGTGGCTTCCTTTTCACGTGCTCTATTTTCTTCTTTTTCATAAATATGTGGTTCTTATCGCATAGGGACTAAGCTAGTGCCAAGAGGAGTTCTGAGACAACAAACATATAACTCCAAGCCTTTTTGTCAGAAGCATCTTAGTATAGATCTCTGGGTTATCATGAAAATAGCCCTTTTGATTTTGTAATTTTCCTTTCAGTTAACATGACGTTAAGATAATGGTTTTGATTGTCATTTGGTTATGGTGAGTTTGTAATCCAACTTACATTTTCTGGACATAACCACTGGGAAAATGCGATCATGTAAAAACAAATCCTTTTTTTTCTTCTTCTTTTTCTTTTCAGTATTGATTCATGTGTGTAGTTTCATGATTGTCGCTCATTTTGTTCTTTATTCGATTTTTATTCAAATGTTAGGTTCTTGGATTCCTAGGTTCACATATTAATTGCATTACTAATAGAAATATTTATTCATATGTTTAGAAAGGAGCTCATGATGTTCATAGGTTTGGAGTTTTCAAGTCATTCGCTTATGTTGTGTTTGATTCATCTTGAGATAGATGTTTGTTGTCTGTTTAATTTTGTGTCTGTGCTGTTCCGTATAAAATTAGTTGTAAATTTTAATCCTTTAAAATACTAAATTTGCTTTCTGCTGTCAAGACTATTGTTACGTGGTCTGGTAAATAAACATCAATTAGTTATTCTTTTTCTTCCAATAGAGGGTTGAGCAAAAAAATAACGAGCCTAAATGGTGAAGAAGAATAAGAAGCAAAAGGTAATATTGCCACCGGCATTACCAGCAGAAATAACAGAGGATGAAATAGAGGTGTCAGACGAGGACTTGGAGTTTGTCCACCAAAATCTTGATTACGCTGCCTTTGTATCTCACTTAGACACCCAATCCATCACCAAGTAACACTCTTTTCACCTTTTTCTTATTATTATGATGATTTATTTACCTAAAATTTACTTGATAATATAAAATGAAAAAGGCATGTTAGTCGGGTGGCTGGTTTAGAAGGAGATGATGCTTTGGAGGCTTCCTATGAGAAAAGGAAAAACAAAAAGGAAAATAACGAGAAGGTTGAAGAAGAAAACAAGCTCTATGTTGATCCTGTTGATACTCTTCCTGTCAAAACTTTGGATGGCCAGCTCTACTACTGCACATGTATTTTTTTTCCCCCATTTTATTGCTTGTTCATGAGTCCTATACTAACAATTGGTAATTGAAAACATTTTTATTGTTTAATGAGGCAGCAGCCGTGTCAGGGACCATTGAAAATAATGAAAAAGATAAAATTGGCGGAGATGAAAAGGATACTAGTATAATGAGGTTGACTAAAGCAGAAAGGAGGGCAAAGCTGAAAAAGAACAAGAAGGAGGCGAAAAAACTAAAGGAGTTGGACATTCCACAAGACCAGAAGGAGCAAGCCCCGCAAGCAGCTGTGCTGGTATCGTTCGAATACTATAAAACTTTTCTCAACTATCATATGGTTCATACAACTGCTTTTTGGCTCGAAATCTGCTTCATGATTGCTATATTTGTGGTTATAATCTAAGTTGCAATGTTTTGGCAATATATATGTGTTGAGTAGGTACAAGCTTTTAATGCATTTTATTCTTGTGTACTATGATTCTTGTCAGATGCTGTTGTAATTCTAATTAAGATTGTAATTTATTTTCATATGATGATCTGACCTTCTTGGTTGAATTTGATGGCAATCTTTCTAAAAGACTTTTGAATCAAACTACGCAGGCTATAATACTTCTATTTGTGCCTCATCTAAAATAATGTTCCTTTTTTAGGTTGAGGTGAAAGAAGAGCTCTCAGCTGAGGAAGCATTTAATCGTAAGAAGCTTAAACTTGCAGAGCTGGGAATGGAACTATTAACTGATCCAGAGTCCAATATAAAATCACTCAAAGAAATGCTACAAATCTGTAAAGACGATGATCCCACTGTTGTGAAACTTGGACTGTTGTCCTGTTGGCAGTTTTCAAAGACATTATCCCAGGGTAGGAAGCGTGAGCTTATTCAAATATCGTCTTGCTTTAAATTGTTCATCTCTCTGTCTCTTTGTCTCTGCATACATAATATTGTTCCTTCTGTTGCATCATACAGTTACCGAATTAGGGTTCCAACAGAAAAGGAACTAGAAATGAAAGTTTCCAAGGAAGTTAAGAAGATGCGGTACTATGAATCAACACTTTTGTCGGTGTACAAGGTTTGGCATGGCACTCATTTTTAGTTGTTAAAACTTGAGGACTAAGTTTCTTTTTTCCCCTTCTGAATTTTCATTTGTTTGTCTACCAGGCATACTTGCAAAAACTAATAATATTAGAAAAACAACCCAAGTTTCAACGTGTGGTTGTTCGCTGCATTTGCACTTTACTCGAATCAGTACCACACTTTAATTTCCGTGAAAGCTTGTTAAGTGCCGTCGTCCAAAGCGTAGGCTCCCCAGATGATGTCATAAGGTTTTTGCCGAATTCCTGTTTCTTTTTTCTTTTACATTAAAGAACTGGATTTCATGCATTCTTCAACTTTTGTTTTAGTGCTATATATACTCACGACATGTTTCCATTTATAAATGCCGTAAATTTGCTGTCTTGTTGATTATTATATGGTACATTTGCTCTTTATCTTGACTATTGAGTTCATATTTCTAATCCCACTGTTCTGCTGCGCCTATAATCCATTTTCTCAATGAGATGTCGTATTAACATTTACATCTATTTTGCTTTGAAATTCATAGTGAGGCTAAAATTTTTCCTGCCAATTATGTATGTTTAGTTTCTGAATATGCGCACGAGTTCAAAGCTAAACGCCAAACATTCAGCAGAGTTGGCTATGGCTTACTAGATATATTCCGCCTAGAATGTTTATTCTTATCTGCTCTACAGTAGTTTGAAGGTTGAAAAACGATAAACAACTCTAATATTTTTAAGAGACATGTTGGTCGATATAATTTACTTCAAGATTATTCTGGCAAGTATTATTGTTGTGTGATCTGCCTCCAGTAGCTTGAAAGTTGAAAAACTAGAAACCATCTGTAATATTTTAAGGAGACACCTTGATCAATATATTCTTTTCCAATATTATTCAGGCAAGTATATTCTTGTGAATAATGGCTGCTTAATCAATTCTATTGGTTGTACTAAAATTGCTTAACCCAAAGGTGTTACTTCATGCTGACCAAAATTTGATAATAGCTGATTTAGATATTATCCTGTTTATTGCTATAAAACTGTACCTTACATGACAGGACACTTTGTTGTACGGCTATTAAGTCCCTATTTATCGACGAGGGAAAGCATAGCGGTGAAGCTACACTAGAGGTTGTTCGATTAATAGCAGACAATGTTAAAGCTCCTCATTGTCAACTGCATCCAAATTCTGTTGAGGTACATGATGACTCTTGTTGGTATCACGTATGGTTTCAATGATATCTAGCATTTTGTACATTTATTTGATAATGAAAAGATCAACTTCCCTCCCCCCCCAAAAAAAACAGCAAAAACAAAAAGAAGGCAACCTTTGAAATTAGTAAACTGCTTTAATGTGGATTTTGATTAAAATATTGGGTTATGCAAAGATAACAAGAAATGTAACGAAATTGGTTAATCTTACAAGAAATGCTCGTTACCTTTTCTCTGACTTGTGGTGCAAATTTGTTGGAATGTAGATGGTGTATATATCACTTCGTCTCTTTCTTCAAGGGACAAGCGTTATACAAGTTTTTAAGGGTGTGTTAATTATTTTTAGCTGCCTGTGCGATAGTTTCGGAAGCCATTCTTCAATATATCCATAGATGCAAAACCAACCCATTGATCTTCAAGAAAAATAATGTTCTGGAGCTTTTTTGTAGGAAAGTATTTTCCTTTTTACCTTTTTGTTATCTCTTGCTGATTCTTTTTCCTTCTTTTCTGTGAACACTTCCAAAGGTTTTAATGTCATTAGCATTTGATGAAGATCTGGGGAAGACTGAAGAAGGATACCACGACAACAATGTAAGAAACAGAAAGCACAGAAAGAGGAAACATGCTGAGGAGTCCAGTCAATTGCAAGACAATGACAGGAAAAGAGCAGGCAAGAGATGATGACAAAGATTAGAGAAGAGGTGAGTTATACAATCATAGGTTTTGATGACATTGTTTATGTATCAAGTGAAGGCAAAAGAGCAGGCAAGAGATGATGACAAAGATTAGAGAAGAGGTGAGTTATACAATCATAGGTTTTGATGGCATTGTTTATGTATCAAGTGAAGGCACAGGTATTTTAGATGAATAAGAGGTCAACTCGCAGATAATTATGTGTGGTTTCTCTAATTAGTCACTGTTGTTTATTAATATGCTCGCCTGGCTTCTAACATTTCCTTCATTTTAACGTTTTTGGTGTTTCTACTTTAATGAGATGGGAGAGGTGGAAATGGCACAAGACACAGTCTTTCTAAGAAGCCCATCTCATTCATCAACTTTAAACTCAATAGGCCACTTTCAAAGCAAATATGCTTGATTTCCCAGCAAACTTTCTTCTGGTGCTACATTCAATCTTTAAAGCACTAAAGACAATAATATGTGTATTAACCTCGAAATAGTACCTCTCTTTCTTTTATAATCGCCACATTATTTATCATCCTTCAATGCCTATATGAATGACCATTTTTCATGGTTTGTGCAGGTTAGTGCAGATTACAAAGCTGCTTGTTTTACACTAGATGTTGCAGAGATGAGAAGGATACAGGCAGAGACATTGTCTGCAGTATTTGAGACGTATTTTCGGATCTTGAAGCATTCTAAGCAGTCAACTTTAGCCAGGTTTGTGCTTCAATTTTTCCGTAGTTCTTGGCTATTGGGATTAGATGTTGTAATAATGTGTCACTATGTAATATGGAATTTACCACTTCCACATAACAGATTTTTATAGTCTCGTATGTCAGTTAATCGTTACTTGTTTTTCCCTTCAGTGGTGGTCTGACACATATTTCTCTTGCAAGTGGGTTCGATATTGGTTCAAATTGTCCTATGCAAGTACCATTTTCTTTAATTTCTAAGGAAAAGATCTTTATGCCAGCTTCAACCTTATCATGTCCACGGCATAGATGAGCTAGATCTATATAAGTGCAATCTCAATTGGCATTTATCTTTTATTTGCTTTAGTATTTTACATTAGCAAGAAGGTTGGTAATGTGATGCAGGAGCAGTTAGTTTAGTTTTCCTAGTTAATTTAGATTACATAGGAGATCTTATGAATTATCTGAAAAAGCTTGCCAGTGGCGGTGATAGTTCTGATTCATCTGAGAAATGTTTGACACGGTTGACTGTTTCTGAATGCCTGCAATGCGGTATTGCTGCCTTCAAAGTCATGAGAAGCAACCTCGATGCCCTTAATGTTGATTTATAGGATTTCTTTGCACATTTGTACAATATCATACTTGAATATAGACCTGGAAGATTTGTGGTTTACATTCTACTTGTAAATTCTGTCTTCTCATCTACAAAATTCTCCATATTCCTCTACACTTCCTCAGTGATATATATATGCTTACATGTATAGCTGCTACAAGTGGTTTGTTAATTGATAGATTAAGTGCATTTGTCTCCTTGTCTCTTACTTCCTCTCTCTCTCTCTCTCTGAAATTGAGTTTATTTCTTGTTTTGGATCTTCTCCAGGGTTTTAGATTTTGATTTCTTGTATTGTCGTTTCCTCTACTCTAATTAGTTGATTACACCAGCTGGTTGTTGTTAACATTGCGCAATGACTGATTTTTCTACCTTAATAGGTTTCTCACTCCATTTGGATATCTCATGTAGGAATAAAGGGGAATTGTTGGCAGAAGCTTTTAGAATCATGTTGTATGAGAATAGACAGCATGACATGCAAAAGGCTGCTGCATTTGTAAAACGTCTGGCGACATTTTCTTTATGCTTTGAGTCTGCAGAATATATGGCTGGTATATCTGTCAACTGCTAATACGGTTGAACTTGTTATGAGTACCTTGTATTTGTTTAATATCTTGATTGTTAATTTAGTATTTGTATAGTGCATTGATTGATGTCTTGTTCTTTTTGGAGCTGCTACAGCTTTGGTGACTTTAAAGCATGTTGTTCAGAAGAATGTCAAATGCCGGAACCTGTTGGAAAATGATTCAGGAGGTAGATCTATTTCTGGTTCTGTTGCTGTAAGCAATCTTCACTGTCTTTTTGATCTTTTTAGAAGATGGAATTTCCATTTTTAAGATTGTGATGTGAAATGAATGATAAATACGTTAACAGCTAAGGGAAATGGTGGCATATGCATGAATGCATAGGAGTACGTATTATCAACTCTGTGTGATGCATTGAACTACTGCACGTGTATTATTTTTTTCCCCATTTTATTGCTTGTTCATGAGTCCTATACTAACAATTGGTAATTGAAAACATTTTTAAGGGACTGTTGAAAATAGTGAAAAAGATAAAATTGGCATAGATGAAAAGGATACTAGTATAATGAGGTTGACTAAAGCAGAAAGGAGGGCAAAGCTAAAAAGGAACAAGAAGGTGGCCAAAAAACTAAAGGACTTGGACATTCCATAAGACCAGAAGGAGCAAGCCCCACAAGCAGCTGTGTTGGTATCGTCAGAATACTATAAAACTTTTCTCAATGTTAGAATTCTAGCTTAATATGCCAAAGTTGTATTGTATTAATAATTGATAATAGAGGAAGTGTCCTGCTATTACAAGGTGATTCTAGTGAACACCTTCTACCCAGAGCTAGATCAGCTCCTTAGAGAGAATGATTTCTCTCTGTCTACAATATTCTCCCTTCTAACCGAATGAATCTCCCTTTTCTCTCTCTGCTCCCTACTTAACTACCCCACCCATACATTTAGTTATTTTTCCCAACCTTGTACCCAGTCTGCACCCCACGCTACTAACTAACTTTTGCATCATACCCCATAGCCCCCTCTTTCTTTCTCCTCGAGTACACTCTCCGTATCCTAGGTTTATTGTAATTGGTCCTAACATTGCCCCCTTCCTGAAGAGCAGCCTTGTCCCCAAGGCTGAAATGAGGAAATTGACTCCAAATAACAGATTCGTCTTCCCATGTAGCATTCTCCATCGGGTTTCCCTTCCAATGAACTAACCATTGTCGAGTAGAGTGTCCATCCTTAGTAATCACCCTGTTGGCCAGTGCAGTTTCTGGTTCAACCTCCTCTTCTAACTCCACTTCCATTCCTTCAGGTAAAGTCTCCCCAACCGTGTAGTGTCCCACAGCCCTTTTTAGTTGAGACACATGAAAAACACGGTGAACTTGAGAATGTAGTGGAAGTTTAAGTTTATATGCTACAGCACCCAATTTTTCCAGAATTTGGAGCGACCCAAAGTATCTGGCCGCTAATTTCTGATTAATTCTTCGGGCCACCGTGAGTTGTTTGTGAGGACAGAGCTTAAGAAAAACCCATTCTCCCACTTGGAAAGATAATGGATTCCTCTTCTTATCTGCATACTTCTTCGTCTGATCTTGAGCTCTTTGAAGATTGTATTTGAGTTGATTTAGAGCCTCATCTCTATCCACCAGCTCTCTAGCCACTGCCTCTACCTTAGTTTCGCCTTGCAAATACCTAACCAATGTTGGAGACATTGGAGGTTTTCTGCCATAGACTAGTTCAAAAGTTGTTGAACCCATAGACATATGGTAGGTAGTATTGTACCATAATTGAGCCCATGACACCCAAGAAGACCAATGTTTAGGTTGCTCAGAAGCAAAGCCCTTTAAATAGGTTTCTAAACATCTGTTAAGTACTTCAGTTTGCCCATCCGTCTCTGGATGATAGGAGGAGCTCATTTTAAGCATAGTTCCTTGTAGTCGAAACAATTCCCTCCAAAAGTAGCTCACAAATAAAGGATCCCGATCACTTATAATGGATAATGGAACTCCATGTAAGCGCACCACCTCCTCTACAAATACTTCAGCCACACTTTTAGCAGTATATGGGTGCTTCAATAGAATGAAGTGACCGTATTTAGACAACCTATCTACTACAACCAATATTGCTTCATATCCTTTAGATCTAGGAAGTCCCGTGATGAAATCCATTGATATATCTTCCCAAATTTGGTTGGGAATGGGAAGGAGCTGCAACCCCCCAGGAGAAGTGGCAGCATATTTTTGCCTTTGACAAGTGTCACAAGACTTAACAAAGTCTTGAATGGACCTCTTCATACCAATCCAATAAAGATTGCTGGCGATCCTCCTATAGGTGCGTAGGAAACCTGAATGGCCTCCTATAGGTGAAGAGTGAAATTCTTTGAGGAGTAAGGGAATGAAAGTGGATTGAGCTGAAATCTCTAGCCTTCCCTTGTGTAGGAGAACTCTTCGGTGCCACTAAAACCCTTTCCTCGCATCTGGATTTTCTGTAATTCCTTGATGATACCACTTAAGGTAGGATCTTTGTCTACCTCCTGCTGAAGGATTTTACCATCAGCCCATAATGGATAAGAAACCATATTCTTCAATTCACCCTCATCATACGTTCGTGACAAAGCATCAGCAGCTTTGTTTTCTGGTCCCGGCTTATAAATGACTTCAAAATGATACCCAAGGAACTTAGCCATCCAGCATTGTTGGTCGGTTGTGGATAACCTTTGTTGCAGCAAATGGCGGAGACTTTTTTGATCTGAATACACCACAAAGGGTCTGCCCAACAAATAATGACGCCAGTGATGTACTGCTAACACCAATAACATTAGTTCTTTCTCATAAGCGGACTTAGAGAAATTGCCTTATCTAGAGTCCAATATAAAATCACTCAAAGAAATGCTACAAATCTGTAAAGACGATGATCCCACTGTTGTGAAACTTGGAC
>JANITX010000009.1:51048249-51065603 GCA_027564395.1 Erythroxylum ulei | reverse complement strand
GACATTGTCTGCAGTATTTGAGACGTATTTTCGGATCTTGAAGCATTCTATGTCGTCAACTTCAGCTAGGTTTGTGCTTCAATTTTTCTGTAGTTCTTGGCTATTGGGATTAAATGTTGTAATATTGTGTCACTATGTAATATGGAATTTACCACTTCCACACAGCAGATTTTTATAGTCTCGTATGTCAGTTAATCTGTACCTGTTTTTCCCTTCAGTGGCAATCTGACACATATTTCTCTTGCAAGTGGGTTCGATATTGGTTCAAATTATCCCGGGCAAGTACCCTTTTTCTTTAATTTCTAAGGAAAAGATCTTTTTGCCAGCTTCAACCTTATCATGTCCACGACATAGATGAGCTAGATCTATACAAGTGCAATCTCAATTGGCATTTGTCTTTTTTTTGCTTTAGTGAGAAGGTTGGTAATGAAAAGAGTACATGGTTGCAATTTGGAGTTAGAACATACTTGATAGTTCTGTTGCTCGGGGTAGTTGAATTTTGGAATTAACATTCTATTAAAGGAGACCTTGAAAGTTTCTACTCTATGCTTTAAGATCACGGAATTTTCTCCTCCTCACGTTCTGTTTTCTCATTCTCAGCTCTGAAACTGATGGTAATTCAGTTGCTGGTGTATTTGGAGCACACCCGTTGCTTACGCCATATCTGAATGGATTGGGAAAATTCTGTCATCTTATTGATTTAGATTACATAGGAGATCTTATGAATTATCTGAAAAAGGTTGCCAGTGGTGGTGATAGTTCTGATTCATCTGAGAAATGGTTGACACGGTTGACTGTTTCTGAACACCTGCAATGCTGTATTGCTGCCTTCAAAGTCATGAAAAGCAACCTCGATGCCCTTAATGTTGATTTACAGGATTTCTTTGTGCATCTGTACAATATCATACTTGAGTATAGACCTGGAAGGTTTGTGTTTTACATTCTACTTGTAAATTCTGTCTTCTCATCTACAAAATTCTCCATATTCCTCTACACTTCCTCAGTGATATATATATGCTTACATGTATAGCTGCTACAAGTGGTTTGTTAATTGATAGATTAAGTGCATTTGTCTCCTTGTCTCTTACTTCCTCTCCCTCTTTCTCTGAAATTGAGTTTGTTTCTTATTTTGGATCTTCTCCAGGGTTTTAGATTTTGATTTCTTGTATTGTCGTTTCCTCTGCTCTAATTAGTTGATTACACCAGCTGGTTCTTGTTAACATTGCGCAATGGCTGATTTCTCTACCTTAATAGGTTTCTCACTCCATTTGGATATCTCATGCAGGGACAAAGGGGAATTGTTGGCAGAAGCTTTTAGAATCATGTTGTATGAGGATAGACAGCATGACATGCAAAAGGCTGCCGCATTTGTAAAACGTCTGGCAACTTTTTCTTTATGCTTTGGGTCTGCAGAATCTATGGCTGGTATATCTGTCAACTGCTAATGCAGTTGAACTTGTTATGAGTACCTTGTATTTGTTTAATATCTTGATTGTTAATTTAGTATTTGTATAGTGCCTTGATTGGTGTCTTGTTCTTTTTGGAGCTGCTACAGCTTTGGTGACTTTAAAGCATCTTGTTCAGAAGAATGTCAAATGCCGGAATCTGTTGGAAAATGATTCAGGAGGTGGATCTATTTCTGGTTCTGTTGCTGTAAGCAATCTTCACTGTCTTTCTGATCTTTTTAGAAGATGGAATTTCCATTTTAAGATTTTAATGTGAAATGAATGATAAATATGTTACCAGCTAAGGGAAATGATGGCATATGCATGAATGCGTAGGAGTACGTATTATCAACTCTGTGTGATGAATTGAACTAATTACTTGATCACATTGGTGTGATATTCCAAATTTTTACAATGCTCAGTTGCTTACACTTAAAACGTAATAAATAATATTGTCAGAGTTGGCAGAAGTCAGATTTTAACTCCAGTTTTACAGGAGTAAAATATTTCTTGTACTATTCTTTTTCCTTCTGCATTTCATGTCATGAATGATGCAGTAATGTTTTTTATAATTTTTATTTCTGAATTAAACAATTCCTACTTGATTTTTTGTGGCTTATCTAATTTTTTGAAATGTTTAATGATGAACTTATAATACTCAATTCAATAAAAAACGAGTGGTGGGTTGCAGTAATTATTTAGGTAATAGTAGACGCGTAATAAAATCTCTGAAATGGAGCAATCTGGATCCTTTCAAAACTCTTATTACTATTGGGTTCTCATATTTAACCTGTGAGAAATTCAAATCAGATAGACGTTTTTAAGGGTTGGTTTGGCCTGTCGCGTGGAGGCAAAATTAGTACCTGAAGCATTTGTTGGGACCATTTCGATGAAGTAATTGAACTTTTGCACTAGTCATTGTTAGTAGAACTTCTCAACAGTCCACTAGGAAAGCTAAATAATCTGAGATTTCTATTAAATGCATAGGCCCATTTAAGTATTGATTTTGTCTTTCCTCCATCTACGAAATTCCTATATATGACTTGTGTGTCTTATAATCCTTTTTCTGAAGTTACAAACTTCTTTCTGGTGCTTAATCGCTTCTTTTCTGTCAATCTAGAACTTCGAAGCAACTGTGCATGTTAATGTTTGTGGATGCTCTGTATTGATCATACTGGGATTATGTTAGTTTGTTCAATAAGACAAATAGTTTCTATTTGATTCCACTGCAAGGTGTTGGGTTGGGTCCACATTTACTGGTATATTTTTCACATGAACTTTGAAGTTCTAATATCATTCGACAAGACTGAAAAACTAATGGTAGTCTGCATTTTTATTGTCTGATGGCATGAGCATATAATTAGCAGATGAAATGCATTCCAGTGCCCAGTTAACATCTCTTTGTTATTCTGTTTTTGTTATTGGTGCAGAAATACCAGCCATATGCTTCAGACCCTAATTTAAGTGGCGCTCTCAGTTCCGTCCTGTGGGAACTCAATCTTCTTTCCAAGCATTATCATCCTGCAGTTTCCACAATGTCTACAGGCATTTTGAACATGATCACTGGAATTAACCAAGTGCTTCTGTCCGCTCTATCTCCTCAACAAGCTTTTATGGAATTTTCGCTTGATCAACATGTATTCAATCCGACTTACTATGCCAAAAAATCAAGTAGCAAGAAGAAAAGAGAAAGTGGACAGTTGAAATTGAAAAATATTGAACAGTTTCTAGATGAGATGAAGTCATTTGATGAAGACGAGTTACAGGCCAAACTCTCAAATCATTTCATGCTTCTTCATGACATCAAGGAGAATGAGAGATTGAGACTTGAATTGGATCGTACAAACTTAGCCTTGCGATTACACGAAGATTACGAGAAGCAGAAGATGAAAGCTAGAAAGGTGTAGCCTTGAAACGTTTTAACATTTTTGATTAGTTTCACCGGCGATTTTGGAAAAAAAAAATTGAGTCACTTCTAATGATGTTATGGATATATATATATATATTTATAAGAAATCTGTATTTCCCAAATCCCTAGTTATTGTGCAGTTCATATCATTTAAGTGATCAAATGATTGGAAGGCCTACATTGACCATCAAACTAATGAGCTACTCTTTCCAAACTTAGTATCGCTTAATGGAATAAATACCGTACCAGACGCAATATTCCGGTTGATTCCGGAGTGGTATACTATTGAAATCAGTTAATATTAAATAATATTTTAGATAAAATTTTTAAATTATAAAATAGTTCTTCAATATTATGAAATTGAAAAATAGTCGTATAATATATTATACTATATAATTTTTAATTTTACACTAACTTTATCTCAAAAATTACAATAATATAAATTTAAAATAACAATTATCTTTTTATTTTACTAATATTACTTTTCATATAAAAAATATCTACAATTAATATAACAAAATGATCATTTAATTTTCATACATATATAAAACTAAAAATAATACAAAGTAATTAAAATATTTATAATTTATATAGTAATGAAACATCATATACTAAAAATAATATAGGTCCATAAGTATTACAATAAGAGTTTCTACTAAGGAATACACTAAAGAAAAAGTAAAACTTGAAACAAAAAAACTTGTAGTTAAAAGTTTTATAATTATATTGTATATATAAAATTTAACAAATACGTCAAATATAAGTAAAATTAAAAAAGAAAAAAGAAAAATAAAACTATATTCAATAAGATATCCACTCAAATAGTATTAGCCCTAATTTTTATTTATTACAAAATCCTTGTCATTGAGAAAAGTTTCATACTTTCATTATCACTATTATTTAAATTTATTGTACCAAATAATATGTAAATATTTTCCTATCTAAGATTATCTTCCAAGTTTTTCTCATTACTGAAACTTGGTTCCCTAAAAATTTAATCCACTAAAAGATCAATACGGTGAAGGCAAATTAGATCTACAAAATTACTTTCTATTAAAAATCCGTTTAAACAAATAAATTTTAATTATTAAGAAATTGCAAGAAATTAGATTCAACTTAATAATGATAATAACAAATTTTTCTCGAAGCTTTAAACTATGTCGAATAAAGATCAAATCATTTGATTTTTTTTTCCAATTTATTTCTTTTTCTTGGAAATAGATGAATTTAAATGTATTCTAAATCTTTTTATACCCAGTTGTACTCATACATTGAGTCAGAATTCGAATTACAAACCTTTGCAATTCTAGAACCCCACTTTCAAATTTGTCCCACCATACAACTATAAGACAACAAAAGTAACCTTATAAAAAAAATAAAGTGATAATTAATTTCAAATAAGTACAAAAGGAAAGAAATATATACCTAGATTATGTTTGTCTCTTTGACGAATTACAATGGGCATCCTAAAATTGCCACACACATCTTGGATGCCTCCATTTATGAGTTAAGGAGATTTTACACTATCTCATGTGAAATAATTATTATGATAGTTACTAACATTCCTTTATTAACTTAACTGATTTTTGTAAAACCTGATCTGAAATAGACGCTCAAATTTAAAAATGCCTCAACAACAAATAATGAAGAGTAAAGTTGTCTTTCATATCTTTTATTGATGAATGTAAGGTAAGGTGTAGATAAGAAAGACCTAATTTTCAAATTGGCCTTAATTGCTTACTTTGCCATCCCCATGGAATTATAAAAGTAATCCATTAGTGCTTTCTCATCACTATTAATAAGATAAAGCACTCCCACTAAAGACTCATAAACTTTAATGAAAAATTGATATTGTGACCAAAGGTCATGATCTTTAATTATAATTCTAGAAACCTCCATTCCAACATTAGACCTATAATATTGAGATAAAACTCACTTATCACTTGTAAACAATTTCCTCAACTCCTTTATCATTAAAACAAAACAATAAAGTGATAAGAAATTAGTTACAAATATGAAAACATAAATTTCTAGCATTGGTGAAACCCCCTTTTTTTTTTCAAATTTAGAACCTATGCATAACCATATATGAACTTAGTCACTTCTCTTACTTTTTGCACAGTTTCATTAATGATAGGAAAATATTTGACATCTCCTATAATTTCCAACATTAGGTTAATAAAATATGCAGCACCAAATAGTCTAATAAAAAGAATTGTACCTGTTTTACAACCATTTCCTATCAACTTTATAAGAAAAAATTAATGTTAATGAAGAATTGTACAATGTTTGCAACTAACTTCATTTAAAATTTCATCTTGAATAGAGTATCAACAATTCTTTCTAATCGGGGTAAGTTTTAATCTTATAAACCCTCAATATTCCACAAGCACACGGTTCATAGCGTGGTATTAATGGTATCGATCCCACAAGGAAGGAGAGTAACCTAATCCTAAAACCTAAGGCCAGAAAAACTATAAAACTGAAAATAAAAGATGCAACAGAAATTAATTACGAGAATCACAAAAGTATTAACAAGTGAGCAATATGCAATCATAATATAAATCAACCTAAGGAATTTACCAATTTATAAGAAAGAGGATTTTACTTATCATTAATGCTAACCTAACCAATTATGTGTCAATGAAGTGTCAGTTCTAGACTATCTTGGGGTTGATTACTCTCTCTCGAGCTGTAACCATTAAACCCTAAATTATAAACCCTAATCAGATTATGAAATTTGCAATCTCTTAATTCACAAATTATCCAAAACCCTAATTAAATCTGAAGCACTGTAATAAACTATCAGAACATCACACGGGATTTATCTCCGCAAAATTACCAATATAATTTGACATGGTTTCTATTAAATCATCTAACTCTCATTAATCTGATTAATCGATTTTCATTTAGTTTACCCTCTCAGTTTATTACTGAATTATCCAAGAATGCAATCAAATCACGACATTCATACAATATACACAATTAACTAAATTATCATTAAATCAAAATAAAATCCCAAAGGAGAGTTTATAACATCATCAATGTTCCGAATCCTATCATCATACTATCCATATCAAATATGTACATAAATAAAATCGAAACGAAAAGGAAATAATGACATAGAATAGACGATTGAAGGTAGCAACATCGGGAAACCTCTTGATTTGGGAAGCAAGTTGAGTTAGCTTTGTGTTCCTCTTCTTCTTCTTCCTTCTTCTTCTTTCTCTCTCTCAGTATTCTCTCTTTAGGGTTTCAATTGTGGCTGATGCAAAAAGCTCTCTTGTGCTCCTCTTAATTTTCTATAAATAGTCTTTTATGTTTTGGGTAACCTTGGGGTCTTTCCAAGGTCCAAAAAGTCCCTCAAAATGTGAAGTTCGTAATTGACTGCGCATCTGCCCAACGCAGGCCACGATCATGACCTACATCTAAGCTTTATGTCACGATCGTGGGCTATTGTTTTGGCCCAAATGTCTTTCGAAACTCCTCCGATCTTCAATACTGACCCTGAAACACTAGCAAACACATTAAGTACCTCAAAAACATAATATTTAAGCTCAAAAGCTTGTACTAACCTATAAAACACTTAAAACATAAATAATTAACAAACTAACACAATTCTAACCTAAACACATGCTACATGATCGAATTAACGGTTAAACACATATTAAACTATGCCCTAAAATACGATGCGATTTACACTTATCAACATCCTCACACTTAAATGTATTCTTATCCTCAAGCAAACAAAACAACAAACAACACAAAAACATAAAGCACATAATGCAATAATGAGGCAATGGCTTCAACTTCATGAAAAAAAGCTTAACTTTAAACAAAATCATTCAAGTTATTCCAAATTATTAACATGCAAATTTCGTGTCTAAGAACTCTAGACTAAATATACATATTAATCAAAACTTAAATGTCAACTTTATTAACCCCTTTCAATTGTACACACGCATTAATAATTATTTGATCAATCAAACTTTGTAACTAAACCTAAGTACGTTTTCATGAAAAGATAAGCTACTTACAAGTTCAGTAGGTTTTTATTAGAAAACATTCTTTTTTGTTACTTTTTGCAGACATGGACCTAGTCCTTTTACACTGAGGCAAACATTGGTGATGAATATTGATCCGGTTACTCGACTAAGTCATGATTTTAGTAAGTTGCTTGGTTGGAATTGTAAGACCCCAAATTGTACCCTAGTTGGAATGTTACATGCTCATGAAAGTACATGTATGATAGGTGTAAAAATTGTGATATGATTGAGAATTGCATATGACTTGAATTTTGGGTTTAATGGATTCTACTTAGTGAATTGAAATTAATTGATACTATTAGAGAATTGAGGTATTAAAATGTACAATTGGACTAGGAAAATTGTCAAGTGGCAAGATAAGTTGGTACATAAAAATTGGAATGACTAAGCCTATAAGTTAGTAACATTTGGCATAGTTGATGCATTGACAAATGGCATAATTAGTAAATTGACAAGTGACAGTAATAAAGTGAGTGACAAATGACTTATTATATTGTTGCCATGTGGCAGATCCAATGTGGGACAAATAAAGATCATGCATAGTGACACATGTTGTCACAATTTCATGACACCTAGCAATGGAAGAGGCAAGATTCTGCTGGAGTCATTTTTTTCTTATTCATTATTCATTATCTTGCAATCTCACCACCGAAACTCTCTCATTTCCTCTCAAATTCTAGAGTTTTTAGGATCATTTTCTCTTGGAATTCTTGTAAGTTATTGCATCAAGAAAGATACTTTATAATGTTGTCATCATCCTAGTGTTAAGATCATCTTACTTTTACCTTGATTTTGGAAGCGCTTTGGTTGCATAAGGGCTGATTTAATTAGTTCCTTGAAAAAGAAACTTGAAGGTAATTAGGTAAAGGATTAATAAACTTGATAGCTTGTATCATTACAAGTTTTATGATAATTGAATTGGCTTGAAATATGAGTTAAGATGATGACAACTGAATGCTGGAAAAATGATCTTTATGTGATAATTTCTAGTTTGGTTTTAATGTGTGGAAGGTATTGATTTGTAAGTTAATTATAAATGATTTTTAAATTGGTTTGGACATGATTTTGTTAAGGTATTGAAGCATGAATAAGGTAGAATTGAAGTGAAATTCATGGACTTTGATGTAGATGTGTCGAATGAAAGTAAAGAAAACAAGTTTTGGAAGCATTTTGGAAGTTGTGGGTGAGTGAACTTTCGGTAACTCATCCCACGATCGTGGGATTTATAAGGTTCATTCCCAAGGTCGTGGGAAGCACTTAGGAAGTGGAAAATGTTGGTTTTAGACATTTGTTGGACTATATAAGATTAAGGTACTTAATAATGGTTTAAATGGACTTAAATGAGTTTGAAAATGAACCTAGTTTGTTGTGGAATAAGTTAGTTAAAGGTTGAATAAGATTTGTATTTTTAATTGCACTTAAGGAAGGTGTCATTAGATAACAAAGTATCTAAACTTATAAGTTGTTAAAGGAATGAGGTTTATTTATGAATGCTAATGTGATTTAAAGAACAAGAGTAATGTGTTAGTCATGAATGTTTGTGAATTTGGGAACTTGAGTGATTATATGTAATATGTAATGACTTAATGTTATATTGATATATTGATGCAAATGCTTATATTTATGAGGTATATTGAGTTTGTTCAAGTGAGAATGAATGTGTTCAATTTGAGTATAAGAAATGAATTCATGCCTATGCATTATTTCACTGTTATGTGATTATGATATTGAGATAATTCCGGACCATCAATTGTCCAAGGAGTTTGATAATTGGGATTGTATTGGAAGTGCTTTCTCATTGTGTGAATATAGATATTGTGTGATGACTCAATACATTTATTGATGCTTTAATGGATATGTTTGTATTTATAAGGCATGTTGAGTTTGATCAATTGAGTAAGGTCATATGTTGGACAACATCTTTTGTATAAGATTCTGAAATCAAAAATGGTTTGTTTTAAAACTGTTTAAGTCCTAGTCGTGGGTAAATAGGCATGCCTAGAAGGGTCTGCATCTACTTCTGTGACACTAAGGTGTCTCCTGATACTGACACTTCAGTGTCTCCTGAAATCGACATTTCAGTGTCTTATGATATTTAACAGATTAGTGTCTCCTGTTACTAAGACTTAAGTCTCTCCTGTTCTATGATACCAATCATGGTATCTTCTACTCTGGTCCCGTTACCCACTTCTGTGAAAAGAATTAGCAGTTTAACTTGTTTCATATTCTGATACATGTTCAGTTTTGATATAAGCAAATTCTTTTCTGATAAAAGATAAGCTCTGATTTGATACAAAACAAGTTTTGTCCTGACATTAGTTATACCTTGATCTGGAAGGATTATATCCTATTTTGATATTTTTACATTTTATTATGATATTTATGAGTTTGTTCTGATGCAAGAATGCTCTTTTTTGATTGATGAATCATAATATGTTTTGAGACATAATGTTTGGAATAATTTGTATATATGAATGTTAGACGACTGTTAAAAAAATTCACCATTATGCATTATGTTTAGTTGTTTCCCGCTAAGCTATATGCTTAGCACAGTGGCTTTGTTAGAGTAGTACCCTAAAGGCAATCGCCTTTATCACATTTTGTACAAAGTTGTATACAAACTTTATTTTCAATAATAAAGAAAGGCATATTTCATTAATTTGGTGTTCATTATTTATGAATTGATAGTGATCTATAAGCAAATTCATGAAGTCCATGATATATGACATAGCATGATGGAAATCATGATGTGATCATACTATTGAGATTCCTATCATATGCAATTATGTTAGTATCTAAATTATCCCTAGTCATAGGATTAATGAGATTGGACATCGTTGATCCGGATAGACTAACATATGTCAAACTCCTTAATTTGATTAAGTAGTGGATCTTAGAAACTGTAAATATGAGATGTTTAGAGTTAAGATGTGAATGCTTACTAGAGGTAGTAAGTACATTGGATAACCTACCATGAGATCATCACATGGATGTCCTATTCTAATGTCAGTGATAATCTTATCATAGCAATGGTGTAAGTATCTTTAAACTTAAGGTACTCAAGGATATCTTGGATATTGATTCCGTGCTTTGACTTCATTTCTTGCTGCCTTGCAGAGGTCGTTGATAGGGTGCTGATTAGGTACAACTTGAGGTATTTGAAGGCAATTGAGTAGTCAATAGAAGATTCACCACTTCTATGATAACAAAAGATGATACCCACGACCTCTTATCGGGGTCATTACTTAGAAATCTATGGGTGGAGTACATATGTCATGAAGAATGTCTTCATTGACATATAGAGTAATGAGTCTCGGGACGGGAACTGATATCACTTGGACTAGATTTCATGTAGTCAGTCTAGTGAGAGTTGACACTTTGCCCATACTCATAACCAAGTGGGTTATAGCATGGTGAAAGGATGAATTACACAGTAATTGTCTATGAGAGGGTTTGTGATGAGCACGAATTCGTTCGTCAAACCACTTACTTTCTGGTCAATTGGGGGTCATCATGTGTTGCTAGACGTCGCTCATGACTTGCTTGGATTAAATGTTAATCTAAGTGGCCAATATAATCGAGAACCTAATGGGCCACATACATAAGAGTGACTCGAAGGATTCGTAAAATAGTTTTGGACAAAGATCCCTTATATGGAGAGCAATAAAACCAAATGGATCCCAATGAGATCGGGATGTGTCTCGATGAGATTGCAACATCGATATTACAGAAACAGGTGTCCAGTGTTTTTCCACACCTGAAACTTGGTAGAACTGACCCCAACGTGATTGGACCACCTCAACATTTATATATATATATAAGTGTGTGCAACGTAGAAGATGAGAGTCTTCTTTAATAAGTTGCATTTATTGTCTTTAATTGATAAAAGACAAAAACAATAAAAGATAAAAAGCTAAAAAGGAAGGTTGGTGTTCGTAAGAAAGTTTTTTTAACAAATATATAAAAACCATCTTTCAAGCTTCTCTTTTAAGCTTTATCATCTTCTTCTCTCTTCTTTCTCTTTAACATTTTTGTAGCACCCCTTTACCGTAAGATACACACCGAGACGCCTGGAGGTCATTCCGGTATATATACTACGATAAGGGCGAGCTACGTTCGATCACTACATTCGCTTCATATGGCATCATATCATTATTCACTTATCAAGCATCATCAGAAAATCACAATATCTTTAAAACCAACTTTTCCTCATTTCATTTCTCAAAATCGAAAGTCTACATTGTGTCTTTCAATCTTTAATACATGTACATTAACAAAACCTAGTACAAAAGTATTACATGAAAGAAGAAAATATATCAATTCTATCTAAGCCATCTAAAAATCCCAGCTGATCGACCTTTGAGCCATAACTTCTCTTGCTAAATCACAATCTACACGGCAGTAGAGCCTCTCAATAGCTAGAGTCGTCTCTCGGTCCTGAAAAGACAACGTTGCAATTTTGGTGAGTTTTGCGAACTCAATGAGGTAACCATCATTGATAGTTAACTCAATTCATGCAATACACCATTTCACATAACATATAATTACATATTCCATTTTACATAGATATCACATTTTCACTTAAGTATAGGCAAATTTTGCATTTCAATCAATCAAACATACTTGATAAAAAATGCATATGAATGCTCATGAGACACTTTACAATTCTTTAATGTTGTTGTGACCAAGTGCTTAAACTGTTTCGTATTTATTTTGGATACTGGGCTCATTAATAATTTTCCCTTATCCGATGAGGATACAGGGCTCATTTTACATAGTGAGCCTTAGGCTTCTCATCACTGTTTGAGCTTAAGACTTTTTTTACTCGTTGAGCTTTAAGCTCTGATTGGTGGTTACTCTGGTCACAACTGTCATTATCTGATTATACATTCATGAATGGAATGCATGTACCACAGTCAATCACATTATAAAGCACATAGTTCTTCACATTTACATTTAAGCAGCAGTTCAATATTTCAATCCACATTACACAATCATCAGACCTTCTGTCCGGAATCCACAATCAAACACATTCATTTATCATTCAAAACATAATCTAAGCAAATAAGTAATTAAGTGAGACCGCCTAGGTTACTCACAAGTTGCTCCCGGAGTTAATGCCTGGAAGATCCGGCAACATCTGGAGGTTGACATTCCAGTTGCTCCTCTATAATAAATAATATACACAATATCACAATGTGTACAATCATAAGTATTCAATAATGCACATACATAAAATGAATTATGTACAATGCATGTTTATGATAATCCTAGGTATCAATCCATTAATTTCATCACACATTCAACCTCATTTCAAAACTCATCTAGGTATAATTTATACTTAGGTTTATGCCTCACTAAGACCATTAAAATTCTCAATTCATTTCTCATTGAATCACTTAAGATTTTTCCAAGACACCCCTTTTGGGTCTATTGTTCACGTACAATTAGAAGGTGAAATGAGGTAATTTGATCAAAATCTCTTCTGAAAAGTGTTCCCCTATGTCTTATGTTTCTATTGACATTACAATCACTCAATTTGGTTCAGTAATTTGGAAGATATGCCTCAAACATTATCGGGTTGTTCATATACAAAAAAAGTGCACTATGTACATCTTCCATCCAGAATTTGAATATCTTGGAGAATGAATCAAAATTCCAATTCTTCCGATAAGTCGTAGCCCTATTTCTATAATTTACTCCAAATTAAAAATCATATCATTTGGATGACTAAAGATCAAGATATAACCTAAATACCCAAACATGTTCAGTGAAATCACTCCAGTTCATACTATTCCAATAGATTCCTTCACTTTCTTTCAATCAAAATTTTCCAATAAATTCAAAATGATACAATTTTTCATGGAGAGATACAAAAATATTCTAGGAATCTATTGGTTTAATAATCACTTCATTTGGTGGTCGGGTTATGAAGTTACGGCCAAAAAAATCAACCATGCTCATGTCCTCAACCACATTGTAGCTATCTCGGGACAATTAGGATAACGTTCACTAGGGATATCGGATCAAGGTCATTATTAGATTGTTTGAAAGAAGACTTATAAATCTACGACTTTTGTGAAGACTCCAAAGTGAAATTCTGTCATTTAAAGACACACATCCGTGTGAAATCACACGGTCAGACAGTGTGTCTTTCGGGTCAGATTATGTTTTCTGCATCAAAGACACACTGGCCGTGTGAATCTACACGACCTGACCGTGTAACCTTCGGGTCAACTAATTTTTTTCTTCTACAAAACCCCTCAAAAGGATCCTAAACCCATTTTAACATCACATATACTCTTAATCTTTCAAAATTTACCTCTTCTTATGCAAATATCACTCTATAACCATTCAAACACCAATTATATCTCATTCACTCCCAATTCCCAACTAATTTAATTCATCATCTCGATGGATAACTTCTTCAAATATACCCAATTTCAACTCAACATCCTCCACGCACATCTCATATTCCCCACTTGATCATAATCACCCAAAATATAATACATTGCCACACACCCAAAACATAACACAACATAAACATTCATCCACAACTTTTGCTGCACCATTTCTTAAATTCATGTCAAGATTTGGGACTCTTAAAGACAAAATTTAAATTCGATGTCTTCATGATAAATGTAGCCATATGTCTCTAGTTTAATCTAAATTAAAAATCATCTCAATTGAACAACTATAAAAGAAGTTATGGCTAATAAACTGAAGCGTACTCAGAGATCATGTTGCTGCTAAAATTTTTTCAGATTTTCAAACTTTCAATATTTTACATCTAACTCATCTTATACCTAAATTATCTATTCCATTTCATTTCCTCATCATTATCTACCCAATTCACTCAATATATCATTAACAAACAATTCATGATCTATATTTGATCATTAACCCAAAAATAGAGCATCAAACATGTACCCATTCATCATAATTTTCTACACTCACCATAACACCATTATACACTACAAGAAAATGATGTAAATAGGGACAGAATTTCAGGGACAGAACTAATTCTATCGGTAATTATAGATGAAATAAAGAATACGTCGGAAAAAGAAGACGGGAAGCAATCATTTACCGGTAGCGTATATTCCGTTGAAAAATGTTGTCTTTTAGCGTTTAAAAAACTAACCAAAACGACGTCGTTTTGAAGTTAACCAAAACGACATCGTTTTAGTTAATGTTTTAAGCCTTCAGCAGACCTCCTCTCCTCCCATTCTCGCGCGCTCCTTCTCCTCCTCTACTTCTCCGTCACCTTTACCTCGCCTGTGGCCACCTTGAAACGCCATCGCCGTCCCCTGCTCCGGTGGTTACATCCGAAGGTAACGTGGTTTCTTCCTCTCCTTCCTCTACAATCGGTGAAGTTTATTTTAGGTTAATATTATTTTATTGTTTGATTAAAAATGTTAATTAGTGAGTGCTAATGAATGAGTTTGTGATTGTTGTAGATTAAAGGAAAAAATGTGGGAAATTTTGTTGAATTAGGGATGAACAAATGTTTGCACACCAAGTGTTTGACAAAATGGCTATAGGTGTTTTTGTTGAATTGTTGTTGAACTTTAAGTAATATTGGTGTTGTTTTGCAAGAAGTTTAGAATGTAGTATTGGTGTTGATTTTGAAATTATAGTTTCAATTTTGTTTTAAAAAATAGCTTATAATGTTAATATGACTATATATGTATTTATAATGATTATGTATAAGATTAATTATTTTTAAAGAAATTAAATTTATAATCTGTTGAATATTTTTATTTTGTTTTATTAAATTAAATAATTTCAAATTAAATATATATTTGTTTAATTATTAACTCGTATTTCATTTATAACGTATATATTGTAAAGATATTTTCAATTTAATTAAAGTACTTATTAAAAATTATTAAATTAAATTACAAATATTAAATACAGTTAATAAATAAAATTAATTAAATCAATTTTTTGTTAAAAATAAATTTAATTAATTAAATGATTCATAATTTTAATGAATAAGTCATATATTTTGTGTTCAAATAAACAAACATTCTTACTTTTAATTAAATTGATATAATTTATTATATATATTGTTATTAATAAATGGATACATATTTTTTGTACTAGGTATATTTTGGGTCATTCTTTGTGAAATGAACTTCAATTAATTATTAAAGTAATATAGGATGAGTGTAACTTATATTATAGTTGTAGTTACTTTAACTTGTGCAGTCGTTATTTATTTCATTCATTTTCCGTCGTTATTAATCACCTTATCTTAACTTGTCATTATCGACATTCTTCACGTAGTTCGTGAAACTGACGATGACTTAAAACAGTTTATTAAAATAAGTATTCATATTTTGATGAATACTTACTGTATACTTATTGAAGGAAACCTCTCACATATATGATAAGAAACATATATGTGAGATCTTTAGTATAAGTTTGTTTAGGGCGTTTTGAACCCATAAAAGTTAACGGAACTTTCGTCATGATTGATTAAGGAATGTCGACTTGGCGTCTGGTACCGGATGGACGTAATTCATTCCGTTGGGAGGAATGTGGTAAAATTGTCCCTGTCGAAAGAGTAAAGGATGTAGTAACAATCTCCACTTCTTTACCTAATGATCATTTTCTTTCCATGACCGATCTTCTACTTAAATGTGTATAGTATTATACAACATCAATTTCCTTATTATATACATCTCAATTCAAACGTATGAAATTGTTATATTAACATTTCATGGAATATATTACATGTTTTAAGCTGTAATGAATCTCGAAGTTGACATGTATGCCGAAGGAGGTGGGAGTAATGACACAACGATCGATGAAGGATTTGGCAAATCAGTTGCTTTGGAAAAGTTGCCAAATCCACAGAGCTCATCTGAAAATTCACGTATGTATACGTATTCAGGATAGGTTCCATTATCCCATTTTAATATGACAATATGTAAGTTCCTTCCTATTGCGTTGTAGGTAAACCATTTCCGAACGTTTCACCAACAAACTTAGCAATAGCGGAAAAGCTGTTGCAAGAAGGTATTCAAAACAAAACAAGTTCCAGAAGAACATATACTATTTCCATTGGAGCGTTCAAACATGCGAGGAACCTTCTCGAAAATCCACCTAGCAGGGAGTCCTTTACCTTTACTGATTCTCATGTTACTTGGAATCAAACAAAAAAATAAAATCATTGTCATGTATCTCTGTAATACAATTGGAATGTGCTATAAACTAGTTATATTATTGTACTATGACTGTAACAATTATTCTCATTACAATATTCGAAGTTATGATATGAAACAAATCATCAGATGTTCCATTTATATATATTGTGTAAAATCACATGATTTAGAATCAAATTTAAATATCTCTAGGAGAATTCAATAAACAAATAATTCCAAGTACAAATATGGGACCAAAGAGACCACGTTATGTGATGCAGCCCAGGCTCAGAGACATGTTTGGAGGGACTTACTGTGAGGGTGGCCCATCACAACCTCCAGCTGCAACTAAGTCACCACCACCATCTCCAGTGCCTACAAGTGCAGGAGCATCATCACCTGCGACTGGTGATGCACAACAATCCAATAGTCATATTTCATCCAATACAGTTATGGAAGATGAAGGAGACGAGATGCAACCTGGATCTAAGGGTCCCGATGGCAGAAAGTATATAACAATATCCGATAAACAGTAAGTGCGATCACATGAAACACTGTATATGTTTATCATCATATTGCTGTGTTAAATGATTACAAATTGATTACCTTATTTGTTCTTATATTAGGTTCATTCCGTCTAGACCGTGTTCAAGACAAATGACATCTACTTTTAAAGAGAGGATTGATCATGAGGGTTATGCATGGAACAAGATCTCTGTGGCCATAAAGACATTTTACTTTCAGGAGTTTGAGGTACAATATGCCATAAATATGTGTTTTCTTTTTGTTGTATACATTCATA
>JANITX010000009.1:50981756-50993220 GCA_027564395.1 Erythroxylum ulei | reverse complement strand
GATTTTGACCGGTTTCCAAGGATCAATCTTAGGATTGAGTGATAAGCCGCGACCAGAGATACATGTTTGAGTAGTAAATACATCGTATATTTTTATATATAAAGGCTCGGGAGCTATGAATCAAAGAGCTCGTATCAAGGATTGTTGAAGTCAAGGGAGCGTACACCTTCTTTTAAGGTGAGTTGGGGAAATTATATCTCTCAAATGGGATTAGAACATCCTAAGATGTGCCTGATGACTTGTATGTTAATTTTGAACCTAGGTAATGTATAGTAGAATTGAATCTCAAATGGATGCTAATGCGCTTATGTATTTAATAAACAACATTGTTTTGAATAACACTTTGCACCCGGAGTGCAAAAGATGACTTTTATTACATGAAATAATGTTTTGGAACTTACATATGCATAATCGAGTCTTGTATAATGCATGTTTGTGTTCCCTTTTGGCTTAGAGTCATGGAAAGATTCCATTTTATCGGTTGTACCGATAAATAAAGGCATGGTGCCTTACTTGATTTTTGTACTTAATATTTTTATATGATTTTTTGTGATTGGTGAGGTAATGATTGGCCAATCATGTGCTAAGCACAACAAATTAAGCGACCTCTGTACCCTTGACGTTGGTACATAAAAGTTGAGTCCCTGTATCGACACCTTCTATAGGACTTAAGGGTGATTTCACACCTAGGGTTTAGACACCGACGAGGTCATCACTTAGAATCATGACGCTCTTGTCGACTGTAGTCTAGAATCACCACGAATGCAAGTCGAGCCAACACTGGGAATCGGTGGGTGTGCGCACTAGTTTGGCTAACTAATGGTGACACATATGATTGTTTTGGCTTATTCTGAGATTTTTTCTGACGAGATTTGATTTAAACATGTGATGTTTTTCTGCTTTTATGTACTGGAACTAGAACCTATGTTCATTGGATGAGTGATTGATAGGCTGGCCTATGTGGTTCCTAACTAGTATACATTAAGTTATAGGCTAGGCCTATGTATTTCTATGTCACGTATGTTCACTTTATAGTTTATCTACATCGTCTTCGTATGTATCGAGTTCTATTTGCGATATATGTTTTTCCTACTAACTGAGTACATAATGTATTCACCCCCTCTGCTTTCCAACCATACAGGTTAATTTAGTGAGTTTGAAGCTTTGAGTGGATCGTACAGTCTTTTTCCATTTTCGAGACATTACCGAATGTGAGTAGTCTCTGTTTTGTACTTTTGTTGCATAGTAGCTCATGAATTGTTTTTATTAGGTTGGTTATGTTGATATGCTTTATCATTTTATAAATTAACTCTTGACTATCTTGTTGTTTATAAATGACCTTATGTATGAACCTTTGGTATTGTCGTTGAGATTGCCTTTGAGTGGACTTAAAAGTCCAGAAGTTGTGGTAAAATTTTAATGTGAATATAGAAGTGCATTTAAAACTGATTTACAAGTGTTTTGATTGAGTTTTGATATTTTTAAAATAAAGTCTTTATACTACCCAAATTTTTTCAAAAAAGTATTCAGTTAGCTTTACATATTCAGATTAAAGGTACCGTGAGTCTCCTTAGCTTGAGTATGTGGCAGTTGTCATGTGCCCGATGTGATACCGAGTCGTGACATAATGTTATTGTTTTCTTGAGCTTTGCTCAGTATTGCTAGGTAGAGTACGTTGCAACCTTTTTAAAGACAAGTTTAGCAAGTTTCCCAATATACACTTTTAATTTATGAATGAAATATTCTTGATTTTGAAAGTATGTCTCAAATGCAATGGTAAACGTAGCTAAAGATCCTCTAGTTTTAGCTTTCTTTGTTATTGATGTTGTTATTATTGTTAATAAAATTCAAGCAAGGCATTTCTCTCTATTATCCTTAGTTACTCTATAAAAAATTTGGATGGATCTTTTATCCCACATTATAAGATTATTATAGGGGTTGTTTTGTGATCAGCTTCTTATGAAATCAACTTATTCACTTGACATTCATAATTTGGGTTTTGTTTACTAAAAATGTTACAATTTATTGCATACACTAGTTAAGCTGCCAAAATCATTTTATCAATTTGCTTCCTAGGAGCTTCCAGTTTTGCCACCATATTAATATTATGGATGCCACCTATCTTTGACTTTAGTCTCATATCCACATTAATAGTTTTTCGTTATAATATTTTATCAGTTATTTCAATTCCTCGTGAGTTTTGAAAATAATGGTCCTACTCAAAGATGCATCTATTAGTTACTTTGTTAGGCAGCTCAATCTGCTATGAAATGTTTGCATCTATAAACCTAATATAAGACCATAGTGTGGGAACTTTGTCAACAACTCCTTCCATCTTTACCCAGTGTCATATAATCTCTCACCCTTTAGCTGTTAGAAGGAGAAGATATCATCACTAAGATTTGTCATTTGTGTTCGATTGAAGTACTTAACTAAACAATTTTTAGCAAGACAATTCCATATGTTGTTGGATATTGAAGGCAATGAATTCAGCCATGATGTAACTTGATCCCTCAATATGAAAGGGAATAATCTTAATCAAAAGGCATCCTCTGAAACTTCTTTTAGTTTAAATGTGTCACAAATTTCCATAAATTTTACAATGTGAGGCTTTGGGATCTTCATCTAGAAGCCCATCAAATTTTACTAATTGCTAAACTATTTGAATCATGTTGGGCTTAATATCAAAGTTTTTGGCCTTCACTTTTGGTTACATAATACTGGACTTACTCCTGGTGAGTGATGGTCTAGTATAATTCCCCATAATGCGATCTCATCCTTAACCTATAGTTGCAGTCAAACTCTTATGTTTCTTTCCTTCAAATTTCAAAGTAACATACGTTTAATTTATAATTTTGTCTTAATTAATAGTTTGGGATTCTCTTGGTTATACACTAAAGAATCTAAACCTAAAATTCAACCACAACCACAAGATCAAGAAAGAACATTCTAAAATAAAAAATAAAAAATAAATATAAAAACAAACAAAAAGTTAATTAGAATAATAAAAAAAGCTTTCCTCTTATTTCAATGTTGCCAAAAACTTAATGTGATAAAGTAAATGAAACAAAAAACAATCCTAAAGAATCACTAGGTAAGTGCATCTGTAGTTTTATATAATATAGCTTAGTGAATCGAGTATCAATCTCACAAAGATTGTAATTATTAATACTAGCTATTTTTCTATTATATAATCTAATAAAACAAATGTTTGAGTGAAATATATAAATAAGAGAAACTAAAATTGCATTTTAGAATCACCAAATCAATTAATAATAAACAATCAATCGACACATAAGATATAAATAAGAATAACCTTGTAACTTTCATATACTTGAATTTATCTTGATTCAATGATTTAGTCTAATTCATTAGATAGATAGGAACTACTAAGTTGCATCTATACTCTATATTAAGACAAATAATTCTTAAGTATTTTGATAGATAATTTTCTAAAATCGAAATCCTTTAAAGAATAAATTAATTTGTATTATAAACTCCTATGATATATTTCGCTCCTAACTTTGAAAGATCATGTAATCTTATGTCTAGGATTCTATTTAACTTATTCATGTTGTGACCTAATTATATATCTAAGATCTTTTGAATTTGCTAGTTCAATATGACATTGAATTTTCAATGTTTATTACTCCAATTCAATGTAATAAATAAGCATGAAGAATTCATAAGAAACTAAAATCTTTTATTAAATTAAAGAAATCATTTTAAAATAACAATTCTAAGGTTCGTTTCACCTAGATTTATATCTCAATTAATTCATAATAAAAAATGATGAAAAAGAACACAAGAAATAATATTGAGTTCTTATGGCTTAAATCTTGAATGTTCTTATTTTTCTCTCCAAGATTGTTTCCTTCTTAATCCTGTATACTTTTTATAAGATTCAAATTACTTTTTCAATGTTTCAAAATTGAATCTCTTTTTGTTTTCCACTATCCTCATATCTTCAACATAAAACCTTAGAAATTTGAACCAATACAAGCTTATGAAGGACCTTGCTGCTTCCTGTATTACTTTACACCCCTTTCAACTTCCTTTTTGTAATAACTATTGCCAAAGTTGTTCAAGAACATAGGACTAGATTTCTCTCATGTTGGATAATATATGCAGAACATAGTAAGATATTAGTAAATGCTTGGAGAAACAAAATGACCCCTTTTTGAACATAATAAGAACACATGTCCTTATTGTATCATGTTCATTAGGTAATAAACTCTCTCAGGAACATAATGTGACATGTTAGAACACAGGAAACAACATAATACCATATTGGTACCTTATTTTGAGTTTTTAACTTAAAATCTACTAAAGTTGCTCAAATTTAACTCAAATGTTTCCAAATTTACTCCTTCTTCATTGCAAGATTAAAATAAGAAATCAAACAAAATATAAATCAATTTAAGTATCAAACCTTAAAAAAAATTCACATCATAAGCATAATAATTTAGAAAATCATCCCAAAAACATAGTGCAATTGGCACTTCTCAGAGTTCTAATGGTGGTAACTTAAGTTTTAATAGTTAGGCTTAACAAACACAAGTTTAGTGAAAAGGTTGTCAAAATCAAGACAGATATGCTCTTGATCTTTCTCTTTTGATATATCAAATGATATTGGTCTATGTTGATGCATTGTAGGTAGGGTTGGGGCATTTTTTATTTCCAAAGCTTTCCCATTTTGGTGGTTTGTTTTAACATGTTTTATTTGGTACTATTTTCTCCTGTTGTGTATTATAGGGTAGTTTGGGCCTAACTTTATAAGTCTTCACAAGTGTGGGCTGAATTAAAGAGTTGTTGTTATGACTAGTATTCAGTGACGGAGTCAGAAATTTAAGATAGGAAGGCTCAAATATTTAATTTTTTAAAATCTTAAAGGGCCCAATGTACCATTAGACTCCAATATTTAATTTTTTAATATGTGTGTGTGTGTGTGTGTGTGTGTGTGTGAAAGGGCAGAGTTATATCCTACTATGGGTAAATTAAATATTCTTCTCCATATATAATCATAACAAATAATTGGAAATAATTGATATATATGAAAATAAAATGAAATATCTTCAACATATAACAATGTAAAAGATAAGAAGTATATTAATGGTTGCAAATAAATAAAACAAAGATAATTTTGTAATAAATGAATAAGATAATTCAAACAATAATTAAAGAAGTAAGATGATAACGAATGCATGATTAACAAATAAAATATGTCATTTGTTCTTCTGCTTCTTGTCTATCTTTTTTGATTGACGTATATTCTCATTCTATTTGGTCTAAATATGATTGAGCAAATAAAAATAGTTGATAATGATGATTCATTCGAGCCTGATTCATGGTTTCTTTTAGTTCTTGCATATAAACAGATAATCTCTTTTCTAATTTCGTGCAAGTTCTTATTACAAACTTCAGATGTCTAATCTGATCGAAGTACATCATAGATTGGTTCAACAGATGAGTCTACTGATAAGTTGCCTATATTCTTTTCTAGATTGAAGTACAAGTTCCTTCATCTCATAGATTAGCTCTATTGCTTTGGCAGTTTCTTCCATTATATTTCTTGCAATTTCCTTCATTTCATTATCTGAAGTAGCTTCGTAGATGCTATGTGCTCTCTTATTCTTAGCGGCGTACATATTGATGTTTTCATTTAACATTGCCTCTCGATCATAAGTGCGTTGAATCAAATGATTCAATGTGCGTTTGTGTTCGAAGTAAGTGTATTGATTCATGATGATTGACTGAAAGAGAAACAGAAACAAAATGTGATAAACATAGATTGAATAAATATAGATTGAAGTTGAGTATTTATCAGTACTAAATGTTGATGAAACTTAATTGAACTAAAACACTTCGCATGTACCTTAATTTCAGCTGCACTCAAACGCCTCTCCTCGGCTAACTGGCAAAGAAATATTGGAAACAAACGAAGATTTTATTTCAAGAAAGCTCATCCCTTCTTCGTTCCCGAAGGCTCCTTATATAAGGAGCGGACTCGAAATCTAACAAAACTAAAACAGTACAGACATGTGACTAAAGAAAAAGAAAAGAAAAGATTCGTCTGATGAGACGATATAAAGAAAAGTAAATGAAAAAGAAAGATGCTTCTGACAAAAAGAAAAAGACTGACACTAGGACGAATATTTACAGGACAGGTAAGGTTGTCGAACCCTACATAGTTCCTTTGGTCGTCTTTCTTTTGGTTGCTTTCGGTGGCTTTATTCTTCAATTATCAGACCGTCGGTGGTGGAATCATTGTTGTCTTGATTTTCTTTATCTTTGCAAAGTGGACAGCTGTGTAATGCCCATTCGTTTAACTGTTTGCAGATCGCACATTTCCATGCTTCGGTGAGTGCTTCGAAGGGTCCAGTCATTCTTGTAAAAGGCTCCATGAATGCCTGTAGAATATGAACTTCGTTGGTAGTGATGGGTGTTCTGTAGACTGAAACCATTAAACAATTAAATCCTTTGTAATTAATCTTTAGTAGTGAGTCATTGGTTACTCGCTGGCATTGGATGAATACTCCTTCGATGCAGTTTAAGTTAAACTGATTAATTAAGTCCCATGTGAATGGATGTCTTGGTGCTGTTTCAATTGGTGGACACGTTCCATTACTTATGCCAATCTGTACGTATGCTATCTTGGGAACGATTACTGCTGCTTCTTGAGATGGCTCTTTGACTTCAAAAATGGGGTAACTGCTGTAGAATTTGATATAAATTTCACGATCCTTTGCAAATCTATCCTTGTATGCTTTGACTGCTTGTATAAATCCAGCTGGGAAATCTGCCAAAAGGCTGATGCTTTGTAGATAAATGGTGTCTATTAATCCGCTCTGGAATAATAAATATGTTGCTAATGGTTCTGCTCCTGGAAGTACTATTGCTTTAGGTCCAAAACGTCCTCTATTCTGTGGGTAATATTGAAAAACTTTCATTTCTTCCGTCCATTCATTTAATGCTTGAAAACAGTCAACGAATGCTGTTGATGTAAGAAGTTTTGCTCCTTCTCGGATTGTATCTTTCCTTGGTAAAGAATTGATTCTTTCAAGATCAATGGAGTGTGCTTGCGGACTTGGAATCCTTCCTAATGTTTGCATGTGCGATGTTGAACTGCTGGCTGTGGCTGGAGTTGTTAAAACTGTCTTGTATTGTGGACGAAGAGGTGGATTTTGATATTCGGCTAATGCTTTCTCTGCTTCGGCTTGAGTAGAAAAGCTCTTATGTAGAATTCCTTTTTTGCCAGTAATGTGTATAGCTGCTTGATGCCATTCTTTGTAAATGCCTGCCATTGGTCCATTGTATATCATATAAACGGGGCGTGTTTCACGCGATGCTACTTGGACGAGGTTTGGGTCTTGAGTTTCGTCCATAATTGATGCCGCATCTGTGTCATCTGGTTTGTGATTAAGGGAGAGGGCTTAGTTGTTGAGGAGTTAGCCGTTGTAAACGCCAACAACTCGAAATTTGGCAGTGCCGCAAAACGTGAACCTAGTAGACCCACGTGGGTGGAGACCGGAGGCTTGTCCTGTCGGAGCGTTAAAGGCGTGGGAGGAGGGCGGTGCGGACATCACTGTACTTGCATCCACGGCCCGAATTCAGGATGTCGTTGCTCACCGGAGGTAGAAGCTCTACTGCTATCGAGTGGATCTGTGGTTGTTTTGGCCGTGGGGGAAGCCTCGAGGTTAGGTTGAGGTAGGGAAGTTATCGGTGCTTGGTCGTTGGCGAGTCGCGCGGCGGTGGGGGTTTCGGTTGGCCTTCGAGCTACCATGGCCGACGACGCCATAGGAAAAACATATTTGAGGGAGTCTCTCATAGGCCACCTTTATGAGTTCCCCGTCAAGTTCTACCGCAGATCAGAGCGGTGTGTGAAGATCAAGGTCTACCGCAACCTTAGCAAATTTTCCACAGTGAGTGTTTTGTATTGTGGTATCGATTTTAATCGTTCTTCCCACCAAATTACCTAAAGCCTTGAGTATAGCCAGATGGTACCTCGCCACAGATAATTCGGGGAACCGGATCCAGGTCACTATATGCGAGATTTGCCCTGTAGATGGACGGAAATCAGGAAACCAAGGTTGCACGAAGAGAGCATGTCCAGCGATGACCCACGGTCCTTGAGTGAGAGTGCGAATAAAAACGCATTCTTCCACGAATTTAGCAAGGTAAAACTCATTATCAAGATCGACCAATTTCATGGAGCCTTTATTTTTCCACAGTGTAGCTAGTCTGGATTTGAGCATGTTGAAACCTAGTTTCCGACCAAGTAATTTGATGATGATTGTGTTTGCCCAGGCTTGGTCAAGTTTTCCTTTGAATTGAATAGATAATTCAATGCCCAGTCCGTAGGTGCCTTGGATAATAGAGATGTCTCCTCCTAATAATTCAATGGTTTGTTCTTTTGGGCAGTCCAAGTCGCCAGCACCGGAGCCAGATTCGGACTGATTGAAAACTACTGTGCTGTAACTGAGTGGCTTACTTGGGATTACGGAGGCAGGGGAAGGGGGGGTCCTCTTCCCTTCCGCGTAATTTAACTTTCTTAGTAGCATGTCACGCAGAATTAGTGGAGTTGAGATCATTCAGTGCAGTTGACATATCAGAGTTTGAAAGGGCGATTGAAATGTTCAAAGTTTGTGGAGCAATTTTTGTGAACAACGAGAGGAGCAAAGATTTTTGTTCAATATTATTCTGTTCTATTTTGTCCATTAAATTTTAGCTATTTATTTATATAAATTTTGTGATTATTTATATGAATCTCGTATAAAAAAATAATTAAGATTTAAGCGGACAGAACATAACAAAATAATACTGGACAGACGATCAGACTCGAAAGAGAGGACTCCTATCGTCTATATATTTACAGTACCGTCAACAAAGTGACTTGTCTGGTATGTGTCACGTCAAATTAGGCATCATGGACTTGAGTCTTGGATGGTTTAGCACCGCCATAGCTGGTCTTTTTTCCCTAGTTATCTGTTCCGTCTATCTTCTGAGCGAGTCCAAGGCTGCTAAAAACAGAGGACCACCTGAAGCCGCCGGTGGATGGCCTCTAATTGGTCACCTTCCACTCTTAGCAGGTCCCAATCTTCTCTACAAAACATTGGGAGCCATGCCTGACACGTATGGTCCAATATTTAAGTTTCGAATTGGGGTACATCCTACTTTGGTCGTAAGCAACTGGGAAATAGCCAAAGAGATCTTCACGACAAACGATGCGGCTGTGTCCTCGCGCCTTACAACTATGCCATGTTTGGTTTTGCACCATTCGGTGCTTACTGGCGAGAAATCCGCAAGATAGCTACTTTTGAGCTGCTCTCTAATCGCAGGCTTGAGCTACTCAAGCATGTTAGGATCTATGAAGTGGAGACATCGATGAAAGAGATTTACAAGCATTGGACAACGAGGGAAGATGGGTCTAGCCATGTATCGCTTGAATTGAAACGATGGTTTGGTGAATTATCCCTAAACGTGATTCTAAGAATGATTGCTGGAAAGAAAAACATTGGTGCTAATGCCGAGGGAAATGAGAAATGGCAGAAGGCTATAAGGGACGTGTTCCACTATCTGGGCATGTTTGTTCTAAGGGATGCAGTTCCTTTTCTTGGGTGGCTTGATGTTGGTGGACATGAGAAAGCCATGGCCAAAGTTGCAGAAGAGCTTGACACTATTCTTGATGAATGGTTAGAAGAGCACAAGATACAGAGATCCTTAAACGAGTCCCAAGGAGCGCAAGATTTCATGGATGTTATGCTCTCTGTTCTCGATGGTAAAGCTCTTGCAGGCATTGATCCTGATATAATCACCAAGTCCACATCCTTGGTAGGTTAATTATATAAAAACTCGTAGGTTATGTATAACCAGTACAACAGAAACCCAACTCATCCATACATTATCTGTGATCAACACATAGAAATTAGGCTTGATGACTCATTCACTAACAAGACAGGCCAAGGACAAGCTGTGTCTTGTCTCTTCCAATGAAAACTGAAATCTTGTCTCCTCTTGAATCAGAATTTATAGCCGCTAGCTCGATATAACATAGTATGTCTTTTGTACAGAGTTTGATTGCAGGTGGCAGTGACACTTCCTCGGTTGCATTAGTATGGGCTTTCTCAGAATTGTTGAACAACCCACGAGTACTCAAAAAGGCACAAGAAGAACTAGACCTTTACGTTGGAAGAGAGCGACGAGTGACAGACTCTGATATTAGGAACCTGGTCTATATGCAAGCCATAGTGAAAGAAACGCTGAGATTACACCCACCTACACCGCTCTCAGCCCCACGCGAGTTCGTCGAAGACTGCACCGTCGGTGGCTACCATATCTCGAGAGGCACTTGGTTGATGGTGAACGTCTGGAAGATTCACAGAGACCCGAGAGTGTGGGAAGATCCGTTGGAGTTTATGCCTGAAAGGTTTCTGACAACACATAAGGATGTTGATGTGAGGGGACACAATTATGAGTTGATGCCATTTGGAAGTGGTCGAAGAGTGTGTCCTGGAATTTCGTTTGGACTTCAAATGCTTCACCTGGTATTGGCTACTTACTTGCAAGCATTCGAGTACTCGACTCCAGGAAGTGCACTTGTTGATATGTCGGAGAGTACAGGACTGACCAACATGAAAGCTACCCCACTTGACGTTCTTATCGCACCGCGCTTGCGTCCCCAGCTCTATGAATAATGGGAAGCTTTGTGTATCGTCCAAGGAAATGGAAGTATTAGTAATCTATAAGTTTTGGTGAGCGCACTTCACTAACAAGAATAAGTAGAAAGTTTTATTACAACTACAAATCATACTTGCTAAGATCAGAATTTTTTTAAAAAAAATTTCAGACGCAAATTACCCATTAAAAATGAGATTCATCATCTGCCAGATCAGAATTTTATAATAGGCTCGTTCATATCTTTCAATACGATTATTAAATAATACTTCCCACATTAATGTCAATAAATTAGCGACCAAATGCGTAATTTCGTTCAAATTTTTCGTTAAAATATAATTTATACTTTAATCTTTTAGAACGTTTAGACAGGTTAAATTTTTTTAACACTTTGTTATTTTTATTTATTTTAGTAAATACAAGTAATTCATTTTTTAAATAAATTGATGGGGCCTAAATGACATAAAATAGTCTACTAATAGCATAAGACAATGTTACGAATATCGTACTGAATTTGGTACCGGAGTAGGTTCTGGTATGGTACTGTACCAGTACCAGTTAATACTGAGTATCGTTTCGAGTAATTTTTTAAATTTATGAAATAGTCCCTGAATTTTTTTAAAATTACAAAATAGTTCATTGTCAAGTTATACAGTTGGACTGCATATTTTTAACCTCGTCTCTAAAATTCATAATAATAAATAATAATAACAATTTTAACTTAATTTATAAAATTAATTTAATAATTATTAATAAATATAATTAAATTTAAAAAATTTAAAATATAGAA
>JANITX010000009.1:50971118-50981656 GCA_027564395.1 Erythroxylum ulei | reverse complement strand
GAGATGAAGGAACTTGTACTTCAATCTAGAAAAGAATATAGGCAACTTATCAGTAGACTCATCTGTTGAACCAATCTGTTGTTGTTATGACTAGTATTCAGTGACGGAGTCAGAAATTTAAGATAGGAGGGCTCAAATATTTAATTTTTTAAAATCTTAAAGGGCCCAATGTACCATTAGACTCCAAATAACTCTGCCCTTTCACACACACACACACACACACACACACACATATTAAAAATAAAAAAATATTTAAATTTTTTAAAGCTTGGGGGGCGTCTCTGCTAGTATTTGTTGCATATTCTCCATTGTCACGGGTCATAGTCAAAGTTTGATGGCAAATGTGAGGGAAGAAGAGTCAGGTTTGAGGGCACTTGAAGTAGAGGAGGAGGTAAGTTTGAGGTAGTTGAAGTGGAGGAAAAGGAGAGATTAGAAGTTCTATTTCTTGGTAAGATATAGAGAAAAACGGATTTGTGATCAATAATTGTAAACATGTAATAGTTCTAACGCAAGTGTTACTTTAAATTTACGAGCATCCTGTGACTTAAGAATTTTTAATTTTTATTATTTGTCGAATCGGACCTGTCTGCTTATGGACATGTTATTATCACATTACAGACCTTATTCCCACCCTTTAATAAAAGCTTGAACCCCGAACCTCAATTCGGCTCCTCCACTCGCATTTGTGTCTGCAGTGCAGACATTTACATTGATTGAAGGTGGCTCACATGGTAAGGCCAGAAGAGAAGGCGATTCCTGCCATATTAATCCCCTTCATCCAACATGCAGGCAGTGGGACCTGACACCACTCACTTCTTCCCACATCGTATGACAACCAGATTATGTCCCATGCAGTTTCAAAAGTAGACAATAAAGCTATCCTAATCATCCCACCGTTAACCACCTCTAAGCACCCCATCATCACTTGGTACGGTTTCCTTATTCCCTCCATCATTTTAGTTGGCAATTTTGATATGTATTCCCAGTTCCTTCCGTTTAAGCTCAAGCTCCATAATTCTATACCTTCTAGCTTTCGTACCCCTTTGTCCATCCCATCGACGCCGTCGGATTTCAGTATCACCATGTGCCCATCCCCGTACACGTATAACCGATCCATCACGTTTCCCCAATTAAATCCCACGGTCAGCTGCTGCCCGTGATCTTGTCCTGTGTAAAATCTCGGCCGTAGAATCACGGGTGCGTCGCGTTCTGATCCCAAGGCTATCACTAGACTTTCACGAGGTCCGTTTACCACGTTCAGGAAAATAAGGTTGCCGTCCTTATGATTCACACGTGGCAGCTCGTCTGAAGTTTCTATTGCTTTCAAAGACCGCCAATTGTCAGTTTCCGAAGCGTAAAAAAACACAACCGGGCGGTTGTCGACCAACTCGGCGAAGAAAAACCGAAAATGATCCGACCCGGAAACTAGTTTCATTCCAGATCTCCGCCAAGAAGACGTGCCACGTGGACCGAGTGGGCTTGGCGGAATTTTTTTAACCACCTTCGTGGCTGAATTAACGACAATGACTTCCTGTCGGGAGTTTGAAGCGAAGAGGAAGAAGTTGCCGTCTGCCGCCAGAAAATAAACGCTCTCCCCGGGAAAAATGACTCTTTTCAGTAACCTGGTGAGTCCAACCATGTTGAACCACCGAGTTGACTGATCAGAGACGCAAAGAAGGGTAGCGTCGTGTCGCCACCGCTTCCTGTAAACAAAGAGCCAAGTGGTGGAACTCGATTGCAAGTTGTATTCGCGGACGAAATTTTGATCCGAAATCATGTTTGTTATGGACTTGTTAAGTGACCCCAGAAGTCTAATTTCAGGCAAAGGTAAATGGAGGAGTATTTTCTGCATGAGTTCTGAAGGAAGGAGGCAAAACCCAATTGCATTTGTTGTCAAAGTGTGATGATCTTCCATTAGAGGCTTAGACTTTAGAGAGGCATGTGAGATCATAAATTTATACTATCTACTACTTTCTTGGTTATAGTCAGTGTGGTTATATGTATAGAGAGGGAGAGGGAGAGATTAGAAAGCGTGACTCGTTGGATTGTGTGGGCATTCGTGTGTTGAAGTAAACATGTTTAACTTACTGGAATTAGAAGACAAATAATCCAACAAAGCATCCATGCGCAGAGTCACATCGTCATAGTCGGAAAATGGTCGGTTAGCCACATTAAATTTGTTTATCCACAAAGGTTGCCGTACCGATTAAGTTGATGCCTTCAAAAATAAGGAAAAGGTCAACGACTCCTGGGTGCGGTAACTAAGTGTGCAAGCCTCGTAAGAGTGACGTAACATATGGAGCCGAAAACGTGAAGCTCAAATGACCTCTATTTATGACAGCTCTAACACACAACCGACAATCAATTACCTACTTCCCGTGCTTAATGACTGGACTCCCTTGTACTGTCTGTGTCATATCTAAGGTTTTAATCTGAAATCAATGCAAGTATTTACCAAAACGATAACATTAAGGACGTAAATACTTGCACGGACTACTCCTTAAAACCATTCACCTACTAAATGTAATTAAATACATGAGAATTACATGTTTTTCTTGCAAATCTATCTATATATACGTATACATGAGACCCTTCTGGTCAGGAAAAGCAAGTTGCATTTGCACCCAGAGACTACAGGGAGATGCGGGATCGTAGTCACCTATTTGTTTAATGTGATAAAAGCAGTGGGTGCTGCATTAGGATCTGTTAAGTGAGGAAGATTTAAAAAAAAGAAAACAAAAAGCACATTTTAATTGAAGATACGTGGGCTAGTTTTGAAAATTGTTATTGGCCCATCCTGGATGCTGCCCAGCTTCGAGCTAACCCATATAATACAATTTTTTCCCCTATATAAAAAGAGAGATTTTGCTTGGATTGTGGTCGTAGATATTTTTGATTTTTCGTTGGTTTCTCTTCTCTGCAACAGAAATTAACAAGCATCAATGTCTACTCTTTCTCTTTACAATCAAATAAGACCACCCTTATCTACAGAAAATCCCTCCCTTACAATCCCCAACACATTCTCCTCCACCATCGCTGTCGCCGATTTCACCGCCATTCCTTTGAGCAAACAGAACAGCATGAACCGACCACATTCACACCCATGTCTTGTTTCCATTGAAAATTGCTCCTCCATGTCTGAGCTGAAGCAAATTCATTGCCAAATGCTAAGAAATGGCCTGTTCTTCGACCCCTTTTCTGCCAGCAAAATCGTGGCCTTTTGCGCTCTCCACGACTCTGGATGTCTTAACTATGCTCGTCAAGTCTTCTCTGAAATCCTAAATCCTACAACCTATACATGTAACTCCATGATTCGAGGCTACACTAATAGTAACTTCCACCAACAAGCACTTCTTTTCTACCAAGAAATGATAGTCCAAGACTTGCTGCCTGACAGATTCACATTTCCCTCATTGTTCAAGTCCTGTGGGGATCTACTAGAGGGCAAACAGCTGCATTGTCACTCCACGAAATTGGGTTTTGTTTCAGATGTTTATATTCAGAACACCTTGATGAACATGTACTCCAACTGTGGATGCTTGCTATCAGCTAAAAACGTCTTTGATAAGATGGAGGATAAGAGTGTGGTCTCGTGGGCCACAATCATTGGCGCTCATGCACATTGGAATCGAACAGTTGAAGCCGTGAAGCTTTTCGAGCAGATGGGGAGTGAAAATGTGAAACCTAATGAGGTTACCTTGGTCAACGTGTTAACGGCTTGTGGCAAGGCAAGAGATTTGGCAACGGTCAAGAGAATTCACAACTACATTGAAGAAAATGGTTTTGGGTTCTATCCCATCATCAACGCAGCTCTCGTTGACGTGTATTGCAAGTGTGGTTGTGTATCTATTGCAAGAGAGTTATTCGACAAGATTCAGGACAAAAATTTGTTTTGTTGGAACATCATGATCAATGGACATGTAGAGGATAGTGACTTTGAGGAGGCTTTGGTACTATTTCGCAAGATGCAAGCCAAAGGTGTCACAGGCGACAAGGTGACAATGGTGAGCTTGTTGCTTGCTTGCACTCACCTAGGAGCTCTTGATCTTGGTAAGTGGTTACATGCCTATATTAAGAAGCAGAAGATCGAGGTGGATGTTGCCCTAGGAACAGCTCTAGTGGATATGTATGCCAAATGTGGAAGCATAGAAATTGCGTTGAAGGTCTTTCATGAGCTGCCTGAGAAAGATGTTATGGCTTGGACTGCCTCAATCGTTGGCCTCGCAATGTGCGGGCAAGGAGAGAAGGCTTTGGAGTATTTTCAGGAGATGCAGATCAGAGGCGTAAAACCAGATGCGGTTACATTTGTAGGAATTCTGGCTGCTTGTAGTCATGCTGGACTTGTAGATGAAGGGATGGCTTACTTCAATTCGATGTCAGCCGTATATGGCATCAAGCCTACCATCGAACATTATGGCGGATTGGTTGACATACTAGGCCGAGCTGGTCACATTTCTCAAGCAGAGGAACTGATTGCTAGCATGCCAATGGCACCAGATCAGTTTGTTCTAGGGGGTCTTCTTGGTGCCTGTAGAATCCATGGAAACCTTGAGGCTGCAGAGAGAGCAGCTAAACAGCTTCTAGAGCTGAATCCAGATAATTGCGGCATGTATATCCTTCTGTCAAACATATATAAATCATTAAACAAGTGGGAGGGCGCTAAAAGAATAAGGGAGTTGATGGAAGCTAAAGGCATAAAAAAGCCTCCAGGTTGCAGCCTGATAGAAGCGGATGGAATTGTCCACGAGTTTGCAAAAGGTGATTCATTCCACCCACAATCTAAGGAAATATACCGTATCTTAGAGGATATGATAGACCGAATAAAGCAAGCCGGTTATGTGCCCAACATGTCCGAAGTGCTATTTGACATGGATGAAGAGGAAAAGGAGACAGCACTTAGTGTACACAGTGAGAAGCTGGCAATTGCTTACGGCCTGTTGAATACGAGTCCCGGAACTCCCATCCGAGTCATTAAAAATCTTCGTATATGTAGTGACTGCCACACTGCAGCTAAGGTCGTTTCCAAAGTCTACAACAGGGAGATAATTGTGCGGGACAGAAACCGATTTCACCATTTTAAGGATGGATCTTGTTCATGCAGGGATTACTGGTGATATAAACAAATCCTGTTGGTATCAAAGGATTTAAAATTTCCAATCCTACCACATTATATTTGCCCATGTCAATGACTTCTTAGTTGGGACCATCTGATAATTTGGTCAAAGCAAGCAAATGCTGAAGTTATGAAATCTTACATGCTGCGTTGGGTAAAAGTTAACTCTACAAATGGAACCAACCTAGACAATATAACAGAAATTTGTTTCCGCTAATCAAGAAACGTGGATACATAGTACGATCCAATAAATTTCATCATTTCATGGCAATTCATTGGACAGAACCCCGGCCTGCTTATTCCAAAACAAAGGATTTCAAAAAGTGTAACCACAAAGAGTGTCTTTTACCAAAAAAATTCCAGACAGATTACGTAGTCTTCCAGAATTGTAGTTTAGATAGCACTGTTATGAAGACAATGGTATCATGACTAGCTCAAAAAAAGTGTCATAATTCTGGATGGAGTAATTCAGTGAACTAGAGAAAATTTGGAACCAAGTGGAGCTTTCTTTGGTGTAACTAACCCTAAACCAAAACAGAAAGCCATCATAACACCGCCATCACCAATTATATTAGTGTCATTGTTAACAAAATTCTTTGATTGTGAACAACAAAAATATATCATTTGCAGAACAACTGGGTATGACCGTTAAAACTGCTGGAGCATAAAAACCCTTACAAATGGATGGAATGCAGCTAGGGAGTTTACCCTGAGCAAGTTCTACGTCATTTTCCAAAAATAAATTACTGAACAATCAAGAAGGCGCAATCAAGTATACCTTGTTAACAGGGATTGGCAAGTACTTGAGGTTCCATTCTACTTGAATGAACACTGCTTGTTTTCATTTTTTAGTGTTTGGGGGATCTGAAGATTGAAACATCTATGTTAACTAGAGAAGAGAAGAGCCAAGCAAGCCATCCCTTGGTGACAACTTTTTTCAAGCACCAGTATACTTACTGTTCAAAGAGCCGTGCTAGTAGTCATCGATCAATAAGAGTTAAGACCATCCCGAACAACATTCGAACGGGTTAATTTGAGGATGGATGTTTTAATTTCACATGGTAAACTTGCGACGAACAGAATACTTGAATTGATTTAAATCAAGGAAGGATGTTCTAAAATTACCACGGTAAGTCATTTGAATGAGTTACCAACTTGTTTCCCAAAACAACACACAATTTTAAGGTAAATAATAATGTTGGAGTCTCAATTTTAGAACGTATTATATCAATTTTAAATGATAAGAGGAACTAATATGTTGGATTAAAACAAATGGGCAATGTTTTAGTGAGTTTTTCAATTCAGGCACTTACCTAATGTGATAAAGGTTAGTCACTAAATTCCGTTTTAAAATAGCCACATTAACTAATAAGTAGAATGTGACGTGGGCGTTAATGGGAGTTTTATCAGTAAGACAGTATTTCTCTATAATTTATCTGACGAATGAAATTTAATAGTTGAAGCACCTAGTAAATAATTCTTTTTTGTTGAGGCACTCACTTAATAAAAAGTGATAAATTTCAGGCACTAACCAAACTCTTATCCCTTTACCAAACTGACTTGATCTCAATCTTGGCTAAGGCAAAACAGCTTAACACTTTCCACATAGTATAAAGACACTGCTAAACAGATGCAGTATGTGAGAACTCTGATCATCAGGAGTTGAATCATTATGGTGCATTCAGGTAAGATAGGGAGTAAAGGCAATCTTTTCTGAACATCGTATCCATAAATACTCTAAACTTGCCAAAAGCAAGGATAATCGTTCCAAATACTACAATGAGTCTTTTGAACCATCATGAAAGTTAAACAAACTAAAGCATATATGCTAAACATACTAACTAGACAAAAGCACAAGCAAGTTTACCAGAACGTGGTCCTCAATCCTCATCACCGTGATCAATCTTTTCCTTAAGTTGTTCTTCTTCATCACAGTAATTTCCACTCCCAGTCTGTTTAGGAACGGAATCACTCTCGGAAGAGGCAGCAACAGCTTTATTAACTGACTGCTGATAAAGAACTCCACCTGCCAGGGTGAAAAGGAGGCAAAGCAAACCGAATGGACTAGCATGTTTATCCCAAATCAGCACATTTATCACTATTGTAAGAAACTTATTTACCACACCAGTCACAGTGTAGGCTGTTGCAGATATAGCCTTTCTTGCCGCAAAGCCAAAGAAACTAATAAGCAAGCCAAACACACAGGATAAGGACACAGCAAACCATGCGTCAAATTCAAACCAATTACCAGTTTTTGACGCCAAAGCTGCAAACAGATCACTGTACTCTCCTGTGAGTATCCAGAACACAGGGGCAATCATCAATGACAGCAAATTGTTGTACAGCACAAGTCCCCATGTGTTCAATCCAATAGTTGATACAATGTGTTTGATATAAACCATCTCAGTAACAATGGTCACTAGATACGCTAAAGCCCAAGAATATGCGGTCAAAGTAAAAGCAGAATCAGTGGCCACGTACCCAACAGCACCACTCAAAATAACAACCAACGAGACAAAGGTAAGCTTTGAAGGAATAGGTTGTTTTCTAAATACGGTGTCGGCGACGGCAACCAACAGGGGTGTCAAAGATCTGAACATTATGAAGGTATCGACATTGGCATGACGCAAAAGATTGGTATTGGTAAAGATTGCCAGGTAAAAGACAATTGCAGCGGGCATAAACTTCTTGGCAGTTTCATAAGTGAAGGCGTCGTGATACAAAAATCCCAGCTTACCCAAAACCCAGACACCCAATGCAGAGGTCAAGTACTGCAATGCAGTCAAAAGGGCAGGATAGCTGAATTTGGTAATTGCATATTTGTTGATAACAGCAAGTAAACTTGAACATAGAGCATAACCCACCACCAGACTACTAGTGGCTAACTGCTTCGAAGACTCAACTCGAACAGAAGCCATACTAGCCCCCTTTCTCAGCGTGCCTACAAATGATGATCTAACAAACACACAGCAATACAGATATAAAGCAGATCCTTAAAATTCCAGAGAGACAATGTAAAGAATGGGGGCCTTAAAGGAGTCACCTGTGTCAATATCTAGAGAAAAAGAACTAGCAAACAGCTTCATAGGAAAAAATCTGAGAAATTAGAAGCCGATAATCAGGTCTGATCAACGAGTGGTAATGAAAAGAAAGCAAAATCTTATAAAACCCCAACAAATTTGGACCACTGAGAAAAAGGGTACAATTCACTAAATTGTGGATCAAAAAGGACGAGAAAAGACCAGAACGAGATCAAATAGGGCACGCAGAGAAAAAAACAAAGGCCCTTTCAAATGGTGTGGGAGGCGGAGGCAGAGGGAGAGAGAGAGAGCAAACGAAAATCCACTGACCTGGAATGAATATAAGGGGAAACTGTGACAGTGGAGGCAAGAAATAGGATGGGATCTAAATCTAATTAGGCTGATTTTGTTTCTTTAATAATTCATTTTCTTGGAGCGAGCAATGAGAAGGGGAGGGGAGGGTTTAATCAACCTCTCGCGATTGACTGAGGAGCAGATCCGGTAGGATTCTAATGTTTATTTACAGTTTACTCCGCGTCGGTCGGTGCCATTTTAACCTTTTCCTTGACAACTGTAGCATTATATTTCTAATGTTTATTTGCCATTTACTCCACGCTAACCTTTTTTACGGGATCACCCTCTTCAGCTTCCTTACCTGTTCAATGTCTAAAAAAACAAATACAAATGGTTATAATGTCAAAGATTGTGTCCCGTTCAATTTGTCTTCGTCAGTTATATAATCATTAAATGGCAAGATTGCTTGGGCTCGTGATTACGGCGAGTTGATTGTGGAGTTTGACTCACTTGAAGTCACTGAGTGGAGTTACATGGAGTTACATGGGGTATTGGCCCTTAAAAGTTTTTTAAAAAAATTATTTTTAATATATATATATAAAAAGATGGAGTTATTTAAAGGTTAGTAGTGTACTGGGCCCTTTAAAATTTTAAAAAAATAAATATTTGAATCCTCCTATATTAAATTTCTGGCTCCGTCTATACTTGAAGCGATTAATCTTATCAAGGACACATGCTCCTTATCTCATCCTTATTTGGCTATTGTTGCTGACATTCGATGATTCCATGGGAGAGTGTGGTATTGCTCTCTTCAACATACACTCAAAGAGGAGAATCAGAGTGCGAATTTTCTAGCTAAACAAGGGTCTTCTGGCTTTTCACGTTAGACTCTTTGGAATTTCCCTAATTCACGTCTTGGTTTGCTTCTCCAGTATGATGCTAAATCAGTTGTGTTCTTGAGGAATTAGTTTCTCTCCAAAGTACCAAAAAAAATAAATGGAAAGATTGTGTCCTCGATATGACCTAGCATATCCACATTTAATATAAATTATTAAAACATTCTAATAAGTAAAATCCATAAATTTGGTAAAACATAAAAGATAGATGGAATTGGTTTTTTTTTTAAACCTTTTTATCTACAATGATTTTTAACATTATCCTTCTATTAGTTCAAAGCAATTGCTTTTACATCTTTATATTATACTTATAAGAGTAAAACAACCAAACTTTTTGAAAATTAAAATTTAATTAATCAAAGCTGCTAATATCAATGCACACATTTCACCCATAAGGACTTCTTCTTAGTGACCAGTCTCCATAATCTTAGCTAATTGAGATTCATACATTAATTGTAATGGAATAATTCCTAGTCCACCTTCCTCTCTTGGCTTGCATAATTCATTCCAGTTGAGTTTTGTATAGGTCCTTGTGTTAATATCTCCAGACTATAGGAATTTACATAGGAGTTTCTCCATTTCCTTGTTCAGTTTCTTGGAGAAAAGAAGATATGAAGACAAGTGCATGATTAGGTTGCTCAAAACTAAAAGCACAAGTTGGAGCCTCCTACTATATGAGAGGCACTTATTAGCTCAACTTCCTTGTCTCCTTCTAATAGAGTTGAAGATCACCTAACATTCTCGATATGTTACTTTAGTGGGGGATATAGGGACTCCAAAATACTTGAATGGAGGGGCAATAAGAAGCCATTCTAGTAACTAATTCAAGCTTCGAAGTGTAATGTTCGTAATCCTTAGAGATCAACAATGAGATATTCTCCTTGTTTATGTATAGACCTGATAAGTGGCTAAACTGCTCCAATGCTCTAACCATGCATTAGATAGAGGGTACATTTGCTTCATAAAAGAGAAGCAAGTCACCTACAAACACTAAATGGGAGATTCGCATTAAAACACATTTCCTAAGAAACTTGAATGAACAACTTTTATTGATGTTATCTTGTAAAATTCTTGAGAATTGTTGGCCCCCGAATTCGTTTTTATTGAATAAGCATGAATTTCAAATTCTATTTTAAGATTTAGATTTAATTGTGGTTTGTAGGAGGATTATTGTTTAAATTAATGGAATAAGATGTATTAATTGGAAAAATTAAG
>JANITX010000009.1:50831380-50842472 GCA_027564395.1 Erythroxylum ulei | reverse complement strand
TTGAATCTCTCCATTATCTTGATTTGATTTCGTCTAGATTAGGTGGTGTTTCAATTTCGGTAGAAGACATCTTGAAAGGAAGGCAGAAAGATCTTGGACGGTTGTGTTTTAGTTGAAAACGAATTCTGGAAAATCTGCAGATTTAAGATTCCGACCTTAGGCGTGCCCACGCCTAATCTTTGAATTTCGTCCAGATTGGGGATTTTCGAATTTCTTTCCTTCTTTTGCGCCTTTTTGGTCCTTTTTCGTCCTTAGAGTGTTGAAAACCATCTATGAAAATTTATAAAACAATTCTATTAAATTCGGATAATAATTTCAACACCTCAACACTAATTACGCCCAAAATATATGCAATTTAAATGATTTAACAGGTTCGATCCTATGGGCAACCCAAAGCGGACAATATCTGTGGACGAGTGGTCTGGGTTATTATGGTATCAAAAATTTTGAATGGTACCAATTAATATAAAAATGCTAATAAATTTTTGTGATAAAAAATATAATATTGTCAACTTAATATAAACCCTATTCTCCCTCGTTCTTCATTTTTAGAATTTCGCTTTTTCTTCTTTGTTGATGTAAATCTCTAAAAAAATTTCTGTATTTTGTATCTTTGTTGGCCACTAGAGCTATCACCATTGTCATTAGTCATTATCAGCTCGTCTTAGAAGTGGTATAATATTAAATTTTGTCCAAAATGTAACCCCTATCCTACACAATGGTTGTAGACCCCCAACATAAAATCGTGTGTAAAAACAAAAATTGAAGAAACTTTAAGAGAAAGAAATATTTTAGTGATTTGATCAAATATTATTATGGCTCAAGATAAAGTAACAATATCCACTCGGACACTAATTCGTTATAATTTATAAATATTCAAGATAAGGTAAATAAAAATGTTTAATATATTTTCTATAATATTTTTATTTTTCTTATTTATTTATACCTCACATGCTCTGCTTTTTCTATCTATTCCTTATATCTACAGTGTTTATGATTATATATTGGTTCTATATTACTCACCTTCAACTTTTTCAAGAGACTCTCTTTTCTTTTTGATGAATCATGTAAGTTGATTTAATATTATAAGTTTGTAGTAGATTATGGACATTAGGGTAGACTTCTTTTAGAAATATAAATTATTGCAATCCCAATTATTGTATGAATCTAAGTTGATGCTTCAATATTAGAAGCAATATTTTAAAAAATGGTTATTTGTAAATCTATTATATGTATCTTTTTTATTTACAAATTAATAAGTTATTTTACATGTCATTCTAATTCATCTAGAAAAAAGAGTTTTAAGTAATGACTTTAAACAATTTTTTATTGAAATATTAGAAGCAATATTTAAAAAAATGGTCATTTGCAAATCTATCATATGTATATTTTTTATTTACAAATTAGTATGTTATTTTACATGTCATTCTAATTCATCTAGAAAAAAAGAGTTTTAAGTAGTGACTTTAAACAATTGTTTGTTGAAAGAAGTTTCAACAACTAGAATTGAAAGTTGATTGTTAGTCCTAACCACCAACTAAATCACATCTGCAACATATGGCAAGTTGACTGATAGGATAGTAAAAGAGGCGAAGAAAACCATGGAGTAAAGTTTGAGAAAAGTGTCACCGAGTAATTTCAGGCCCATACTGAAAACTAGAGAGCTGGATCCCATTAAGAACATCGAGGAGGATTTTTTGTTAGTTAAAGCTTAGTTTTTTGTTTCAACAGTGATAATTTTAGAGTTGACAATGGTCTGGGTCAAGGTTGGGCCTTTAGATAGTGAAATGAAGCTCGACTCAAAGCCTAATCAGGCCTTAAGGCTCAAGCTTGGTCCAATTTTTTAATTTAAAATTTTTGTTTTTCAAAATGTGTTGTTTCAAATGTTTTTTAGTGTATATATTAAATGTACATAAATTTTTAAAGTGAATAAATTCAAACTAAATTTATTATGAAAGAATTTACATGAGAAATGTAATATTCATTAATTGACACAATTGCTTAATAAAAATGATTTTTTAAAGAAATGTATAACATTGTGTTCCAAAGAGGGAGTACTTCATCAATAACTACAAGAGTGGTGATTTTAAAAGTGTAAACATGGGAAATCAGAACTCTGCTAGCATGGTTGGCATGGGTGACATTTTAGTTCAAATCGTCATTAGGTGTATGTAGACCTTAAAAGATGTTCAACACATTCCAAACTTGCATCTCAATTTGTTGTGTGTGAATGTGCTTGACCAAAAGGGATACTAACACACTTGTAGAGATGACACCAAAGATTGGGACAGTTTGCAAAAAGGAGATTAAGTTGTTAGCTAGAAAATCAACTATCCCTGCAAAGGCTATGGTTTCTCTCAACCTTGTGATTATATCATGGCTAGAAAGTAAGATTGTGTTTCATTTAATAAAATTTCTACTAAAAGGAGGGAAAATTTGGACCAAGTGCACTTTGATTTTTTTGGTTGCTATAGCGGAAGAGTTCTTAGGAGGTAACATGTATTTTGTTACATTTATTGATGTTATTACATGCAAGACTTTTTCATACTAAAAACAAAAAACTAAGTGAAGGAGACCTTTCAAAAAATTTTATGCCATGGTGGAAAGGAAGGTGGAGGGAAAGTTGAAGTATCTCTAAACTGACAATGGAGGAGAGTATACCTCTAATAAATTTGAAGATTATTATGCAAGATATAACATAAAACATAAGAAAGACAAAACCTGGTACTCCACAACACAATGATGTTGTCGAGAGGATGATAGAAACATTGTGGAGAAGCTTCAGTGTATGCTTTAACTATTAAAAGTACCAGATTCCTTTTAAATTGAGGTGGCCAAAACTATAGTATACGAGATCAGCAAAACTCCTTCAATTCCTTTGGAGCTTTGCATTCTTGAAAGGGTGTGGAAAGAGAAGGATCCAACTTATGCATATATAAAGGTGTTCAGATGCAAAACTTTCAAGAACACGTCAACGGAACAAAGATCAAAACAAGATTCGAAAACTGCTCAATGTGTGTTTATTGGATATGGTGATAAGGATTTTGGCTATAAGCTCTATGACCTAAAAAAGTGAAAGGTTTCTGGAGTTAGGGACATAATCTTCTACAAGCACGAGATGGATACAGATTGCATCAAAGAATATAGTATTACTGTTAGCAGTATATCATTTGTTACTGCGGATTCTACCCCTGTTCATATTTTTATTAATCAACCTATAAATGAAGAAGGAGAACATAAACTAGCATAAGATAATAATGACTAGGGAAAATCTGATGGTGATAAGTCACATGAGATAGATATAATGGATGATGTTGAAGAGGTCGATGAGTATCATGATTAGGGGGGACAACATGTTCAAGTGTTGGAAGATGTCCAATTTCAAAGGTCAACTAAAGTGAAGAGTCCTTCGACAACATACCCTAGTTCGAAATATCTTCTAGTTACTGTTAAGGTGGAGTTAGAAAACTAAAAAACAAAGACTCTTGGCTCAAGGAAAAGCAAAAGGAGATGGATTCATATGGATAAAAATGGTACCAACTTATTGACGAAGATGGTTTCTGGGAGTAAGCTTAAGCTTTGTAGTAAGCTTGTCAAGATGGCATTTAAATGATGAATGTAGTAATTGATTTCTCCTCTAAAATAGGCTAGAAGGGAAGATTGATGTGGGTCTAGCCCTATTTCATGGATGTTAGTTTGACAAAACAACTAAATTTGTACTTTGGAGGTCTTAGTTATCTTTATAAATCCAAAAGAATAAAGTTCATTTCAAAATTTGTTATATTTCTTTATGCAATTATCTATTGGAAGAAGTTCAATAACTAGAACTTAAAGTTAATTGGTAAGTCCTAAACACCAACTAAACCATATCTACAACATATAATAAGTTGATCATCAGGACAATAAAAGAGGTAAAGAAAGCTATCGAGCAAAGCATAAAAACATTGTCACCGAGTATTTCTGGTCCCATATAGAAAGCTAGAGAGCTAGATCTCATCAAGAACATAGAGGAGGATTTTGTGTTAGTTAAAGTTTAGTTTTTGTTCATTTTTTCAACAATAATAGTTTGTTGTTTTGGTTCTAACTACGTCTTAATGGAATTTTTATTGAGTTGTTGTTGTTGTTGTTATTATTATTGTGGTTCTGATACATAATATGGTCAGGTTTAAAACATTTTCATCTTGGGCATGAAAGGATTACAAAGTTAGGGAAAAGGTTGTGAATAAAAGATATAATTTAAAGGAAAAATAAATATTATTATATATAGGAAAAGTTAGCCCTCCTCGTGTGACTTTGAAAATAAATGCCACAAAATAATTGCATTTCTTTTGTAATTGTATCATTTTTCTGATCATACTTGTTTGTTTTATCTCTCCTTTTCAATTATTGTTTGTTTTTGGGTACTGCAGTAGGACAAGAAATCATGAAATTCATGAAACATGAGTTAAAAATATGAGAAGGTGCTAAGAATTCAAGTAGCCTTCCACTTTTTAGGTCATTTTAAGCAAATAATTCCTTTTGTCTCATCTTCACATATTTTCTAGGTTATGGCACATACCAAAACACTAATTTAAAATTTTGTATGCAGTTTTCACTCTTCAACAAAGCACTTCGTAAACACAAAAGGATAATGAGATTGATACTATTATTTTAGTTAACCATTAAATAACATCGTAAAATAATTTGTTTGATGATATAATTTAATTTAAGGTACATAAATAAGGAATTTTTTAATTCTTGTTATACATGGACATAATATGTGAATTGTCACCTTAATTCTTGAATTTTATTTTCTTTATTAAATGAACAAAAATTATATTGTACCAAAAACAAGAATTGATTTAGACTTTGGGAAATTCAAACTTCTCCTATCACTACAATCTGATGATTTAATGATGTTTTATATTGCAGATCAGAAGTTAATATCATTCTTGCATAAATTTTTTATGGATTTTTACAGAATCTTTGGCTTGAAAGTTAACTTCTTAAAAAGCAATATGTACTTTTCTTAGGATGTCTCTAATACTAATAGTCTGCAGGAGATATTTAGTTTGAATATTCAAAGTCTCCCTTTCAGATAATTAGGGTTACCTATATCCTCAAAGAAGTTGAAGTACCATGATTGCTTGATGCTATTGGGAAGACATAAAAGCAAGATTAATGTCTAATAGAACATATTTCTTTCTTAAGCAAGAAGACTTCAACTAATTATTTTAGTTCTAAACAACTTGCGCTACCATTGGAGCTCACACCTAGTTCTTCCAAAGAATATTATTATGAAAGATGCATGAAGAATTTCCTCTGGTCTAGAAAAGTGGATGATTCCAAGGGGGATAAGCTAAAATGGGACCACCTTTGCTAGAGGAAGCAAGAAGGAGGGCTAGGAATGGTTTCTTTTCAACTGATCTAAAACAATATAATTGCTAAGAGAATTTGGAAGCTTCTCAATGATAGAGAGTTGCAAATGGATAAATGTCTACTATTTGAACAATTCCAATTTTTGGTAGTTAGAAGAGAAGATGGAACATTCTTAGCCTTTCATCAACATTTTAAGGTATAGATACAATATTTGCCCCTCATCAAAATGCAAATTGACAATGGTGAAAATTTTGGGATTTATTTTGACAACTGGACACCTCATAGTCCATTACTTAAGAGAGTTGAGCTACTCTTTCTACTAGGTAGATGGACAATCAACACTAAGGTCTTACATATTATTGCTGACAATGGGTGGAAGATCATAGGAAGAGTTGATAGATTTCAAGATTATCTCCCTAGATAAATGCCTAATTCATCCATCAAAGATAAACTGTAGGAAAATCCCGGTGCATGCATCATATACATACGGTTCGAAAAACAAAAAAACATTATTCTGGGACCTTCCTAAAGTCCAGGATTTATGTGTCTATACAAAGAAGGACCATAATTATCGAACCACAATGACCAAAGGAGGCTGTCTCTAATGGTATCCACGCAGAGATCAGAGAATCTAACTGAATCAAACTCTTTGATTCGGAAATTGCTAGAACAAAGAAAACAGTGCTAGCTCTTACCTTTGTTCTTGGAGAGCAATGTGAAGGAGAGGAAGAAGATGAAGCTTGGAAGAAGATGATGGAGAGCTTCGAATGAACCATAAAAATGCTCCCTTCTTCTTTTTGTTTTTCACGATTATGCTTCTTATTCAACTTTCTTCTTTTGTGTTTTATGGTTTTTGTCTCTTATCCATCAAAGAAATTAAATGTCACTTTAGTAAAATTTCTCTTCCTTTAATATCTTCCTCCCACGTATCTTATATATATATATATATAAGCTGCGGTGGTCCAGTCACACTGGGGTCTATCCTACTAGGTTCTTGGTGTGGAAAAACACCGAAGACCTGTTTCAGCAATATCGATGTCGTGATCTCATCGGGATCCATTTAGTTCTATTGCTCTCCATATAATGGACCTTTATCCAAAACCATTTTATGAATTCTCCGAGTCACTCTTATGCGTGTGACCCATTAGGTTCTCGATTATGTTGGCCACTTAGATCAGCACTTAATCCAAGCAAGTCATGAACGATGTCTAGCAACACATTATGATCCCCAATTGACCGAAAAGTAACTGGTTTGACGAATGAATCCGTGCTCACCATGAACCATCTCGCGAACCCTCTCATAGACAACTGTTGTGCAATTCGTCCTTTCACCATGTTATATCCCATTTGGTTATGAGTAAGGTCAAAGTGTCAACTCTCACTAGACTAACTATGCCAAATCTAGTCCAAGTGATATCAGTTCTTGTCCTGGGACTCATTACTCTATATGTCAATGAAGACATTCTTTATGACATATGTACTCCGGCCAGAGATTTCTAAGTAATGACCCCGACAAGAGGTCATGGGTATAATCTTCTGCTATCACAGAAGTGGTGAATCCTCTATTGATTACTCAATTACCTTCAAATACTTCAAGTTGTACCTAATCACCACCCTATAAGCGACCTCTACATGGCAACAAGGAATGGAGTCAAAGCACAAAATCAGTATCCAAGATATCCCTAAGTAGTATAAGGCTACTTACACCATTGCTATGATGAGATTATCACTGGCATTAGAATAGGACATCTATGAGATGATCTCATAGTAGGTCATCCAATGTACTTACTACCTTTAGTAAGCATCCACATCTCAACTCTAAACATCTCATTTTTATAGTTTTTGAGATCCACTACTTGATCACATCAAGGAGTTTGAAATGTGCTAGTCTATCCGGATTAACGATGTCTAATCTCATTAATCCTATGACTAGGGGTAATTTGGATACTGACATAATTGTACATGATAGGAATCTCAGTAGTATAATCACATCATAATTTCCTTTATGCTATGTCATATATCATGGACTTCATTAATTTGCTTATAGATCAATATCAATTCATAAATAATGAACACCAAATTAATGAAATATGCCTTTCTTTATTTATTCATAAAGTCTGTACACAACTTTGTACAAAACACGCTAAAAGCGATTGCCTTTAGGGCACTATTCTAACAAAAATTGCACTACTGGGAGTTGTTGCTTCATCTAAATCCCCCTTACTACATTCATATCAACAGCCGTCAGACTCCCCTTGTCTAGATGTTGTAAACTAGAAGTAAATTTCATGAGGGGCTATTTTGAAAGAGAGGTTGGAGAAGATGATTGGGATGAAGGAGAGGTTGGTAAGTCATCAACAAAATTGGGGGCATAAGAAGGCAAGACATTGGATTATATGGGTTGGGTTTCAATAAGTTCTAGGAATAGAAATTAAGACTTGACAAGGTGACATCTCGAGACATAAAATTTACACCTTTTTCTAAGTCGTATATTCATCACTTCTTCTTCCACTGAGGGTAACCTTGAAAAACACACTTACGAGCAAGAGATGCAAACTTGGGATATATTATATATATTAGGTAGTTATTATCATATAGATATTTTATGAGATATTGTAAGGGACATTTGTTCTAAAAAAATTATATATGTGGTATGTATATTAAGATTATACAAAAAGGAAGGATGAGAATTTCTAACTCGTAGATTTCTCTATTAATCTGAAAAGAGTAAGAAATGGTGCACTTATTTCAGAGAACCAATTTTGTTTTATGCCAAAGAAGTTCACAGAAGCTGCTTTACACCTCTTTAAATGATTAATGGAATATTATAGGGACATATAAAGGGACATGCATATGGTTTTCATTAAATTAGAAAAGGCTTATGATAGGGAACTTAAGGAAGTCATGTGAAGATATTTAAAGGCAGAGGGAGTTCTTATGAACTATATGAAGAGTTATTAGGGATATGTATGAAAGTGTTAAGATTAGAGTAAGGATGACAATCTATTAATATCATACTACATCAAGGATCCTTATTGAGCCCCTTCTTGTTTGTAATAGTTATGGATGAACTGACCAAGAATATTCAAGTAGATGTGCCTTGATATATGTTGTTTGCTGATGACATTGTTTTGGTGGATGAAACAAAAGAGGATGTTAATGTTAAGCTAGAATTTTAGCGATATACGCTCAAGTTGAAGGACATTAAGTTGAGCAAGACTAAGACTAAGTACCTAAAGTACAACTTTTCAGGTCACAAGGCCGCACACAGTGTGGACATAAACCTCTATTAGTTCAAAATTTATACCACAAAAGATTATTTTAAGTACTTTGGATCTATCATATAAAACAATAGATGACGACATAGTTTACTATATCAAATCTAGGACACTTATATGGAGGGTTAGATCAGGAGTTTTATGTGACAAGAAGATATTGTTTAAGTTAAAAGGTAAATTTAACAATTAGGCTAACTATGCTTTATAGGTTAGAGTGTTAGCTTATCAAATAAGTGCATATTCATAAGTTAATAGTAGTAAGAAGAGATAAGGTCAAGAATGTAGTGATAAGAGACAAATTGAGATGGCTAACATTAATGGTAAGTTAAGAGAGACAAGGCTTAGGTAGTTCGGATATGTTAAAAGGAAACATCTCTACGCTCCAATAAAAAGATGCAAGAAGATTGTACTTAGAGATTATAAGAGAAGAAGGGAAAAACCTGAGAAGAATTGAGGGAGGTGATCAAGTATGATATGACCCTACTAAAACTTACAGAGTTCTTGACCCTTAATAAGAAACTTTGACAGATAGAGGTAGCGGATCTTATATAGAGAGGCCATTAACTTTTCATAAATATGTTCATTTGTTTTTATAGGTCTTTTAAACTTTTTCCTTCTTTTTTCTTCATTTCTTATATCTTGTAATTATATTGAATACTTCTTTTTGTAGTATTCGTCCTTTAGTTATTTTATTTATTTATTTCATATTTATTTTACTTTTTTTCTCTTTCAATTTCATGTTTATTCTATTTAATTATTTGTTTTCTTTTTTACCTATTTATTTATTACTTACTTTATATTTATATTTATATTTATTTTTATTTTTATTTTGAATTTATTTATTTTAATCTATACTTTTACTTTTATTTATTTATGCCATTATTTTTATGTATTTAGTTATTTTTTCCTCTTCAATTCATTTTCAAAATTTTTCTTTCTTTTTTATGGATCTATGGGAAACAACCTTTATACTAGTTTATAGGTAAGATTGCATACTACTAGACCTCCTTAAGCTCCATATTTCAGCAGGCTGCATACTACTAGACCTTCTCAAGCTCTATATTTCTGTAAGATTTCTACTAGGCATTATTGTTGTGATTTTTATTTTTATTTAAATCTCTCTCTCAATCTCTTATCATGGTATCAAATCTAGGTTTTCCACCTAGCCTCTAGTTATGCAAACAATATTATATCTTGTTTGATTTAGTTTATTTAGTCTTTATCATTTGGCTATAATAGGAGGAAATAAGCTAATTGATCAATCCTCTCCTCTCTTTCTTCATTCATTTGATGACTCCTTACCACCCAAATTCTCAAAGGTAAATCAAAATTAAGTATACGAGAGAAGTCCATTTGTTTAGAGCTTATATTGAAGGAAACATTAGGTCTAGTGGATTGTACTATACCCAAGCCTGAACATAAGAAACTTTTGAACCAACGGGAAATGTTCAACTTGATGATAGTCTTATGGATCCTCAATTCTATTGATCTAAAAATATAGAGAAGTCTTGGATTTATTGAGAATGCCTAGCAACTGTGGAACGAACTTCAAGAGCAATATTCAACCGAGAATGGAATGAATGTTTTCAATTCAAAATAACAGTGTCACAGAAGCAACCCAAACTCTTTGTCATTAAGTATTTTACACAATTGAAAGGTATGTGGAATGAACTTGATAATCAGGATGGTCTCCCGAAATGTTCCTATGGTAAATGTTATTATAATGTGAATAAGAAAATTATTAATAAACATGAGAGATATAAGACAAGACTTCTAAATTTTTATAGGCCTTGATGCTACTACATTTGGGACTATAAGAACCTAAATACTAGGTACATAACCTTTGTCCTCAATGAACAAGATTTATTATATGGTGTTACAAAAAGAACGACATATGGTATTGGTACGAAGCAAGGACGACCAATAAGAGAGTCATAAGCTTTCAATTTAAGCCTCGCCTAAGTTGTCATTAACTTGTCCAGCCACATGTACATCCGATGCATTCTGAGTCAAATAGTATGACAAGCGCCTCTGTTTTGCACTTATTACAACATACTTGGTCATGGAATTTTTTCCTATTATCAATTTAATGGTTTTCTAAATCACGGAGGACAATCCTTTCGTGGAAGAGGATGCAGTGGAAGCAATGGTTCTAGACTATGAAATGGTGGACAAAAGATGCAGTAAGTTACAATAGCCCATATCACGTCAGGTAGCAACACATTTCCCCTCAAGTCATTAATAATGAATGAGAAATTGTTTGGAAACAAATTCATAAATCTCTAAAAAAAATTACCAAATATTAACGACAAGAAAGAACTCTCCTTTTCGTAGCAACAGAAAAATATAAGAAGAAACTAAACAATAAAACAAACGCTATGTTGGACCCCGTTACCGGAGCCCAACATCGGACTCGGAAACCGATACGGAAGTGGGAAGGAAAGACTTGAAAGTTG